>ML782556.1:81102-95268 GCA_009831015.1 Picea engelmannii | reverse complement strand
TTCTGAGTTTTGCATATTGCTGATATTTAATTTCTGCATTGAAAACGATGTTCATAATCCTCATGTTTCAGTTCTGAAATTTATTTTCTGTTCATAAATTTATTTTCTGTTAAGTTTTTTAGATGCTGAAACACCGTTGTAGCCTATGCTGAAACACCAAGCTGTAGCATAAGCTGAAACACAGTGCTGAGTATATGCTGAAACACTGCTGTAGCAGATGCTGAAACACTGCTGTAGTAGATGCTGAAACACTACTGTAGTAGATGTTGAAACATGGCTGTAGAAGATGCTGAAACACGGCTGTAGCATATGCTGAAACAGTGTTGAAACTGAGTTTAGCATTTAAATTTGACTGAAAAATCAGCGAGACTGAAACTGGGTAGGATTTTGAATTAAAATTAACAAATCTAATAATTTGAATCTGCATACTGAAAGGAAGACTTAGAGGACTCAGAGTTTGACTTGGAGTCATCATCTACATTATCAACATGAGTAGACTGAACATGGGGATTCTGAGTCTGGCTTGTTTCCCCTAGTCCAAAAGGCAAAGATACAGGTGTAGCATTGGTGCACACAATCTCCTAATGTGTCTCGGGATCCAAATCCATCCAAGAAATGTATTCATGGTCAAAAGCTGCTAGTTGAGTCTCCACAACCCAATTTGATGAGGGATCAACATCATCCAAGAATATCTTGCTGGATTCAGGGGTCTTGTTCATCAATTGGTTGCGACTCAACCTAAGGTTATACTGAACAAAGACCATATCATTCAACCATTTTTTCTCTAAATGGTTTCTCTTCTTGGTGTGTATATGCTCAAAAACACTCTAGTTGTGTTCACACCTAGAAGCACTGCATGTATCGCTCAATATATGAACTGCAAATTTCTGCAATTCATGGCACTGGCTACCAAATTGCTGCCACCAATAAGCTGCATGTAAAGACAAAAGAGATTTAGCAAAGGATTTTGAAAGTTTGATTTAATTTTTTCCATAAATAATATAATTGAAACTTTGAAAGACTTTACAATTACGTACCTGGTGGATCTCTTGCTCTACTTCGAACAACCATAGCCATGCCAAAGGTACCAATACTCTCATTGAAATGCAAGAGTTTGTTGTGTATTTCATCTTGTTTGTTGGAATCAGGGACCATGCACTCAATGCATTTGTATAATCCTTCTTTTACCTCCCCATCTGCTTCAAAATATTTTGTGCAATGGTACCTTTCAAAGAGTTAAAACTTAAGAGTCAATGAGTTTGAACTTTGAAACATTAGCTAAAGTTTAAACATTTGCGAATTAAAATTTAATAATATCTCTTAAAAACTTTGAAATTACTTACTACTTTCCTGGGATTCAAGTAATATCCTGTAGCATGTAAAGGTCAATGGAGTTGTTTATTCCATATTTCATCAATGATTCTCCATAAAGGAAGATACTTTTTCCTTTTACATTGATATGCTTCCTTTATTGCCTCTTTGGCCTGATCCATGGCCTCATAAACAAAACCCATGGTTGTTTTATCACCATCCACCATTCTCAAGACTTTCACAACAGGTGCACTAAATAGCACTATCTCCTCTACCCTTTTCCAAAATGCTTTCTCATACACTTTTTCAACAATTTATTTGCCTTCAGCCTTCTTGCTCCATTGAGATGCATTCCACTCATCACAAGAGAACATCTTCCTCAGGTTGGCGTTTTGGTCAATCATGGATTTCAACGTAAGAAAATTCGTTGCAAAACGTGTGATAGCTGACCTGACAAGCTCTCTTCCATCGGTGTTTTTTCTCATAAGGTTGAAAACCCATGAGTGGTTGTAGATGTACCTTGTTATGCTTTTACCTTGTTCCACTGTTTTTTTCACCCATTCAATTTTCCCAATATCCTCAAGCATGAGGTCCAAACAATGGGCTGCACATGGAGTCCACCAAATGGTACGATGCTTCTCCTCTAACATCCTTCCAGTTGCAACTTAATTTGCGGCATTATCTATGATAACCTGTACAACATTCTACACCCCCACCTCCTCAACTACTTCATCCAAAAGACGAAATAGTAAATTTGCATCTTTCACTTGATTAGATGCATCCAATGATTTAAGGAACATGGTTCCTTTAGGGAAAGAAATAAGGAAGTTAAGAATGGTGTGGAATCGCTGATCAGTCCATCCATCAGACATGATTGTGCACCCTGTTTTAGACCATGACTCCTTGAACTCTATGAGGTATTCCTTTACTCTTTCAACTTCATTTTTTAACAGATTCTCCCTAATATTCTCATAACCAGGTCCCTTGAAGCCCGATCCACATGAAGCTACAACATCCAACGTAGGTTGGTAATAAATAGACC
Source organism: Picea engelmannii (assembly GCA_009831015.1). Classification (NCBI taxonomy): domain Eukaryota; kingdom Viridiplantae; phylum Streptophyta; class Pinopsida; order Pinales; family Pinaceae; genus Picea; species Picea engelmannii. The sequence goes on along the minus strand of ML782556.1, from coordinate 92,915 downwards.
TTGCAGCATTGAAAGGTATGTATGCGTCATACCACCACCTAGCAATGCATTCCCAAGCAACCTCCCTTTCTATCTCCTTCCATTTGGCATCAATAATGGGTTGAGAACCAAGGGTAGTGCAGGGTAAAAAAAAATGAGTCAAGGTTACCACGAGGCCTTTTGGATCTTGATGCACCAGCACCACTTCCACCAACATGTTCTACTTCTTCCCTAGGATTGGTATAAGGATCATGCCCAGGGATTGGGAAAGCGCAGGATTCCTCAAAACTAGGCATTCTATCTTGAGGATCACTATCAAATCTAGTTCCACCACTACTTCTCCCCACATCTTTTCGAACCTTCTTATTCTTGGCTTTATCTTCTTGATAGCCTTCAAGAAGGCCCATCATCTCATCTTTTAGTTCATCAGGAACTTCCAAGCATGGTTTTATATTCCCCTTTGCATTGGCTAGATGTTGTTTGATCCTATGAATACCCCACCCACCAACCTCCTTTTTGCAATAATTACAAATCATTGACCCATCAATCAATTGGCAATGAAGCCATGCTGGATCCTTCTTGTCTTTAGGAGCCATGGAAACAAATAAAAATCTACAAATAAAAACCCTATGTGTTTTAAATTTTAATTGCTAGAGGCTAGAGCCTAGGAGAAAAGTTGAAAACAATAATACTTTTTTTCATAGAAAAAAACAACATTTTTAAGGGGAGTAAGTGCATAGTTTGCATACCTTGAAAACAAGCTCCAAATCTTCTCAAGAAATAAGCTCCAAATCTGTCCAAGAAATATGCTCCAAATATGCTCCCAAATTTGGCAAAATAACTCTCCAAATCAGCTTCAAGAAAAGAGGCAAAATAAATCTCAAAATGAGTCCAACAATCACCTCTCCAAAGTAGCCTAGCAACCTCTCCAAATCAGCCCTGCAATCAGCTCTCTAAACTCAAGAAAAACCCTTACTAGCTCAAAAACTCAAGAGAAGCCAAATGAGTAGTGTGAGTGAAAGAGAGGGGGTGGGGTTGGCTTTATAGCTTCATTAGGGGATCTAGACAATTCTAGAAGCTTCCCATGTATGCCCCTAACCCTAACTTTTTAAAAAAATCAAAATTCCCCTCACTTTTCCGGCCGTGGGCGTCATTGGAAAAATACAACCGGTTTCATACGGAACCAGCCGGTTCAGGCCAAAAAAACTGGTTCCGTACGGAACTGGTCTAAAGTGGTTTCAGGGGGCGGTTTGAATCGGTCTAGGCTCGGAACCGGTTGGACCGGTCGGTTTTACCGGTTCTGGTTCGGTTCTTGTAACACTAGTTGAGACATTAAAGTTTTTTTAAGATGGAAAAAATCACGTCTTTCATGAGCAGACAAAACATGTGGAGATGCAAAGTCATTAAATTCAGCAGCTAGTGGAGAATGAAGATGGAGTTGTAGTGTTGTGCAACTCAGGTGCAAACTGTGGACATATTCACCAAGCCTCTCAGTCTATATCAGTGCTTAAATTTTAGAGACAAGCTTGGTGTAATTTGTAGTGTGACCATTAAGGGAAGAGGATACAACTTATATTTAATAATAATCATAAAACTGATGTTGTGGAAATTTCAAAACTCTGCACATTGAAAGACTTCAGAATTTTCACTTCATTTACTTGAGGTTCTCCAGATCTATTTCATATAACTTTCAGCCTTATGGCTGAATATGAAATATTTATTACAACAGAAAATACTTAAATTTTGTCCAATGTTTTCACTATGCAAGCTCAATAAGGCACTGAAAATGTACTTCAAAAAGAGATGAATATCACAGCCCTTGGGGCACAATCTAAACCAATACATAGATCTGAAAATTACTTTTATAACAGTAGATTTGTTACAGAACTAAATATGATTTATTGTTTCATGTAGACATGCTAAAACGCATAATGTTTCAGCTTGGTTGTCCCAACAAATCAGTTTATTAAAACAGCCATGAAACTACTCATAACAATGAGCAACCAAAGTCTGATTTTCAGATATGCAACATATAATGTCAGGACAACAATAGTACACTTAAATTTTAATATATTATGCAAATGAAGATAAAGTACAATACCTCAACTCTTCCCAAGAAAGGACTCTCCAACTACTTCCCAAACCCTAGCTAGGGCATCCACCATCAACAATAAACCATAACCAACAATACAAAGGCCTAGAAAGGGCATCCACCATAAACAGTAAACCATAACCAACAATACAAAGGCCTAGCAAGGCATCCCACCAAGGTATCTAGCCACACCAAAGGCTCTACAACAAGCTAGTATAAACACCAACAAGTTCACCCGTGGATCTCCCACTTGCATTCCACAAGCTATCAAGAAGAATCACCAAGTATTATTATTGGCTCCCACTTTTGATGACACTCCTCATGTATTATTGGCTACTAATGAGAACTTTTCTCTTGATTTTGAAAATCACAATAGAAGGATTGGTTCTAAATTGCTTCGTCAGATGCATTACACAGGTGGTGGAGTTGGTAAGCATGGAAAGGGAATTTTTACTGCTATTATGTTTGAGATAAGACAGAGAAAGACGCCTTTAATATTTTTCAACTTCATTTCCTTTTGCAAGTCCCTCTGATCTCCTAACCACTTTTGTTTTCAAGCAACTAGATCCTGCACCATTTGTTGATTCATCTACCAATGAGATACTAAAACTTGAATCCACTCCCTATTATTCTTCTATTGATATGTAAAGACCAACTTATGTTTAGCAGGAACCACATGTTGCACCTTTTGTTCAGTCAACACCAAATTCTACACCATCCACATCTTATCCATGCTGGAATCCTTGTCATAGAGAGAGGAGACATTCTCACTCTCCATCCAAGTATTGACATTCTAATTGCCACACTCATTAGTGTGATAGTTCTTCTTCTTGTAGATCAAAGTGAACAGACATAATGGCACAATATTGTATTAGTGTCTACTATCATGTTTTATTGTGGTTGGATTGATGATTGATCATGCCAACATCTGAGCACTTGTTTGAGAACTTCAAATTGTCCTTTTTCATTGATTGTACAAATGTACAACCCTCATTGTTGTCTTTGATTGGTCATCACAATAGTCTCTGCATTTGACAACTTTGATGGAACCTTTGATCATTGTTCCTTTTTTGTACATGTGCAAGAGAAAGACACTTTATGATGGGAAGACCATCTTGGTTCATGTTGGAGCTCTTGTTGAGACTTTAGACCCTTTTGTTCAAAAAGGATGTGGTTCTCTCTTTGGTCAACATTTTCTCTAGATCACTCGTAGCCTCAACCAGACTCTTTGCCATCTACTATATCATTTATTGAGATAGTTTCTTGACAACATTATGGGAATTCATCTCCCATCCTCGATCACTTGTGCCTATGCTCATTAATAAAAAACTTTGTTTGTTTTTCCAGTTTCAATGAAGTTCATGTAAATATTTTGGTTTTCTTGGAGGCATTTGTTCTAAATGACTCTAATTATGTTTTGGTTTTTATTTATTTTCTTATCATATGCACTTTCATTATACATATTAATAGCAAAGCAAACTCTTAGTGAGTGTGTGGCGTTCTCTCCATTGTGCTAGTGTTTTTTTTATGTAATCACTTTAACGAAATTGACCAAAACTAGTATGTTGAGTTGTGGTCTAGTGGTAAGTTAGAAAGCTTTCCACAATGATGACCCGATGCAAAACCTAGTAGGAATTCTCATCAAGTTAAAGAAATTGACCAAGTTCTTCCCAGGTGTCAATTATGTTAACCTATAAACATTGATTTTGTGCTAAGGTAGAGAAGACGTCGATGGTATTTCCCCATGCTAAAAGATCTTTGTAGATAAGACCATGTGAAAGTCTTGATTGATCTTAGTACCAAGTTTGGAGTTATACCATGTCCAGTCAAAGGGGTTTACCTAACCCAAAAGAGAAAACCCTCCTAAAACCTTATATTTTCCTCTCTTCTTAAAATAGCTAACAATCATATATTTCCCCCTCTTCTTAAAGTACATGACAATCTACTATAGCAATTTCAGAGGTGATTATTCTAATTTAATCTATCTATATGAGAGTATTGAAATTAATTCACATGGTGACTAGTGAGATAGACATGGGTTATTTGCTATATGGTATTTATTATCTACTCTTAATCAAATGTCCATGAACTCTTGTGGTTTTAAAATTGGTGTTGCAGAAGGATGAAATGTGAAGGAAATATTTGGATATCCAAGCATCCAAATATTCTTAGTAAAAAAAATTTAAAATGGTTAAAATAAACAAAATATTGAATCAGATGGCATATTAAAGGACCATAAGAAACTATGTAACAACAATGGATTGAAAAGTAATTTTAGAAAGAAAAAAGGTCAGTACCTATGAGCTTGATGATGATGACAATGACCATGATGATGACAATGACAATGACAATGAAAATGACAACGACAACGACGATGATGATGATCACAATGATGATGATGATGATGAGGATGACAATGACAACAATGTTGATTATGGTGATGACAATGACGACAATGATGATGACGATGACGACGATGATGATGAGGATGATGAATATGGTGGTGGTGATGATGATGATGATGATGACGATGATGACGACAATGATGATGAAAATGATGACAGTGATGGCCATGGAAACAATGACAATGATGATGAGAACGATGGCGATGATGTTGAGGAGGACGGCAATGATGATGATTATGATGATGATGATGAAGAGGAGGATGACAATGGTCATTATGGTGATGACAATGATGAAATTGACGACGATGATTATGATGACGACGATGATGGTGGTGGTGATGAAAATGCAAGAAATATGATGTTGATGAAAATGACAATGATGATGATGATGACGATGATAATGACAACGACGAAAAATATGATGATAACAAAAATGATGATGATGATGACAAGGATGACGACAAAAATGATGATGGTAATGACAATGGAAATGATGATGATGATGAAAATGACATAATTTGATGATGACAATGAAATAATTATGATGATGACAATGATGATGATGATGATGATGATGATGACAATGATGACGATAATGACAATGATGATGATAAGGATGAAGATAATGTTGATTATGGTGATGATAATGACAACAATGATGACGATGACGACAATGATGATGATGATGGTGATGATGACAATGATGAAGGTGATGACCATGTCCTTTTCACAGGTCTTTGCACGTGTGTCGAACTTTCAATGAAAGTTCGTCATAAGTTTGACGGATAGAGAATGTGTCGAAATTTAGACAAAAGTTCATCAGAATTTCGACGTATAGAGAACAAAGTTGTAATTATAATAAACATCGGGGAGCCCATAATTTTTTTTCAACAATACCATTAATTTTATCCTTATCGTCGTAATATTTCGTCGAATATTGACCACACATGTACTATTGATATTTGGTTTTCATACCATATCAAAGTTGCACATACACATACACATAATACTTGCATAGAGATAGATATTTGATATTATTATTTAATGTATAATCATCTACACATCATATGTGATGTGTCTCATGAGAGACTTATGTTGGACAACCACCATTATGTTCAAAATTCTTGTAAATTTAGTTGAATGGATGGAGAGTTCAAAATATTGTGATTTTGCATGCCTTCAGACCTGTAGAAGATTTTTCAAGAGATTAATTCTCGTAGAATATTTCTAATATAAAGAGAAGAATTCATTGAAGCATATTTAGGGTCTAAGTTGAATATTAGTTGAAGATCCCAATTTTTGTTTTCTGACAGTAAATCTTAGCCATAGGGAAGAACACATTAACCAATATGAAATAGGACCATAAACTGTTACTCAAGAGTCTAGAAAATGTCAACCATAGTATTGGAACAGTTCGGGCTATTCAACCTCCAAAGGTTCATAGCTACGTTGCTTCCTCCCAACCACAATTGCAACATAAACCTTAGTTACTTAAGTCTTCTTTAGAAAATTTTAAACTTGAGACAATTTTTGAAAGATAATGGAAAAAATGCACTAAAAACTTATAATGCATCGATGGTGTTGATGCATCTAACTAAGGTTAAGAAAGTAGCACTCTCTCATGCATAGACTATGCATAGATAATCATCCCATTCTAGAAGAATGACAATGCATTTCATGCACCATGCTATATATACACACGCACACGATGGCATAATAACCCTTACTAAATCTACATCTCTTGTTGTTCATGCTTAACTATGGTAGTCTAATTGATACTATCATTATCGTCATCATGGACTGACTTAGTTGTTTCACATCTATTATATCCTAATTTTTTTTACACATAAGAATACCATTATATGAATAATGACCATGAGATTAATATTTCTATGTCTAGATGTTGTTATTTCTAACATTTTTTTAAAGATCAATGTTTCTTGTTGTCAGTTGCTCATAAGCGCATTTTTTACATCATGTACATATGTTTAGCATTTTGGCAGTATCTACTTGTTGTTTAGCAATTTGAAAGGCTGCGATTTGTTTTGTATATATGTATGTTCTTCTTGTTTGCATGCTATTTAGATGTCATATAGATTCATAAGTTCTAACAATGTATTTCTAATTTGGTCTTAAGTTAGGTAACTAGGCAGACATATTATGAATCATTTCTCTTAATTAAGTTATTTTTATTTAGATATCATATAGAAGGGGAACATGAAATTGAAAATATTTTACACCAAGCGAAGCCCTACATGTCATTGGTGTGATATACAAAGATCTAGTATCATTGGTGTGGGGTATACAAATACATAGATGTCATTGGTGGGGTATACCAAGCCTTTTGATAGAACTCTGTCAAGTTTTGTCTCATAGAAATCTTTTTAATAGAAGTTGGGGAACCCCTTAGTGGAAACTCTAAGCACATGCCTCAATGGGATTCAAATTTTGGTGGCCACTAAACCCACCACCCCCTTGGAAAATAATAAATGTTTTAGAAGTGAACATGTGAACCTTGGAAAACACAACCCCTATTGCTTGCAACATTGTTTGGAGGAGGGACAAACTATGTTTCTTTTCCAAACATGTAAAATGAGTATAGTATAGTTTAATGAATATATTTTCCCATTATTATATATGTTTTTATACTTTATCAAAAAATCCTCCAAGAATTCATAGTGTTTTATATTTTAGTAAAAGAATCGCCAGGATTTTACAAGATTTTATAATTTAATGAAAGATTCGCCAGGATTTTACAAGATTTTATAAGTTAGTGAAAAATTCGCTAAGATTTTACAATATTATATAATTGACTAAAAGATTCGCCAAAAACTTATATATACATATTATATTATTGATAAAATAGATTTCAATTTTTCCTATGTATCATGGGGATTCACCCATTTATTATACATATAAATTTAGGTGGGGTTCTTAAAATCACCCCTGGACTAGTTTTTTGAGCATCGGAGTGTCGATCGTGTTAAATAATATGTGGAGATTGTTGATGATCTTTCAGAAAAGATAACACGCACAAAAGGATTTATTGTTAGAAAAGCTAACATGCACAGATTAAAAATAAATTCAAAGGCAATCCTGAAGTTCGAAACATAAATTTAAACTTCATTCACATTGTGCTTTTTCTATGCTATCCTCTTCTCTCGGGAGATTCCAGTTTCATGTGCTCTTCATTTCATATCTGTGTTGTATGTCTGGGCATGTATGAGATTGGTATTGCATGTTCCACCTCTTGATGAGAAACACGAAACATAGGATGATCTCAATGATCACATGAGACAAATATACTCTGATTATATTGTTGTAATTCTAAATATTCACATTGATCTCAAATTTGTTTGGTTTTTTAGTCGGTCTTTAGCAGCTAACATTGTATGGAGATGGTATAAACGGGCTCATGATCAATAGTAATGTGATACGTACAATTTTCTTATAACTTTTTCATTTCCATTTTCTAATGGCTCGATTGATTTTCTTATTGAATTTAGTGACATAACAAGAAATTTTAGAGTTCAATTATTTATCTTCCATTGTAATGGTCAAGTGTTAGTGAGTAGGATTGTTAATATAATATTATTAGGCTAATTTAGATGAGGAGATTCGTGTTGCCGAGAAATTTTTAGATACCCATAATATAGATTGTTGCAAAGATTTTTCGAAATACAGACATATGAATAAATGACATATGGTAGAGTTTATTACTGGAAAATGGTTGACATTGTTTACCAACCAAGGTCCCTAAGGACTCAAACCTCAACTAGAATCACTTGGTTCGATATATTCTCAACCGAAATCACTTGGTTTGATATATGTTGAGTGTCAATGATGCCATTACTGGATAGGCTTATGGATCCCAACCTCTACAATTTTTAAAACTATCTTTGCAGTATCTTTAAATCTAAAGGCACTGTCAATGAAAACAAAAGTCTATACTATGAATATATAATTATGCTCATTGGAAAAATGATATCTTTGAAATATATTTAAATCTAAAGGCACTGTCAATGAAAACAAAAGTCTAGAATATGAGTATATAGTTCTTCTCATTGGAAAAATGATATCTAATTAAGGTAGTTGAGGAGGAGGATATGTTGCATACCCACTACAAGTATTAGGTAATTGTTTTGAGAGAGAAGGATGGAATGAAATGGGGAAGTCCCGTGACACTTCAAAGATGTCAAAATGCTCCCAAACATTAACCGGAGCCTTCATAAATACCAAAAATACTTCACATAATGGCCAAGCCAATCCACATATTATTTCCAGGACCCTGGAATTTGTATATTGTCTCTGTGGATTGACAGATCTCAATGAATTATGAGACACAAAAGGGTACTTAGATACCTGCATGATTGACATCTAAGTGTACCCTTTTTCCAATCTGATTTCCCCCATCTTTGATACTGTATATCAAATTGAGAGAACGAATTGTGCATGGACTCTTCTCGGTGTAAATCAGGTACTATGTTCTCTCTTTTAATTAATTTTCTTAGTGAGATCTATGAATTTGTTCATGTCTTGGTCATGCAATGAGCTTCTTAGATTTTTAAGAATTCTCAAGAATGTTTTTGGTTGCTTCTTTTGTTTCTTACTATTCAATTCGAATGACTCTGGTTGTTGTGTGTGTTGGGCATGATCTTTCGTTTCATTGCAAAAACATGTTTTCTTTTTTCTTTTTGTTTTCCTTCTTAAATTGTTATCTATCGATAACTTTGCTAGGAATTCTTTGAATAGTACAATATATTAATTTGTTGTTTTACAAGTACTTTAGGATCACATACCTCAATAATATGATACTTAATATAATACTTTCTATATATATAGATACAAAAGGATCATTTAAGATCTTATGATATTTTCCATAATGGATTGCTAAATAGCATGAATTTCCTAAAATGCAAAATAGCTTGAATTCTCTAAGATGCTATTCGTGGACATTAAAGAATAGCATAGAATTCAACCAGTGGTTGGGTAGTGATTCAACACTCTCGAGAGAGTTTACCATAACCACAGCTTCAACATAGGTCTGGAACATTTTTTCCTCAACCATGCCTTAAAATTGGATTGGGTTGTCTATATGAAAAAAATTTAAATCCTTAAATCATATAAAAATTGGGTTTATTTTTAAAATGAAATGAGACCTTTTTATTTAATTTTATGTCTCTTTATTTAATTAAAGTAATGAGTTTTCATTCAAATCTATTATTGTAGTAGACTAAAAATTTTACCATTTTATTATAGTTAAACTTTACTAATCCAATTTTATTAAATTTTATTATTTTTTTGACATTTAAATTTATTTATCTTGTTTTTTATTGAATAGAAACTTTAGGGTGTTATTGCCGACTGGACAGAGTTCTATTAGCATTATTAGCATTATTAGAATTAATTTGTTTGTCCTTATTTCCAACTCGACGACGGAGACTTATTGGCACAACGAAGACTTATGTGCCATGTTTATGTTTTACGAATACTTCTATTAGCATTAAGACCTTAACGATACAAAGTTTCTCTTTTATATAGTTTGTATCAATATTTTTATTTTATATAGTATGTATCTCCTTGGAAAGCATGTTTATGTCAACCTCAAACATTGGTTAGGGACTTTGATGTCAACTTTGTAGGTTCAATTTAAACATGGAATCTCAATTTTTTTTTTATCAAAAGAAAATTGGATGAAGTTCATTTTTTTTTCATGTTTATAACTTTACATTTGGGAAGGAGATAGTGAGAGAGGGGTAGAATGGGGGGAAAGAGAGAGAGAGAGAAAGGGTTGTAGAGAGGAGAGAGATATGGAGGGAGGGAGAGAGGGGGGTTGTAGGGAGAGTGGGATAGAGAGGGAGAGGGAAAGATGGAGAGACTGCTCGACGCAAATAGAGAGATATAGGGAGAGACAAAGAGGGGTATGGAGAGAGAGACTGACAATAGAGAGAGAGAAAGAGGGTGAGAGAGAGAGAGACTGATAATAGAGAGAGGGGGGGTATATATAGAGATATAGTTGGAGGATGAGGGAGAGAGAGAGGGAGGGAGGAGGGGGTGAAATAGTTGGTGAGAGAGAGAGAGAGAGAAGGGAAGGTAAAGGGAGAGAGGGGTAGAGAGAGAAATGATCAAAAGGAGAGATAAAGGGAGAGGGGAAGAGAGTTCTATACGGGGAGAGAGAGGATATGGAGAGAGCAAGTGAGAGTGAGAGTGTGAGAGAGAGAGGTGAGATAAAGAGGGGGGGAGAGAAAGGGGAGTATAGAGGGAGGGTGAGGAGTCAATATGGATAGGGGGAAGGGAGGGAGAGAGAGTATGATAGATAGTGGATGGGGGGGGGAGAGAGAGAATGAGATATAGTGGGAGGGATGGGGAGAGAAAGAGAGGGATGTAGGAGAGATTGAAATAGATGGATGGATATGGATAAAAAGGGAGAGAGTGGAAGTAGGGGGAAAGAGTGAGAGGGATATGGAGAAAAGGGGAGAGAGAAATGAAGAGGGAAAGAGTGAGAGAAAGAGAGGGAAAGAGGGAGATAGATAGAATGGTAAAGAGAGAGGAAGATATAGAGATATAAATATAGAGGGAGGTAAGGAGGGAGAGAGTGGATAGAGAGATAAGAGTTGAGCGGAGTGTGTGTGTGTGAGAGAGAGAGGGGGGGGAGGGAGGGGGAGAAACATGTAGAGATAGGTGAAGAGAGTTGGAGGGGATAGAGTGAGGTCACAAGGTATGGGTAGAGAGAGAGAGAGAGAAGTGAGGTAGAGAGAGAAAAATAGGTAAAGAGAGTGAGGTGGAGAGAGAGAAATGGGCATATATAGATAAATAAAAAGAGAGAGGTGAAGAGTGGGGTAGAGAGGTAGAGGGAGAGAGTGTTATATGGGAGAGAGAGAGAGAGAGAGAGAGAGAGAGAGAGAGAGAGATAATGTTAGAGATAGAGTGAATGAGACTAAGAGTGAGAGAGAGGAAAGGGGAGTGGGGAGAGAAAGGGGTTGTAGAGGGAGGGAGGGAGAGAGAAGAAGACAAAGATAGAGGGATGCAGTAGGATATATAGTTGGGGAGGGGAGAGAGAATTAAGGTTAGGGAGATATAGAGATGGAGGAAGAGACATAGGTAAAGAAAGAGGGGTTGGAAGAGAGGGGGAGAGACAAAGATAAAGAGGAAGAGAGGATGAAAATTGTAGATGAGGAGGGAAGAGAGAGGGAGAGGGGGCGAAAAAAAGTGAGAGAGAGAGTGATTGAGAGAGAGAGAGGGGAATATATATGGAGGGAGTGAGAGAGGGTAAAAGAGAGAGAACATAAGGGAGAGGGAGACATATATATAAAGTTATAGATGTCTATAGGTCTATA
>ML782556.1:57742-72074 GCA_009831015.1 Picea engelmannii | reverse complement strand
TAAATAATGAGCATTAGTCACACATAAGATATACACAGAGACTGATTTTTACGAGGAAACCCATAAAGGGAGAAAACCTCTTCTTCTTCGAAATGATAGGCAGTCTTTTAAGTTCTGTACATCATCTATAATTGAGCACCAACTCAATGTGAGGCTAGTACCTCTGTTTTACAAGCTCCAACTTGTTTGAGAGCACCAACTCTCTGGTTTCTCTAACACCCACTAGAAGGAAGCACCAACTCCCTGAGTGTTCCAGCACTGACTGGATGGAAGCACCTACTTCCACTTATACAAGCACCAACTTGTTTGAGAGCACCAACTCTCTGGTTTCTCTAGCACCCACTAGAAGGAAGCACCAACTCCCTGAGTGTTCCATCACCAACTAGATGGAAGCACCAACTTCCAGTTACATAGGCTCCAACCTGTATAACAGAGAAAACTTGTTCTCCCTTGCACCACCCTGCCACCCTGGTTTCTCTGGCTGCAACTAGATGGAAGCTACAACTCCCTGTGTTCAAGCACCCACTTGAACCTCTAAGGACAACATTCCTCCCTAGCACATCCCAACCACCCTGAAATATAAAACTTTGCTTTCTGTGAATTTATTACAGTGATTCAATAGTTTTCATTTGCTTACCAGGCTTATGACTATTTAGTTATGCCACTCTGCTCTGTCTACATCAGTGTCTCCCTTATTGCATCCTCTTCAGCTTTCTGATCTTATCCTCTGTCTCAGCATGCACACCTTGGATTTATCTTCTTCTCACAGATATGCATCTTTGATATGTGCACTTTCTGCTCTCTTCCACTATTATGTTATATACAGCTTTTGTTCCTCATCTCTGTGTTTTATTTCCACTGCACATACTGTAATTTTACCTTTCTACGGTTCAATTCATTTTTCACTCAGCTTAACCACCCGCACACAGTCACAGCGTATATATTTTATCCACTTCCTCTTCGGTTACACCTCAAATCTTATTGGGAAAAAAATGCCTAAGCAACTGAATCGCCAACCGTCCAAGAACCATGATTCGGTTCTACTAACTGAGTTGTAACTGAACAGTTAATCATAAAGATCAACAATAGACCTTCGATCAGATTCTCAAATAACCAGCACTGTTGGATTAAATCCGCAGGGTCTTGCGTTTTTTTCGCCATTTCGCATTTCGACATTTCGTCATTCCTGTGGTGAAGAGTCTCGACTCTTCATGTTACGATCGTCGAAGAGGAGCTTAGCTTGGTGTTAGCTCTTCCCTCTCACATGACCACTGACGATGACCACAACCTACATCAAAAGGTGTTTTTTCATTTTGGCATTTCAACATTTCGACATTCCTGTGGTGAAGTGTTTCGACACTCCAACTCCCGGTATCTGAAACCTACACCAAAAGGTGTTTTTCGCATTTTGGCATTTCAAAATTTCGACATTCCTGTGGTGAAGTGTTTCAACACTCCAACTCCCAGTATCCAAAACTCCAAAATGGGGTCAGATCAACGGTCCATTATTTCGGCGTTTCGCATTTGGCATTTTGGCATTTCTGTGATGAAGTGTTTCGACACTTCTAACTCCCGGTATCCGAAACTCTGAAATGGAGTCAGATCAATGGTCCGGTATTTTGACGTTTCGCATTTCAGCATTTCGAAATTTCTGTGATGAAGTGTTTCGACACTTCCAACTCCCAGTATCCGAAACTCCGAAATGGAGTCAGATCAATGATCCGGTATTTCAGCGTTTCACATTTCAGCATTTCGACATTTCTGTGATGAAGTGTTTCGACACTTCCAACTCCTAGTATCCTAAACTCTGAAATAGAGTTTAGCTTCTAATACCCAAAATGGAGTTTAGCTTCTGATCTTGCCATGCGATCATCGTTGCGTTGCTGGTCATGATCTTTTCCATCAATGAAAAACACGCATACTTTGCCTCTGTCTGAAAACATGCCAACAAACAAGACATTACTACCCAGCTTGAATCTGTCGCTTCGATGATCTGCACCAAGCTGCATAGCCGTACATAACCCCCTTTATCTGACCCACCTTTGCATACCGAAGCTAAAACTTCCTCTCATTCCCATAATTTTCAACACCATCACTTTCACCATGACCTACGCCTTTCGTGTGTGGATGTGACCAAATTTGATGGCTCGGATCCCACTAATTGGGTAACTCAAATGGAACATTATTTCTCTTTGTATGGCATTACAGATGAGTTGGCCAAACTCCGTTATGGTGTTCTCCATCTAGATCAAGAACGTTGGCAATGGTGGCAATGGAGAAAACCTGTCCGTCAAGGGTATGTTGCTTGGACACATTTTGTGGCAGAGCTTTATGAACACTTTGACACTAACACCAACCATTTAGGATGTTTGAAAAAGTTGAAACAATCTGGCACGGTCTAGAATACTTTATAGTTGAATTTGTGTGACTAGTTTTTCATATAGAGGGCATGTCTGATGCTTTTTTCTGAGAATGTTTTATCAGTGGCCTCAAGGATGAGATTCGTTCCCATGTCCTCATGGCTTAGCTTCAGAGTTAGGTGCAGGCTACTAAAAGAGATAAGGAAGCACAACATGTTGTCTCTTCTCAAAATCAGAAACCCTCCTTTATTCCTCGCACTAAACTAGTAAAACACACTCCTTCTACTCCACTAAATATCCAAAAATTGACCAGGGCCGAAATGGATGAACTCCAACTCAAAGGCCTTTGTTATAATTGTGATGACAAATATTTTCTAGGACACGAGTGTAAGGAACACAATATTTTTATGGCCATCATGGAGGATTTTTCAGAAGAGGATGTTGAAGCTCCCCTTGTGTTTGTGTCACCTGAACCCACTAACATAACCCCTCCCTCAGACCCTCCCGAAGTCGAATCAGTCATTTCCCTATATGCTCTCACTAGCTTCTCCACTAGCTTCTCTTCTCCCCAAACCCTCAAGATAATTGGCTACATCAAGCATAAGAAGGTCATCATTCTTGTTGATAGTGGAAGCACCCATAATTTTATTCATCACCGCATTTCCCAAGAAACTAATTGTTATATACATGCAGTTAATAATTTCCAAATCATGATTTCCAATGGCGGGTCCATGAAATGTGGAGGGCATTGTGAAAATGTGTGTCTCCAAATTGGTGACTACCACCTGAAATCTCATATGTTTGCTATCGACATGGGCGGTTGTGACATTGTATTGGGTGCAGACTGGATAGGGACTTTGGGTCCCATTCTCATGGATTTTAGGGTCCCATTCTTATGGATTTTAAGGAATTAACCACGCAATTCGACCAGGAGGGCCAACAATATAAGTTCCAAGGAATCACCGTCAGTTCCCTTGAGATCATTAGTTCCCATCGCATGGAAACGCTGCTCAAAAAAGGTCATTCTGGCGTTATTTCCCAACTCCCTGCCATACAAGCAACTGAGACACCCTCTATGCCACAGGACCTCTAATCCATCCTATCTAAACATCAAGTGGTTTTTTCCACCTGTTATCACATAAGCTTGTCAAAGCCTTAGGGGTTTGTGGTTTCTACCTAAGTCTGTAAGTTTTTCCTCTTGGCTTGTGGTTTTTCTTCTGTCTTCCTTCGTTTGTTTGATCAACATGTTTTCTTTAAGATCGATCACTTCTCTCTTTACCTTTGTCACTGATAAAAAAAAAATACAGAGCCTTTTGTCAGTCATTCAGGTAATTGTTCACAGAAACTGCAGCCGTAAGCACAAGTGCAGCACTTACAACAGTCTGGTATGGACTCAAATCAAGTGAGCATGAGTCGTTGGTCTTGAGAGGGACAGGTGGCATCCAATCCAAGTGTTCGGAGAAATGAGCTTCAAGATTTTTAAAGTGAGAAGTACATAAAACTTCTGAAGAGCTGAAGGTCGAACTCCTGAAAGAAATCATGGACCATTGATCTCAAAATCAACAGGGAGTCTTTGATCTTAGTGACAGTGCCTCCCCAAGGTCTCAAAGGCCTAAAGTGTTGAAGTGGCTAAAAACCTGAAGTGAATCCAAGTCGTTGATCAACAATAGCCACATGTCGTCAGATCCATAGCTCCAGGTGAAAACACAAAAGGAAAAATAAGTTTGAGATTTGATTTTTCCAGATTCCGAAGGCTCGAAGTTGATCTCGGTCGTCCAAATCCATGAGCCATGCGTCATCAGATTTATGACTATGGGTAAACTCCCTCGGAAAAGTGAAGTTTTATTTTTGATTCTCCTGGAGCCCAGAGACCCGGAGTGGATCTCGATCGTCCAATTCAAGGAGCCACATGTCGCCAGATCCATAGCTCTAGGTAAAAGCACAACAGGTAAATAGGAGCTAGCCCCCGAGCCCTAGAGAGCCAAATGGATGTTGGCTATCAACATAGACAGGTGACACCCTTATGGTTTTGACATGTTGCATTCTTTTCAAGTATTCCCAGACATGCCTCTAGCCTGCTTTCAAGTGACACATGTTACCTCTCCATCCATGACACATCAGCATGGTGATATCTGGCCTCCATGTTAGATCATCCTCTGGGAGATGTTATTGTTCAGTGCCAAAAGTAGTGTCCCACCCCAAAGCACACTTTTGGCAGATCCTAAAGTTGGTGGGCGAGTAAGCTTGGCGGTGGCGCTAAATATAGCTTGTGCGCCTAGATCTTAGATCGTGACCAGATCAACGACCACGGTCTATTGCGGGGATGCAACATGGTCTGGCAATATTTTTCTTGAGTGGTCCCACAATGGAAACCATGGTATGGAGAAAATACTACGTCGCGAAATGTGATGGATTGCGGGCCCAAAATCAGTCTGAACCCAAACCACCTCTAAGACACCCCGCGATTTCATGTTTATATGTCATCCTATCTGAGAGCAGCAAGTTTTCGTGCCCCTGAGCATTAACTCTCATTCAATATTCAAGGAAAAGTAGTTAATGGAAGGTAGGTTTGGTGGTTGAAACCTCGTCTCACCCCATAAATGGAAGGCATGGAAGCCCCGACCGTGGGGACTGAACCGTCAACCTATGGTACCCTTGCGAGTCGATTTCCCTACAGACCCATGCTAATCTGAGCTCACGTCTGACATAGGGACGCACGTTCAGTCTGACAGAAGAATTTGTTGATGCAAAGTTTTGATTGTAGTGATCATATCACACTCCTGATAGTCGGGGACCATTCTGAGTATAAGTAGATAGTTTTTACATTTTGTAAGGGGGGATGGTTGACCGAGGCTCCCGTATTGTAAAGTTTTTATAAAGCTCTGGTTCTTATGGTTATGTATCTGTATTTGAGACTTCTTGTTTAATGTAAGTCATCTTCTTTTCATATCTTTGTAAATAGTTGTGTTAGAACACTCAGGCATGGAGGATCCAGTCGAGGGTAGTTGTGTTCTTGTGATGTAGGTTTGATCACAGTGACATCGTGACCAGTTTTAATCAGTTTTTGTGTTGTCTTTTCCCTCCAACGATGAATGACTAGAGCATGGATGATCTAGTCAGGTTGTTGTCATTGAATTGTGATGTATGTTTGATTTCAGTTCAGTGATAATTTCATTCAGTCCCCTGAAACTCTGAATTAAGAGGATCTTGCTTTCTGAGTTTTTCCTCCTTAGGCTGCTAGAAGACCGGATGTCCATAGCATACCTCTTCACTCTCCTCAGTTTCTCCCCCCTACTCTCTTTAATGAAACTTACTGACTGAATTTAGATCAATACCTCATCTACTTATGCATACCAACCCAGTTTTTTGAGTTAAAGCGATATTATCTTGAGACTACGTCCATTAGACCACCCTTTAATTTATTCATTGTGACATACAAACTGATGGGTACTGGTATTACCTCTGTTGCAATCCAAAGGTGACTTCCAGTGCTAACATTTCTAGCGTCGTTGCCGAGGATGAATTGAACATTTTCCCTGGGATAGAATGACAAAGAGCTTTTGATTCTGAAGGTGCACCAGATATCATAACCATTCAAGATTGCAACTTGCACCTAGCGACTCCACTATTTCAACTCCATTGTTTTAGTTCTGGCTCCTAAAGGAAGATACACGAGGTCCACTTCACTGTTTCCTCTAGCAATGCCTGAGGATGACCCGGAGGAAATTATCAGAAAGGGGAAGACCTCTCAAAAAGGTACCTCCACTGTTGTACGAAGTTTTTTCTGATAATTTGCATAATCCCCCTTTCTCCCTCAAAGTTGTGAAGTGGAAGGAGAGATATTTTACCTTAGAAGAGTTTCCTACTCCTCCTCATATTAGAGTTGTTGCAGTTACAAAAGGGGAAACCTCTGTTACCCCTAGCCCCTCATCTTTATCTCCTAACGCTCAACCTTTTCCTTTTTCTCCCATAAGCACAACCCCAGTCTAGCTTGTCCGAACTCCATCTCCTCCTGTTTCTCCTCAAGCTCACGTCAAAATGGAAGGTGTTAACCCTCCTAGGAACAGAATGGTTGAGATATTGTCTTCTAGATATGCTCCTTTGGTCTTACCTTAGCCTATGAATGTGCTCCCAGCCATAGACTACCTTAAGTAAATGCCCCAGTTCATCGGGGAGGGAGACGTGACTGCAAAAGAGCATCTTTCATCCTTTTATATATATGCAGAGATTCAGACATCGAGAATGAAGATGTCTAGATGAGAATTTTTGTATAGAGCCTCAATGGTGATGTCACGAAATGGTTTAAGGACTTGCCTCCTCGATCTATTGACAGGATTGCTACTCTGGATGATGCTTTCTTAAGGCAATAGGGGAATAAAAAATATCTCATTTATTATATTACTAAATTAGGGGCACTTAAGAGAGAGGAGGGAAAATATGTTTTAGACTTATCGAAGATATTTAATAAAATGTATAAAAAGATTCCAGCTGAAGTTAAGCCTACAGAAATATCTACCAAAATGACTTATGCTAATGTTTTCAGCCCTGACTTTTTCCTACTGTTGAGAGAAAGAAGAGCTACCTCTTTGGCTCATATGCAAGATGCAACCCTTGAAGTAGAATCCAATATATTGGCAACTCACAAACTTAGGGGTAAAGCTGATAAAGACAGGGAAAAGGTAGGTATGAAACCCCGACTTCTAGTTCCTCTATTTCCCCCCCTCAAACATATGGAATGGCCAAGCTACTAAAATCACTTTCTACTAGAATGGAAAAGATCAAATTAGAAGGAAAGAAAAACTACATAAATCCCAAAATGATGATAAAAAAGGTAACTATAGGAGGCCTAACAATACTCCTCAGATTATCCAAATAGACCAGAGGAGCAAAGATAGAGAGGATCAGAAAATCCAGACCCCTCTCCAAAATAATCTTGTTGTTGATGAAGAAGAAGGGGATGAAGACCTTGATCCCGAAATCCACTGTCTTGGGGAAATATCCTCTTTTCCTCACTTAACTTAGTCTGCATACGAGGAATCTCTCATGAACAGACAGCTGAATGAGCTGGGAAAAGGGGACAAGGCCAACGATAGCCTCAATAAATATAACATCAGGTCCAAGAAGAAAGAAGGAAAACCTAATTTTCCTGAGCATCCTACCAGAGAAGAGAATCATGTTGAATATGTAGCAAACGACAGTAAAGGTAAGAAAGTTCGAACCCCCTCTCAAGTGGCCATAACTCCTGTCCCAGAAGTGAAAGAAATCCTAAAGTCTACATCCCCTTTTAATTTTGAGCATGAGGTTTAGAAGATTAGGATCCTTGTACCCCTTTCAGAGTTGGTCAAGCATGAAGATTTCAAAAAGAGTCTCTCTAAGCTATTGATGCTTGAACCCACAATTCATCCCACAAACTCAATCAATTTGCAAGATGAAAAGCCAACAGTTATTTTAGGACCTCTGATAGAAGACAGAGATGATTCATCCCCTCCCTTTTATACATCACTGAATATACATGATAAGGTGTTGCATAATTGTTGGATGGATTCAGGGGAATCCCATAATCTCATGCCCAAAATTTTCATGGAAGAACTGGGATTGGAAATCACAAAAACTTACCAAGACTTGTATTCCTTTGACTATAGGAAAGTGAAATGTCTTGGGGTTATCAAAGACCTAGTTGTGACCTTGTTTCAGCTGCCCATGAAAAGTTTGGTTATGGAAATTGTAGTGGTTGATGTTCCCCCCAAGTTTGGCATGCTTTTGTCAAGATATTGGATAAAAATACTTGGGGGAACCTTGCAAATGGACCTCACGTGTGCCATTATTCCTGTGTTTGGGGGGATCATAGAATACTTTACAGGGAAGCCCAGCTGGCATATATTATTAGTGATGAAGCAAACCCCACCAATCATCATATCTTTGCACTTGACATTGATCTAGGGTCTAGATTTTTACAACTCATTGATGCTCCCGAGCCTCCCCTTAATCTCATAAAGAAGTCTATTACTTTTCATGAAGATCCTCCTCTCACCACTTATGTTTGGAAAATGTTATTTGATGGAGCCTCTTCTAAGGATTTTGTTGGTGCTGGAGTGGTTTTTGTTTCACCTTCTCGAGAGGCCATATCTTTGTCCTACAAACTGGAATTTGAAGCTACCAATAATGTTGCAGAGTACGAAGCTCTTGTTTTGGGATTAAGGGTTGTAAAGGAAATGGGTACAAGGAAATATCTGTGTTTGGAGATGCATAATTGATTGTTAATCAAATTAGAAATATTTATCAAGCTAAGCATCCCAAGATCAGAACTTATAGAAATGAAGTGTGGGACCTGATTGACATTTTTTTCTTGGCTTTCAACATTTAATTCATTTCGAGAGAGGAAAAAAAGGTGGATGATTCTTTGGCTGTTTCAGCGAGCAATTTCAGAGTTCCCCTGCCACCCAAGCTTAGGTATGATATAGACGTAAAATACGGACCCTCTATACCTAACAATGTCAAGCATTGGAAGGTGTTTGAGGATTGTCTTGAGATCAAAAAGTTCCTGGATACTGTTGAGGAATTTTCAACATTGCATATAGATCAGGATCTTAATTATGAAAATGAGCCTCACACTAACGTATTTTTAAAGAAAATTGCTAACCATCATATTGTGCAGTTTCCTAGCAATCACATTCTGAAGGGACTAGTACCTTTGGAAAGGATATTTGATAGTAATGATGTGGCAGTAAAATCTAAGAGGCCAATTGATGATGCTAAGATATCTGAGTGCAACATTGGTACAGAGGAGAATCCAAAATTTGTCAAGTTGTCAAGCAACTTGCCGAGGGAGAAAACGTCCGTGTATGCTGAGCTATTAAAGAAATTTGCTGATGTGTTTTCCTGGACTTATGAGGATCTTAGAACATACTACACCAGCATTATTGAGCACAAGATCCCACTGAAGGAAGAATCCAAGCCATTTAGGCAGAAGTTAAGATAGATAAATCCTATGTTGTTTCCTATCATGGAGAGAGAGGTAGTATGTAGTATGGAGAGAGAGGGAGAGAGAGGCCCCCTAATCGCCATTGAATGATGATGGATGGTAGTATGTTTACATACCAGCAGTATTAATTGTAAGTTGGTGGATGTTAATGCAACATTTCCGCCCAATGACCATTCAAATTTCAGCGACCATTCAAATTTCTTGCATGCCAGGTTGCTTCCCAGCGACCATTCAAATTTCCTGCTTGTCGGGTTTTGTTACCAAGGAAAGACACAAATGGGAATATCAGCAGTGGTCAAGCGGCTTTTTTAGGAAGACATCATTACTCTGCAACCATGCCGGAAACCTGACAGCCATCGACGAGTTTGTGGAATTGAGTGGCAAATCTATTCCCCCTCAAGGGGTTCCATACAAAGGGAAAGGGAAGTGCTCAGTGGCTTGTCTCAACAATTGCTCATGCATTGCATATGCCTACGTTGTTAATGACACTTCGCAGAAGTGTGTATTGTGGTTCGGTGATTTTTTAAATCTGTACGATTCCTCAAATGGCACCTCTTAGTTTCTGCGGTTAGATGCCTTTGATGTGCCCGACTCCTCTAATTATAATTCTAACAAGAAGGTGACTCTCGTTGGTGTGGTAGGTGGTGTCGTAGGCAGGCTGGCTGCTATTCTCTCCCTTGTCTTGATGTTTCTCTGGTTTTGCAAGTGCCCGGGATTGTCTGGAACAGAATAAGCACTGAGAGTATTTACTATATTCACTTACAGAGCACTACAGAGTGCAACGAAGAACTTCTCTGAACGTCTGGGAGGCGGGGGTTTCGGATCTGTCTTCAAAGGGACTCTAACAGACGGCTCTCCGGTGGCGGTGAAGAATTTGGAGGGTGTGAGACAAGGAGAGAAACAATTATGCATGGAGGTGAGTACCATCGGAACCATAGAGCATGTAAATTTGGTTCGGCTGCGAGGATTTTGCACTGAGAACTCCAAAAGATTGTTGGTGTACGAACACGTGCCCAATGGTTCCCTTAGCTCCTTCTTATTCCACAAAACCCAGAGCTATGATCAGCAGAACAAGGTGTTGGACTGGAAAACACGCTTTAATACTTTTGATCCGCAAATCCTCCTCCTCCAACGATGGTATCCTCCTCCAATGCTGGTATCCATGAATCCTCCTCCTCCAACGCTGGAAAATGAGAATTTTTAACCTATTTGATCCGCAAATTGTTGTGTGCGTGCTGTGTGTGACAGACAATTTCTCTCAAATTCCATCCCTAAGTTAATTTCAGTGTTGAACTTTTAGGTTAATTTTAAAATAATTTGGTTTTTAAACAAATTTTGATCATTTTTGTAGAGTATAAGTGTAAAGTGAAATTATGTTTAAAAGTTTTGATTATGCTTATTTTGTAGCATTTTCAAATAATTTTTTTTAAGGGTATGAAATCTCCTCCTGTAATATTAATCTTATAAGAAAGTTACTACTTTAAACTAACTCAACTAACTCATTTTTCTTTTGAAACATATATATTAATCTTATAAAAAAATTACTACTTTAAACTAACTCATTTTTCTTTTGAAACATATATAGATATATCTTGTGATATTTGTTGTATTATATGCTAGAGAAATGATTCTTTTGAAAAGATATATAGATATATCTTGTGGTATTTGTTATATTATATGGCATAGAAAGAACATTGAAGGAGTTCATGTCTACCTTTTACCATGCAACAATACTAAAGGTGTGCACTAATAAAAATCATTTTTTTTTAATTAATGGTGATGTTGGTTTTAATTACCAATTGAAATCTCTATTTTTTTTTAAGGAAAAAAAGTTTTTCATTTAAATAGATGGTCATTTGCATGAAGTTCATGGCCTCAAAAGAGGTCATCTAGTTTCACAAGGAGAAAACGTAATTAGTGTATTATTTTAAATAAATAATAACATACTTTTGTTATAGACAAAACATAATTAGTGTGTCATTTTAAATAAATAATGTGTTGGTAGTGTTGGGGCCAAAATCCCCACTTTTGTAGTGTTGAAGCCCCTAAATGAAGAATAAGACAAGCATGATAGGTTCTTTCTCAATGATATAATGAATAGGGAGTGAGTGCAAGTTTATGAAGGTCTCTCATGGCACATGAAGGTCTCTCATGGCACGTTAGTGGCAATGCAAACATGGAACAACAATATGTTGACTTGGAGGGATGATTCAAGGTACTTTCACAATGAATTTGAATATAGTGTAAGGATAAATGTTGGAAATTGAATTAGCTTCTAGAATATATAATTTTTATTTATGAATTTTTTGTATGACCATGTGAAATTTATTGCAAAATATAATGCATATGTTCTCTTTAGTGTAGGTGTTGAGTACATAAATGTTGGTTGATTTCCTTAAAAAAATAGTACAATAATATATAATATATTATGAAAGTCAATATAACCCTAAAATTATGAGGTCATGCATGAGTGCATGGTTTGAGGTTCTTTACATAATCAAACAACTCTCCTTTTATAAATTATAGATCTCAGTCTATACTAGTGGCATATAATTTTTTTTAAAGGGTAAAATGATAAAAAGTTATAATAGTAACAAAAGGGGTCTATATTTTAAGATTCTAACATATGTTAAGACAAAAATAAATTAAATGTAGTAAACAATATTATATTTTTTTAATTATATAATTGGAATTTACATAATCGGATCTATATGTGTGTGTAGTTTCATCAAAAATGGATAAAAATAGCGTGAAAATGGAGATATGGAGAGGCATTTGGAAAAATGGAGGTTTTGTTGTTTTTGCAATCCAAACCACTAGAATCGTCATATCGAACAAAAATTCAAAGAAACTAAGTCAGCAAACATGTGGGTAAGTAGAAACACTCCTATTGAAAAAAAGGAAAAAATGAGGTTTTGTTGTTTTTGCAGTCCAAACCACCAAGATCATCATACCGAACATAAATTTGAATCAACCAAGTTAGCAAACATGTGGGTGAGTAGAAACACTCATGCTGAGAAAATGAATTTTGAATAACACACATACATTCTAGAATAACACACACACACACACATCTTAGTAATTTTTCCATAACTTTCTACCTCGACATTCAATTTTGGAGTTCTTTAGATTGTTGTAAAGGTCTTGAATAGCTCTACATTATGTGTAATTTTATTTTATGTTTCTACATAGACAATTATTTATTTTCAAAAGAATAGAAAATGAATTTCTAGGCCATGATTGATACCTCAAATGGGAATATGGGCGCTCTTAGGAGTTTTTTCACGTGAGGGGTGGATTTTAGGGACTTGACCATTGTAAGAGAAGGAAAATATGGAAATTAGGCTGTAAGGAAGCTTATAGATCTCATGGGCTATGAACAAGGATTCAAACCACCACACAGGCCCTCTAAAGGGGATACTCAACCTCCAAGTGGAATATGGTTGCTCCTATAATGCCTTGGATAGTAGGGATGAGTCTCAAGGCCTTGCCAATGGGTATGGGAGGAAAATAAGGCCCTCGGGCTCTAGATTAATACTTTAAGGGCCAAGGGCCATGGATAAGGCCACAAACCATAAAACATGCACTGTATAGGATATTGTTCTCCTTAAAGTGGGATATGGGCACCAATATGAGGTTTTGTGCAATAGGGATGGGTATTGGACCATGGTTAGGGAGAATTTGATGGAAATGGCTCTAAATTAAAATTCTTGAGCTAACGAGACATGATCAAGGCCTCAAACCACAACATAAACCATTTAAAGTGGATCTTTGGCCCATACAAGTGGGATATGGATGCAATTGTAAGTTTTTGTGCAAAATATGGATGGGTGTTGAGGCCTTGACCATAATCAAGGGAGGAAAATAAGTTCCTTAGAATATAAATGGATATCTAGGGAACATTGGTCATGAACATGACCTTAAACTACAATGAAATCCCTTTATAGGTTTGATATTGACCTCTAAGTGGAATATGGCTACCATTATGACATCTTGCATGCTAGGGATGGGTCTTAAGGCAGTGGCCATGGTAAAGGGAGGAAAATAAGGACCTTTTGGGCATAGATGAAGCCTTTACGGATCAAGGGACATAAAAAAACATCACAATCCACATAACATGTCCTCTATAGGGGATCATTGTTGTTTAAGTGAGATATGGGTACCATTATGACATTTTGTGCATTAGGGATGGATCTCAAGGCCTTAACCATGGTTGAGGGAGAAATATTGGGCTAATAGGAAATGATTAATGCCTTGAAATACAACATGAGCCCTCTAAAAGGGATCTTTTGCATATAAGTGGGATAGGGGTGTTGTTGGGTGTAGTAACCAAATAAATTAAACAACCATTTATTTCTACAACGTAGCAGTAAAATTCAAAAATTTCTTTATATTGAGCAAAATAGTAAAATTTATCAAATTCCTTTAATTGAGCACATTCGCATATAGATTTAACAACGAATATTAAAATTTTCTAACATAATAAAAACAATTACAAAATTTTAAATACCTGGGTCTAATGCTAATAACCCTCCGTTTGTCCGCTTTCCTTCTTGACCACTGCTGCACTGTGTAAACATCGCCCAAAACCTAGTTCCACCCTGCCAACTAGGTAACTTCCTAGCTCCAGGATATCATATGGATATCCTGTCCCCCGTGCCCAAAACCTCCAGCAAACCGGTTCCTGTACAGATCCAATCCCACTCCAAAACTCCACTCCTCTCTGCAAATCCAAGAGCCCCCAAAATCAATCCCCAATCTCCCGCAGAATGACCTCTGTAAACCTCCTTCCCCTCCATATTCCTCCTTCACCGACTTCCCCCTCATTTACTTCCCTACCTAACCCCTTTATTACCTTATCTTATCCTTTCATCATTAATGCCCCTTATCCCCTTTATTTATTATTTTATCCTATATTTAATGTCTTACCCCTTTGAATTAATATCTTATCCCTTTCCGTGTACGTAACTCTTAATTTAACAAAATAATT
>ML782556.1:20611-45377 GCA_009831015.1 Picea engelmannii | reverse complement strand
GAACTACAAGGGGCTAGGAATTGTGAGAAATAAAGAAGTAGTTCGAGATATGATACACTCTTAAAGACCATCTATTACTCTACTTCAACAAACCAAGTTAGAAGGAGATATAACACCAAAGTTTGATAATAAATTATGTTCTTATTCATATTGGCATGAACATATGTGTTCAGTTCTTCTACTTCATCTCTCTCCTTAACATTATATTTCACTAAAATCCCTTGCATAAATTTCCCTTTGTGTTCTATATTCTATCCTCCCTCCCAGCTTTTATATTTCCCTTTTCTTCTCTTTTCAACTTCTCTTAATGGAAGGAAAGTGAATTTATGTAGATTCTACCATCCATTATACCAAAGTTGTCAAATTCAAATCGAAGATTAACTTGGCAATCCTATAATGTAAGAGTTTAACTTAGATTCAAAACATAAAAAGAATTTAAAAAATACACAAATTTTGATTTAAAAATTTTCATTAATATGAAATTTAGATGTTCATACAATTCACAGTATAAATATAATTCCAAATTACATAAATGTACGGTCATAAAAGTACATTTTACAAAATGACATAGAAGATAGACCACCACAAGAAGAAAATGTTTAAATTGATAATCATGGAATTGACACTTGGAAATGCGAACAATAATCCTTTGCCCCCAATATTGATGCGATGCATCCACATTGAGTAATTTAAATCTTCATCTAAAAAAAAATCTCTTTTGTCTTAATAATCAGATATGATGATATTGAATTTATGTTATATAGCTCAATCACACCATTATTAATGCCTCATATAGTGTTAGTATTGAAAATTATATTAAATATATTAATAATAAAAAATTATAATTATAAAATTAACAGAAGAAAAAAAAAATTACCAACCTTGGTGTTAGGTTGAGTGAGAATACAAGGAAGTATGGGCTAGGTAGAGGCACAAAAGTGAACATACTCTTTGACGGATGGTGTATTTGAATATCAGTTGTCAATTTCAACTTCTAATATGACCATCTTTATTTTTTTCAATATCTAAAACTAGTCAAAAATTGGAGAAAGCCTCACCTAAACACTAAAATAGTCCTATGAGACATTTACATAAACATAATTTAAATTTTTTATTGTTGAATGCTTCCAATGCATTGGCCACATGGCCAATTCTATCTTCTTCCTGGAAAACATGTTAGAGATAATGCTCACATTAATGTTGTGTGCTAAGTTTGGGGTTTGGCTTGAGGTTTTGTAGGAGACCGTTGAGATATTCTCTCAACCTAAATCTCCAATATTAGAATTAGTTGGATCTCACTCCAACTGTATATACATGTAATGTATCTATGTGAGTGTGCAATACAAACTATTTTTTGTATGTGTAAATCCCATGCAATGGCTTCTCTCTCAATTTCTATGTTGGTATTAGAGCAAGGATGGCCTTGACTCTCTCACGAGAGGGGATAGAATATGAAATAAATTGGGAGCTGATTCTCTGTAGATATATAGCATAAGAAAGTAGTTTTCTTGCACTGCCTCTGTCAAGTGTAAGTTATTGTTTGTGTGGATATTGTTGCGTTCAGTATACATCAACTTTGCAGCGTACAAGTTTATGGAAGTGTGGATCATTGTGTTTCTGAGCCCATGAGTCATTAAGAGGCACACTACCAGTGTGAAGACCAGTCAATATTCATATGAGAAGGAGCCCATGCCATTGGAGAAAGGTTCGTAAGGAGGAGTTACCAGACTGCAGAAAGGAAACCGCTGTAACATTTATTTCTGCTGTGTGGGTGGAGATCGTTGCCCAAAAAATTGCCCAGATCTATGAAGTGCATTAGGTGTAATTATGTAATCGTGTCCAATCTTCTGTAAACCGTCCCTCCTCTATTGGGAGAGACTACATGCAGAGTCATTTCCATCCATTAAGACTTGTTCTACTAGTGCATACAAATCATGCATGAGATGAGATGTGGTCAATGGCCAATTGCTATTGTTGTTTTCAAATTTGGTCCGCAGTCAAATTTAAAAGAGCCATCATTTGAAGAATTTGAGAACAAGTTTGTTGGGAGGTTTCCTTATCTGCTACATGTAATATCTATCAATTTTTGGGAGACACGGATTACATCGCATCCGTAGCCATATTAGTTTTATGTGTAAATGTGTATTGCTTGTGTATACCAGTATATGATTATGAAGAAAACCAATTATTGAATAGACTAACACAATTCAAATTGGTGGTTCTCCACGGCATGAGAACAAATTGCTAATTTAATTATGTCTAAGTTTCTTCTATACTGATGTGATCCGTCGTGCTCCGGGAGCATTAGCTACAGGTTTTTTTATGAGGTCAAGTTGTGAAACTGACTACTGAAGACATTCAGTATATAGATCATTCTCCTATATAACTGTTGAAATTTTCTCTTCGGGGGAATTCAACAAATGGAAGTGTATCCATAGGATGGTTCAATATCAAGATTGTCTTTCGAGAAGTCGAGAAGCATCGATTGTACAAAGAATGTCAAAGATGGTCAAAAGCAGTTTTATCTGTGTTGTATGAAGTGGTAGCTCGAAGATTATGGGAGAAAAAGAGCGTGTCTATGAAGTTCAGAGATGGGTGTAAGTGCGTATGAGGACCAGTCAGACAAACAATGACAAATTTTGTGTTTTCAATATTGTAAGTTTTGAAATGTAAGCATTAAAGGGGGGTGTTAGAGATAATGCTCACATTAATTCTCTATGCTAAGTTTGGGGATTGGCTTGAGGTTTTGTAGGAGACTCTTGAGATATTCTCTTAACCTAAATAATTTAATTGTGACAAGATACAACAAAACAAAACCAAAACCTCCCATTCCACCCGGGTTCCACAAGCTTCACTGCATAAGAAGCATAGAATCATCCGCTTAATGGAGGAATTTTCGTGACCATAGATGATTGCCTTTCCATAGCCAAGGCCCCCACCTGGACCTAACTCTAGCCAAGACAACATTGAGAAAGAATGGGGAAGTATATGTTAGATATTTCCAAGTGGAAGGATTTTTTCCAAAAAATTCTTCGTGAATATATCTAAGAAGAAACGCACTACCCAGTCCCCACTTCAACCAAACCAGTATTTGTAAAGCACCATATATCCACTTCCCAAAATCCTTTATACCAAGAGTTCTTGCCACTATACTACCGGATAAAATTCACATTATCTCCAAATATATCATCGCTAAAGATAGGAGGTGCATAGCCAGCCCACATATTGCAATGCCAATCGCGGCATCGTCCATGGACACAAGATGATTATCACTGCACCTAAACATTCTTCACTCCTGGGAAACATTGCAGCCAAGGACATGGAGAAATCCATGCCCAAAACAATACCAATGGGTGTCATTATCATTGCAACTTTAGCCATAGACAATGGCGCAGAACTATCAGCCCCGCCATCAAATGCTATAAATACAACCCAAAAAATAGAGAAAACCATGTTGACACAACCCACTGTAAAAGATACGATTCTGAAGCAATTGTTGAGACACGCCGTCGAGCACTACCCTTGCCCTTCATATGGAACCCCTTGAGGGGGAATAGATTTGCCACTCGATTCCATAAACCCGTCGCTGGCTGTCAAGTTTCCGGCATGGTTGCAGCGTAACGATGTCTTCCTAACAAAGCCGCTTGACCACTGCTGAGATTCCTATTTGCGTCTTTCCCTAGTAACAAAACACGACACGCGGGAAATTTGAATGGTTGTTAGGCGGAAACCCGGCACGCAGTAAATTTGAATGGTCGTTGGGCGGAAATGTTGCATTAGCATCCACTAACTTAAAATTAATAATGCTGGTATGTAAACATACTACCATCCATCATCATCCAATGGTGATTAGGGAGCCAGATGGGGCATATCCTCATGTATCCTCCAGAGTTAATGTGGTTTGTGTCAATTGTACCCTCAATATTAGTGGTCGACGCGAGTCAAAGAAGCAGATGGGAGCATGGATGATGGTGGGATGGATGCAGATAGTAGCATGACTGTATGGCGGGATGAATGTGGATAGGAGTATGGATGGGAGAAGGAATTAAGTGCACAAGTATGGTTGCACAGGCATCCAGTCTACAAAGTCTTAAAGACTCTGCAGCAGGCTGGATATTGCTCACCTCTAAATAACCGATCACATTTATTTAACAATCATCCTTGTACTTATCATGTCACCTCTACTTGCGATATAATATCAAGTTACCTTGCATGTTAATCTTATCACATCACCTCGAGATATAATATCAAGTTACGTTGCGCGTTAATCTGGATTTGAAATCCATCCGAGACCTATATAAAGGAGAAAGATAGGGAGAAGGGAGTATGTTCAAGTTTCTGTTATGTTCTATGCTGTGTTAATTCTAACATTTCGAATAATAATTCTAGTCTGAAGATAGTCTTTTGAGGTGTGGAGGGAGAAAATGGAACTTCCAAAGCCTACAACTGATTGGAGCGAAGAATAAATCAAAACTTTGTATGACGATTGCCAGAATGCCATGGAAGGCTTAGAGGAGTCGGTTCTTGTATCTGAAAAATATAAGCGTTTCTTGCAAAGAGGAAGAGAAGCTATAATAGAAAGGATGATGGAGGTGATTATGAATACAACATATTTTAAGAAGCAATATTACTCGAGCGAGTATGTGTTATATTGGAGAGATGCTCGTCAAGGCATAGCAAATTTTGTCAAACATTTAGGGATTGTGTTTACAGGGGACATCGTTGGTCCCCCACTACCAGCGCCACCACTCCCAATCCCTACAAGTGATTGGAGTGCAGACGAAATCAACACTATCTATAGCGATTGTTGGGATGCAATGGATGAATTAGATGTAAACCATGCTATACTATCTGAAAATCATAGGTGGCGCTTGCAAAGAGGAAGAGATGCTATAATAGAATCCATTATGGATCTCATTATGGATATAGTGTACTTCAAGCAACAGTATGGCTCATCCAAGTATGTGTTGTATTGGGCGGATGCTCCTCGAGGCTTAGAAACCTTCCTCCAAAAGACATAGGTTTTCTTTACAGGGGACGAATAAGTTAAAATCAGAAAGAAAGAGTTGCTCCCATTGTATCAGCAACTCAACCTGGGCTTAGTCTTTGGAAGCACTATTATTCCTCACCCTTGTCCTTAGTGTCATATGTGAAGTCGGGTTAGACACTGCCTTAGTCCAAGGTAATACCACTCGCTTAATAATTTTATAAAAGTCAATGTGCAATCTATTACTGCCCAGACTTTTGTAAAGTCGGTGGTATGGTTCTGTGAAGTGTTTGTTGTGTCAAGTCGGGATTTGAAATCACCTCTATTCCTGCATTTTCCTCTCAAGTTTCAACCCTGAGTCGGCTTGTTATTTTGTAGTGTTCTGGATCGATCTCATCGTGCTTTCTATTCTGTATTGTTTGGGATCGATCTCATTGTGCTTTCTAGAGTTGGTATCAACTTAGTGTTGTGTGTCATGGATCAATAAAATGTTTTGTGTCTAGTTACATAGATTTCAATGTTTTTAAATATTAACACTGGTTGAAAAATAATTTCTCATGCATAATATTTGAATTATTTGAATGTTTTCTTTTGCTGGTACATTTAATATGAACAAATTTAGAAGAATCCATAGTGTGAACTGTATGTATACTTTAAAAATCAAATCAAATCATTTTTTGTTTTTCTATCACATCAGCTTGAGCCTTATTTGCACATACTCTAGCAATGGGCTATGCAGTAGGATTTTGATGGTAGTATATTATTATATGCATAAGGTCTGGAGGCACTATTAATGTGGGATAGATAGTGGACCCAACTCTTCACATCAACTTGAGCCTTGTATGTCGGAGGATCGTAGTATATTTTTATCTGGGTAAGGTCTCTTCACATCAGCTTGAGCCTTATTTGCACATACTTTAGCAACTCGTATGACGGAGGATTTTGATCATAGTATATTATTATTTGGGTAAGGTCGGGAGGCACTATTAATGTGGGATAGATAGCCATCATAATCAATTTTAATTCAATGTGAACAACTTTACTAAATAATATTATAATGAAACAATTATAATTTATATTTAACTATGATTACTTACATGCAAAGATGGTTAGCCACACTCAATGTAGAGTCAGTAAACTATAACTTATAAAATCCAAATTCGGTCAGTAAACTATAACTTATAAAATCCAAATTCGGTGATAGTCTATAGTTATGCATGGAAAGAAATCATAATAAATGGTGGTTAATAATGTTCACCTATAATCAATCAAAAAATGGATCTCCTATTGCACTCTCAGTGTGCAATATCAACAATTGATATATGTGATTCTAGCAATTCTTCCAAATTTTAAGTGGGATTTTGGGGAAAAATGATCTGAAAAATATGACCAAAAAATGTCCACTTTGTAACATGATTAGACTATGCTCACCAAATCATTGTCCATGAAAAACAACCATATTCAACTATACCAATAAATGATTGTTAATCATGTTCAACTAATCAACCAATGTAGGTTATAGTCCAACATATACTATAGTGGTAAAAAAACAGTTGTAGACTATAGTTCAACATAAATAATTATGGCAAACCAATCATTATAGGCTATAGTCCACCATATTCTACTACGGAAAATAATAAAATTTGGTTAAACACATCCAACAGTAATCAATGAAGGACAAAAATAATGCATCACGTCAATCATATAAGCATCCATGGTACACAGTTACGCGTTTACCGTATATAATCAAACATGTAGTCAAATACCAATTACCATATTGTTAGAAATAAAGTGAGATAACATTAAATCATACATGATCATTTACATTTATTAAAATGTAATAATAAAATCGATTACAAGAACAAAATAAACAATTTTTTTTAAATGCCTCTCATGGAAATCTGGATATCAATGGAAGAGTATTTCCTTGCATCCGTGTAGTCCTATCTCTCGCCACTTTTAGCATCACATTCATCCACACAAATAGATATGATGTCTTCTTTAGGTGAAATGGTGTCATGTGTGTGAATATGGGTGAATATGGGTTATGTTAATTTATTATGTGTTAATTAATAATTATTATAAGAATTATTAATCAATTAATTAGTATTAAGTTATTAATAAAATTTATTATAATTAATTGTATTTTCATTTCCACATTTAATATTTAATTAATCATTATGTGTTTAATATGTTAATCATCATTGAAAATTTACTCATAGAATTTTAATATTTGTGCTTCTGGTTTATACATTAAGATTCGATCAATTTCACAACACGACAACCAAAAATTCAAGTATACATCAACACAATTATAGAATTTTCAGTATTGTTTACCATGGTTGAAAATGGTTAAGCGTGGTTGGCCTTGACATGGACCAAGGTTGAATATGATTTATCATGGTTGACTATGGTAGACTTCGGTAGATCACGTGGAGATGATTATGGTAAACTGTGTTGACTATGTTTAACCATAGTTTACTATGGCAATGTTTATCAACTTGTGTTCGTATGATCACAATAGCAGGTTTCATTCGTCTCATTGTGACATTGGGAAGTGTACCATGATCTTTGTCTCATTGTTCCATTGGGTCATGTTTGTCACATTGCCACGTCACGTTTTGAACATCACATTGCAAGGTTGGGTTATGTTCATCAAATCAAGATGTTCGGTTTTGTACGTCACATTGCGATGAAGGGTTTTCTACATCACATTGTGACATTGGATTTTTTAGATCACATGTTGGGCTATGTTCAAAACATTGTGGCATTTGGCTATGTTGATCGCATTGTGATTTTGGGATAAGTACATCACAATGTGATGTTGGGTTTCGTGCCTCACAATGTGATTTTGGGTTGTGAGCATCACAATGCGACGAAGAGTTTTGTATGCCACATTGTGACATTGTGACTTTGGGGAATGTTCGTACCATTCTGACGGTTGGAAATGTTCTCCAGATTCTGACGTTCGAATATGATAGTCACATTGCGACGTTGGCCAATGTTCGACACATTCCGAGGTTGGGAAATGTTCGTTAGATTCCGATGTTAGGAAATGTCCGCCGCATTTTGATGTATAAATATGATTGTAAGGTTGCGACATTGGCCTATGTTTGACACATTCTGACGTTGGGAAATGTTCGTCATGTTCCAATGTTGGGAAATGGCTGTGACACAGCCAAGTTATGTCTGTCACATTGTGATGTTGGGATATGACAGTGATAGTGCGATGTTGGGATATGATAGTGATAGTGCAACATTGCGATATGTTTGTCATATACCAAAGTTTGGAAATATTTGACACATCGCGATGTAGGGAAATGGTCATCACAATGTAACAAAGAGAAATGTTCATCACAATGTAACAAAGGGAAATGTAAGGTTTGGCCATGGGCATCACAGTGCAATGTTTGTGTAAGGATATGTTGGGTTTAGTCACATTGCAACATTACACCACACATCCCATTCATCTATGGCTATCTCAAATACCGAAAGTCCTTACGAGTTATGTTCAAGTGAGATGTTTGAGAATGGTGATGTTTCATTGTGATATTAATTCAGGTTGGCTCACAAGGAAATTGTATGTTGCTCAATGTTTGTGTCACATTCTGACACACATGAATGGTTGGGTTATGTTGCAAGGCTTATATCAACGTAACCATGGATAACATGGGTAGACCATGTTTTCCCATGGGTGTCGATGTCATTGTGGTGGAGCAAGGTTGACTAAGGTTGAGTATGGTTATGTTACATTGAGAAGTTTATGTTGATTGAGTTATGTTGAATTGTTATGTTCCCAGTTATGTCCCGAAGCGACATTCCAGAAGGGGTTGTTTCATTTGGGACATTCTAATTGGTTATTTTGCATTGCAAATTTCATCTCTTTTTACTAATGTCAAATTGTACGTTCGTCGCTAGTTTTTGTCAAATCGTGGTGTACATGAAGGGTTATATAATTTTTTGTTTTTCCTTGAGGGTTATATTGCGGCATGCAAAATTTTATGGTGTAGTCGAGACAAATTTTACAAAACATTGTACATTTTAAGAAAAATAAAATAGGAGGATGAGTTAAATAAAATGCCACATTGCGACGGTTATGAGAAAGAATACTGTTTAATTGAATGTTAATGTTATTGCATCATGAGAGATTTCAATATTAATATTTGAAAAGATTCACCATGAAACAATGCGATATAGTGGTGATCCGAATTTATGCAGGAACGTTTGACAGAATACACAAATAACCATGAATACAAAGATGCAGCAAAAATAACACTTCATTTCATTAATATCAAAGAATTGAAATTTTCTTATAGACACAATAGAAATAAACTAGCTAGGGAGCTAGTAGCTTATCTCTGAGAAGAGATGTGGAAGCTACAGGCCTCTGAGCTCTATGTTACAATGAGGCTTGAATGCCTATATATTATTGAGAAACATGGAAACCCTAAACATCCAAAAACCTAACCCTAGTAGATGAAACGCCAGAATATGGGCCCCGCCACGGTAAATTGGTACATCAATTTCCCGGGGTCTTAACTTTGGCATACTATCTCCGTTTGACGCATATGATACATAGTTAGAAAGATCTTTCAGAGGACTACAACCGATGATTGTGAATATTATGGTCCAGAATGAACTAATATTCGTCGTAGGTTTGATGCCCAAAAAGCGTCGTTTAGGGCCTCAAAACAGCTCTGAAAGTTCACGAGCCGAAAAGCTACCAAAAATAGTAAAATGTGCCACAATTAAGGAAGATGGAAAACTGAAAGAAACAATTATGGGTGTCCAAGTGGAATAGGCGGGTGGCCACTAATATCCACCAAGATCAGGTGGTTATTTAAATGTGAAAAAATGACTCCCACTAACTTACTATTATTTAAGACATGCAAAGACAAATATATGTTATGTTTGAGGTTGGTCTTGTAGATGCATTTGGAAACTATGTCACATGGAAACATTGAGAGAGTAATAATTTTATGAGGATCTGATCCAGGTGGATATCGGTGGCCACCCACCTATTCCACTGGCTTGAAAAAAAAAATTCCACCTTGCGAGTTTTTCAACAGTTTTTTGGGTTCCAATCTTCCGTGGTCGTTTTGAGTCCCTAAATGCCTTTTTTGGGGGATTTGGGGCTGAGGAGACTGCTAGAGAAATCAGCCTCGGTCAATCGAAAATATTTCTTCTCGGTTATACCTTTCCAATGGTGCATCGAGCGCCCCAAATGAAGATCGTATGCAAAAGTTACGTCCCTGGGAAGTTGACGTATCAACTACCTGCATTGAGGCCAGCAAACCTTTTGGATTTTTATCTTCCGGGGTTAGGGTTTTGTATTTTACTTATGTTAAAAATTCCTTTGGAACCTCATTGTAACAATCGTCTTCCTACAAATGCGAGTATCCGTCACATCTCTTCTCAAAGATAAGCTACCACCATTATAGTGAATCTTTCACTTTGTATTTTACAATCTCTGTACATTTCTTTCATTGATAGAAATCATGTATTACTTTATTTCTCCATTTCTGGAAATATTTATGTGTATTTCATTGTAATATCTCTTCTTTCATTTCGTTCTAAAAAATAATCTGGATCAGTGGTATCAAAGCAGGCTTCTCTTGATCGTTTTTTAGTGCATGTCCTCGACAAGGTTCGAGTATAGCAATTTGGGTCTCCAATTTGTCTCTCTTGAAGGAAATTGCTCTCGTACGCCCAAGAAACCCTCCATGGTGGAAGAAAATAAAAACGACGGAGCATAATATTTTATTAATCTATTGCTTGAGAAAGATATCACACGACGGAGGGACGAAATCATGGAGAATTTTTCCCACATCCTTCAACGCCTAGCGATCGTAGAAGACACATATTCATCGAGCGACCACTTTGGAGGAACCTCGCCTTTCAAGGTACAAGTTTATTTTGACATTCCCGTATTTGAAGGACAGATAGACGTAGATGCCCTAGAAAAATGGTTAAACCTACTAGAAGGTTATTTCTCTGTTCATGATATCTCCGACAGGGAAAATATCACCTTCGCAATCCTTAAGGCTCTCCCCCATGTCAAACATTGGTTGGAAACTTAGTGGGAGCAAAGTTCCACAGAGGATTCTGGGATATATGGGGTCGAGCGCACCTAGGAGTTTTTTGTGGATGCAGTCAAGGAACAATATTACCATGTTGGTAACTATTACGACCGATACATGTGATGGACCACACTGTGTCAAGAGAGGGGCCAAGTTGTGATGGAGTTCACCAATACCTTCCATAGATTGAACACCAAGATGGGTATGAAATACTCCGATAGACATTTGGTTCTGAAATACAGTGGGGCTCTACACATATACATCCAAATTGAAATGAATTTTTTGGACATCTCATCACTGGGTGATGCTTACCGATGTGTTGTTAAAACAGAACATAAATTTAAGCACCAGAACAAGTGGTAGTTCGGGTTTACAAATCCGCAATAACTGAAGTATGATAAAGACGTCCCTAATAGACAACCTCTCGAAAACTCTTCCAAGCCACAAGAAAAGAAGGGTAATAGAAATATGAAGAAGGACACTAGAAAGTGGCGCGACTTCCACAAAGTCCCCTGGCACAACAAAGATGAATGTCACTCAAAATAATCATTGGTGGTCGAGATCAAATACAAGGAGCCGAACCCCGATTCAGAATCTGATTCAGAAAATAATGGGAAGAGATAGATCATTGACGCAGACCTTGCTGCTACTATCGTGACTGCAAGAGTTCAGCCAGAAGAACCAACAGATCTTGAAGAGGGGGGAGTGCCTCTTCCATTCACAGATGTGGGTGCATAGGACCCTGTTGCATTTCATTATTGATAGTTGAAGCCATAAGAACCTCATCTCAGAAGAGGTCGTCAAACAATTTGGATTGTCGACAACACCACACCCACAACCATACAACATCGTGTGGCTTCGCGAGGGACAGGATCTTCGTCTCAACCAGTAGTGTCGATTGTCACACGACATCCAACCCTTCAAGGATGTGATGTTGCCACACTAGATGTTTGCGATGTTCTTTTGGGCCAACCATATATGTGGAAGCGCCATGTTGTTAATGAGTCTCGACCCCGTAGTGTCATTGTTACTCTGGGGGGTCATCTCTATAGAATACTATAGGTAGTTCCAACTATTGTCCCACCTAAATAGTACCGCAAGGTAGTATCTCATACTACAAAATTCATCCTCTTTAGAAACTTTTCAAAAGGTGAACAAAAGGACACTACAACCACTGCAAACTCAGTCCAAGCACCCTCTATCCAACAGAAGCAAGTTGACAAGATTGCATCAAATCACAAAGATTCCTTCTGCACACAGTCATCTCAGGTAGCCCGACTAGTTAAAATGGTCCAACCCCGCCAACAACAGGTTCATGATAGTCTTCGACAAGCTAAGCAGCGCGACTTCTCCAACGAGGCAAGTAGATCACCAAGGTTCAAGTTCAACAAATGATTCCCCCTCTCCCCCAGAAACTCAATGAAATGGATACCATTTCTTCCTAAGGAGGGATGATTGATCCAAGTGGACATCAGTAGCCACCCACATATTCCACTGGCTCGAAAAACAATTTTCCACCTTGGTAGTTTTTGGACAATGTTTCGTGTTCCAAACTTTCGGGGCTGTTTTGAGGCCCTAAAGGACGGTTCTGGAGAATTTGGTGCCAAGGCCACTGCGTTGGGCGCATGCCTGGGCCATTCAAAAATCGTTCTTCTCAGCTAGTCTTTTCCAACAATGTATCGAGCACCCCAAACGGAGATTGTATGCAAACGTTATGCCCCCGAGAAGTCGACGTATGATGCACGAGCATCGTAAGTAGTCAAGAGAGCATGGAGGCGGAATACGGATAGGACAAATGCCAATTCATTTTGCACAAGTTGAAAGTGCTTTTGAAAGTTTAAATGTGCAAATATTAATTTAATAGTTAAAAGAAGGCATACTTCCATATTGTAAATAGATCATGAGCGATCTGCTCTCATCTATAGGATGTAGAGGCATTTATGCCCAGTTAATGAAAGTAGGTAGATTTAAATTCTAGATTAGACAGTTTTAGGAGCTGGAGGGAAAACAACTATAGACACCCTCATATTTGTATCATTGTAATCAATCAAAGATTGTAGGATTAAGCACATTTGCATAGAGGAGTTGTAGCAGAGAGCTGAAGAGAAGAACCCATGTACATAAGTTCTAAATTAATATAAAAAGCTTTGATTCAGACTCATGGTGTTATAATGCTTTCTGTATGTACATGCATTTGTTGTTATGTTGTGTTGAATGTATGATTTCATGTTAATGTTTGAAGTCTGAGAGAGAGAGAATGAGTTTCAATTGTTTCTCATTCTAAGAGAGAATTTCCTGCAAGGAGTGCAGTGAAACGTCTGCAAGGTGTGCATTGACAAGGTTCAGAGTTTGTCTTTGGAAGCTCAGGAGGGATACCATTGTTCTCAATTCTGCAAAAGTGCAGGCAAAGCACAGAAGCCGTGCAAGGTGTGTGCAGGTTGGTCAAGACCTTAGAACTTACCAGCTAAGGTAGAGAGTTGAAGGACTGTTGCTGCAGAGGAGTTGCACAGATTCAAGAGATTCAAATACTTAGAAATATTTGAAGGATTGTCGTAAGGAGTGCATGCAGGACTCTTCTAGGGACTTGAAGTTCCAAGAAAATAGGAGTGGTGTTTTCAAAGTATTCAAGGGGAGAAATTGGACGGTTGGAATTCTCTGTGGAGAATCCCTGAAACAGCGAGGACCGTAGGATCTATAGAAGTTTCAAGGTGGATAAGGGTAGACAAACCCATCACTTTGGTATCCAGAATCAACGTGGGCCATTGATCTTGATCTATTGGAGATGTCAGATCATTTCAACATTTCGGAAGTTGTAAGTCCGAAGTGTGGGAGGAACCCTTGGTCGTTCGAACTCCCGAAGCGCGAAGTGGATTATCGCATGTGAAGGTGAAGACAAGAAATCAGAGGTACTGAGGACAAGAAATCGGGACACAACGGTGTGGGAGACCTGAAGTCACAAGTTGCGATAGAAATTAATGTGAATTTCAGGATTTCGGCATTCCCGTCGACAAGAATTTGGGCTCTACACATGAGAACCCCCGAAGTTGCAAAACGTGAAATAGTGTGAAGGGACGTTTCATAAATTCGATGTTTAGGGGTTTGGGAACTCGAGTGGACAATGTTCTGGGATCGAGAGTCTTGGACTCTCGGTACCCGAAAGTCTAAAATCATGTGGGTCGTCAGATCGAAGGGAGGCTTATAAGCCGTTGATCCTGTTGGAGATATCATTTCGGAGTTTTAGGATTAGTGGAGGATAGGGTGTTGGAAGCTCTACATCAAGATTCGCGAACTCGTGAAGTCTGAAATTCCGAAAAGGGGAAAAGTTTCGATAGAAGCCAGTCGTTTGCTGAACATTTCAGGTTTTGTCATTTTGGCAGTTGAGAAGACAAGAGGTCGGGATTCCTTGCTCCGGAATTCCTGAAGTCGCGAAACACGATACAGTTGTGTAGGAGGGCGCGGCCAAGAATTTCAGGAATATCGACATTTCGGGTTTCGGAAGGTGGAAAGGTCAAGAACCTCGACAACAAGATTCACGAAATCGCGAAGTCCGAAACCTTGAAAAGGCGAAAAACCTAATACAAGAGAAGAACGTGGTCAGAGATTTCGGTGTATCGGCATTTCGGGTTTCAGCAAGTGGAAGAGTCGAGGAGATCGACATTTGGGATCATGAAATCCTGAAATTTGAAGTCCTTTGTGGCTTAAACGAAGGGGTCGGTTAACCCTCAGTGTGGTTGTAGTAAAGATCCTATGAGGACCTAGATTCTGAGGATTGGGGGTCTACTTCAGTTGTGGTATCAGAGCATGGAAAGATTTCTTTGCTTTTTGTAGCAGGGAAAAGGGGAATTTTGCATCCATGCTGCCGAGAAGAAGAGACAAGAAAATACCTGATCCACCAAAGGAAAGGGAAATTCCAAGAAGAAGAGACAGGAAATTACCTGATCCAGCAAGGGAAATAGAGATGCGTGAATTGTGTTCCAGGCTTGATGCCATGGAAACAACACAAAGGCGCACAGTTGGTGTTGGGGATATCAGCGAATCTGAAAGTGAAAATGAAGCCGGAAACAAAGAAGTTGCAGCAGAAGATGCAGCATATGAATGCTTATTCAGGGTTGTTGCAAGGATAGGTGCTAGAGCAAAAATGGACATTCCAGTATATGAAGGAAACCTGTATGTTGAAGAGATTCTAGACTGGATTAGAGATATGGATAAGTATTTTGACTATGAAGATGTCGAGGAAGAAAAGAAGGTCAAACATGTTGTCACAAGACTTAAAGGACATGCAGCATTGTGGTGGGATGAACTACAAGCTGACAGACGCTACAAAGGAAAGTAGAAAATCAAGAGTTGGGATAGAATGGTTGCAAATATGAAGGCAAAATTCATACCCAAAGATTATCAAATTACTCTATTTCAGAAAATGCATAATTTGAGATAGAAGTTGGGTTCAATGAAAGAGTACATTGAGGAGTTATACAAGATAAACATCAGAGCAGGTCATCGGGAGAGCGATGATGAAAAAGTTTCCAGGTACATGAATGGTCTAAGAAACGACATTCAGGATGAGATGAGCATGATGAGCCTTCGGAATGTGGAGGATGCTTATCAAATGGCTCTGAAAGATGAAGAGAAGTTGAGCCAAAAACAAGTTCAGAGAGGCCGAGGCATAATTCAAGCTAGAGGCAAAACAATTTCCCAAAACAGAAATCAGAAACCTAAAGAAGAGTGGAAGAAACCTCAAACTCAAACTGAGAGAGGTGGAAGCTCACAAAGAGGACAGTATGCTGATAGAAATACTTTTCCTCAAACCAGAGGAAGAGGAAGAGGCAGAGGTGGAGAAATAAAATGTTTTACCTGCGGGAAAAATGGACATAAATCTTATGAATGTCCAGAAAGAAAGAAAGATGGTGGTGAAACTCACATTGTCTAAGCACAAGGACAGAATGTTGAGGCAGAAGATGTTGAAGGCGGAAGATCACTGATGATGAGAAAATTTCTCTTAACGCCAGAGAAGGAGGTAGAGAACCCAACCCAAAGGAACAAACTTTTTCAGAATGCTTGCAAGACCAAAGACAGGGTATGCAAAGTCATCGTGGACAGTGGTAACACAGATAATCTTATTTCTACAGAGATGGTAGAAAAGTTGGAGCTGGAGACTATTGAGCATCCAAGCCCATACAAAGTCTCATGGCTACAAAAAGGACATTAGGTAAATGTCACTAAACAATGTTTAGTTGAATTTAAAATAGGAGGATATAAGGATGAAATACTATGTGATGTCATTCCCATGGATGTTTGTCATCTATTGCTGGGTAGACCATGGCAATATGATAGGAATGTGATTCATGATGGGAGAAAGAATACATACATCTGGAGAAGAATGGGAGAACTCACATGTTGTTGCCAATTAAGGATAAAGAAGTGAAGCCAGAGGTAAGCAACACTGTACTTCTCATGAGTGGGAAGGAACTTCTTAAGGAGGTTAAGAAGAAGGAAGATACACAATTCATTGTGGTCAGGAAGCCTAGAATTCTTTTAACCAATACAAGAGTGGATGATTTACCAGAGGAAATCCAGAATTTGCTGGAAGGGTTTGTTTATATAGTATGGGATGAAATACCTCGTTCGTTGCCACCGATCAGAATTATAAGTCATCACATTGATGTTATACCTAGAGTTAGTTTACCAAACAAATCAACATACATATTGATGCCGCAGGAGAATGAAGAGGTCAAGAGACAGGTCCATGATTTAATGGACAAGGGATTGGTTAGAGAAAGTTTGATTCCATGCGTTGTTCCGACAGTGCTCAGCCCAAAGAAAGATAGAGGTTGGAGAATGTGTACAGACTCTAGGGAAATCAACAAGATTACCATCAGATATAGATTTCCATTTCCAAGGATGGATGATTTGATGGACTGCTTGAGTGGAGAAAAATATTTTTCAAAGATTGATTTGAAAAGCGGTTATCATCAAATTCGGATGAGAGAAGGTGATGAATGGAAGACAGCATTCAAGATGAATGAAGGGCTGTATGAATGGGTTGTTATGCCATTTGGCTTAACAAATGTGCCTAGTACTTTCATGAGGTTGATGAATGAAGTCTTGAAGGATTTTATAGGGAAATTCATCATTGTATATCTTGACGATATACTGATTTTCAGTAGAATAGAAACAGAGCACTTGAAGCATTTGGCTACAGTGATGAGGAGATTACAGCAAGAGAAGTTGCTGATAAATATGAAGAAATCATCATTCATGAAGACATAGCTCATTTATTTGGGGCTTGTTATCTCTGTAGATAAGCTAAAAATGGATCTGAATAAAGTGGAGGTGATTAAGAATTGGCCATCACCGAAGAGTATATTTGAAGTTAGAAGCTTTCATGGATTGGCTAGTTTCTACAGGAAATTTATCAGAAATTTCAGTGGAATTAGCGCACCGATGATGGACACGGTGAAGAAAAGACACAAATATTTTCACTGGACAGAAGAAGCAGAGAAAAGTTTCAACTTGCTGAAGAGGAGGATTACTAAACAACCAATTCTAGTTCTGCCAGATTTCAGTAAGACATTTCAGGTCAAGTGTGATGCTAGCGGATTTGCAATAGGAGCGGTTTTGATCCAAGATGACAGACCGATCACATACTTCAGTGAGAAATTGAATGAAGCGAAAGTGAAGTACTCCACATACGACAATGAATTTTATGCGGTCATACAGGCATTGAAGAAGTGGAGGCACTATTTGGTTCCTAAAGAGTTTGTTTTGTACAGTGATATTCATGCCTTGCAATTCGTAACTCAACAGGAAAAGTTGAACCAAAGACATGTTAAATGGGTTGAATACATGCAGAATTTTACTTTTGTAATTAAACATATTTATGGAGTTGCTAACAAAGTTGTTGATGCTTTGAGCAGGAAATATTTGCTTATGCAGTAGTTCAGAGTCAAAACATTGGGTTTTGATAACCTCAAGGACATGTACAGAGATGATCCAGATTTCAAAGAGGCGTATGAGGCATCTGAGAATCCAATTCTCAGGGACAAAAGTCAATGGACTGAATATATGATCCAGGATAGATTATTATTCAGAGGCAAGCAACTGTGTATTCCAAAATGCTCCATGACGGAGAATTTGTTGAAAGAAAAACACAGTGGAGGATTGG
Organism: Picea engelmannii; assembly: GCA_009831015.1. Taxonomy (NCBI): domain Eukaryota; kingdom Viridiplantae; phylum Streptophyta; class Pinopsida; order Pinales; family Pinaceae; genus Picea; species Picea engelmannii. Next base: position 27,148 of record ML782556.1, on the reverse strand, counting down.
CCGGACATTTTGGTCATGATAAAACATTCTCGAAATTAAATAGCTCATATTTTTGGCCAGGGATGAGGACCGATGTCAAAAGGTTTGTGGACAGATGCACGATTTGTCAACACTAAAAAGGGAAAAGGCAGAATACAGGGTTGTATCAGCCATTACCCATACCTGAAAGGCCGTGGGATGCAGTGAGCATGGATTTTATATTGGGGCTGCCAAGGACACAAAGAGGATTTGATTCAATCTTTGTGATGGTAGATAGATTTTCAAAGATGGCACATTTTATACCATGTCAGAAAACCAGTGACACACTCATATTGCGAACATGTTTTTCAAAGAAGTCAACAGAATTCACAGCTTGCCAAGGAGTATACTTTCAGATCAAGATACCAAGTTCATTGGACATTTCTGGAGGACTTTATGGAAGAAGCTGGGGACAAATTTGTCATTTATCTCATCTTATCATCCCCAGACGGATGGACAAACAAAAGTTGTAAACAGGATATTGGGAGATTTGCTAAGGAGCCTAGTGACTGAACACCACAGTCAATGGGATCACATTCTGCCACAGGTGGAATTTTCTTATAATGATTCACTCAACAGAAACACAGGGCAGAGTCCATTCCAAATTGTGTATGGAATACAACCAAGAGGAGTTTCTGAATTGAAGGATTCAGAACAGACTGAATTCAGAAGTGCTAGTGCAGAGGATTTTGCAGAGGCAATGAAAGAACTTCACAGCCAAGTGAAGGAGCGATTGCAGAATTTGAATCAAGAGTACAAGCGTAGAGCAGATCAACACATGCGAGAGATTCAGTTTGAAGTTGGCGATCTTATTCTTTCACACTTGAGAAAGGAGAGGTTCCCAAGGGGAACATATAACAAACTGAAAATGAAGAAGATTGGACCATGCAAGGTCTTGAAGAAATTTGGGGCAAATGCATATGAGAATGAATTACCCGATGGGATCGGAATTTCACCGATATTCAACATATCAGATTTGTACCCTTATAGAGCTGAAGAAGACAGTGAACAGACAGAAGTTCAGTGGACCAAACAAATTCCTGTACCTGAAAAGCCACAGATGGAAAGTATATTTGACAAGAGAGTTAGTAAGAGGACTAGGAGAAAAGAGTATTTTGAATACTTGATCAAATGGAAGGGACATCCAGTTGAAGATGCCAGCTGGGAGAATGAAGCAGAAATTCAGAAGCATGGACAGAACGTGCAAGAGCTCATGAAAAGGAGTCCATGAAAATTTTCAAGCGAGGGAGTATGATGCAGGAGCATCGTAAGCAGTCAAGCGAGCGTGGAGGTGGAAGATGGCTAGGACAAACGCCAACACATTTTGCACATGTTGAAAGTGCTTTTGAAAGGTTAAATGCGCAAATATTAATGTAATAGTTAAAAGAAGGCGTACTTCCATATTGTAAACAGATCTTGAGTGATCCTCTCTCATCTGTAGGATGTAGAGGCATTTATGCCCAGTTAATGAAAGTAGGTAGATTTAAATTCTAGATTAGACAGTTTTAGGAGCTGGAGGGAAAATGACTATAGACACTCTCATATTTGTATCATTGTAATCAATCAGAGATTGTAGGATTAATCACATTTTCATAGAGGAGCTGTAGAAGAGAGCTGAAGAGAAGAACCCATGTACAAAAGTTTTGAATTAATATAAAAAGCTTTGATTCAAACTCATGGTGTTATAATGCTTTATGTATGTACATGTTGAATGATATGCTTATGGTTGTTAAATCTCTCTCTGCTATGCATTTGTTGTTATGTTGTGTTGAATGTATGATTTCATGTTAATGTTTGAAGTCTGAGAGAGAGAGAATAAGTTTCAATTGTTTCTCATTCTGAGAGAGAATTTCTTGCAAGGAGTGCAGTGAAACGTCCGCAAGGTGCACGTTGACAAGGTTCAGAGTTTGTCTCTGGAAGCTCAGGAGGGATACCGTTGTTCTCAATTCCGCAGAAGTGCAGTCAAAGCACATAAGCTATGCAAGGTGTGCGAAGGCTGGTCGAGACCTTAGAACTTAGTAGCTAAGGTAGAGAGTTGAAGGACTGCTACTACAGAGGAGTTGCACAGAGTCAAGAGATTCAAATACTTAGAAATATTTGAAGGATTGCCGGAAGGAGTGCATGCAGGAGTATTCTGGTGACTCGAAGTTCCAAGAAAATTCGGGAGGAGTGGCGTTTTTGAAGTATTCAAGGGGAGAAATTAGACGATTGGAATTCTCTGTGGAGAATCCCTGAAACAGCGAAGACCTTAGGATTTATAGAATATACAAGGTGGATAAGGGAAGACGAACCCATCACTTTGGTATCCAGAATAATTGTGGGTTGTTGATCTTGATCTATTGGAGTTGTCAGATCATTTCGGCATTTCGGAAGTTGTAAGTCTGAAGTGTGGGAGGAACCCTTGGTCGTTCGAACTCTCGAAGTGCGAAGTGGATTATCACATGTGAAGGCAAAGAGAAGAAATTTTGGCATTTCAGAATTTCAAAGTTCAGCATTTCGGAGGTACTGAGGACAAGAAATCGGGACACAGCGGTGTGGGAGACCCGAAGTTGCAAGTCACGACAGAACTTAATGTGAATTTCGGGACTTCAACATTCCTGTTGACAAGAATTCGGGCTCTACACATGAGAACCCCCGAAGTTACGAAACACAAAATAGTGTGAAGGGACGTTTCAGAAATTCGGTGTTTGGGGGTTCAGGAACTCGAGTGGACAGTGTTCTGGGATCGAGAGTCTTGGACTCCCAGTACCCGAAAGTACAACATCACGTGGGCCATCGGATCGAAGGGAGGATTATAAGCCGTTGATCCCGTTGGAGATATCATTTCAGAGTTTTGGGATTAGTGGAGGATAGGGTGTCGGAAGCTCTACATCAGGATTCGCGAAGTCCGAAATTCCGAAAAGGGGAAAAGTTTTGATAGAAGCCAGTCATTTGCTGAACATTTCGAGTTTCGACATTTCGGCAGTTGAGAAGACAAGAGGTCGGGATTCCTTGTTCCAAAATTCCCAAAGTCGTGAAACGCGATACAACTGTGTAGGAGGGAGCGACCAAGCATTTTGGGAATATCGGCATTTCAGGTTTCGGAAGGTGGAAAGGTCAAGAACCTCGACAACAGGATTCGCGAAATCGCGAAGTCTGAAACCACGAAAATGAAAAAAACCCGATACAGGAGCAGAACGTGGTCAGAGATTTCGGTGTATCGGCATTTCGGGTTTCGGCAAGTGGAAGAGTCAAGGATCTCGACATTTGGGATCGCGAAATCCCGAAATCTGAAGTCCTTTGTGGCATAAACAAAGGGGTCGGTTAACCCTCAGCGTGGTTGTAGAAAAGATCCTGTGTGGACCTCGATTCTGATGATTGGGAGTCTGCGTCAATGTATCGACTACCCCCATCCGGGCCCGCAAACTTTTTGGAATTTCATCTTTCGAGGTTACGGTTTTGGATTTTACTTATGTTAAAAAGGAATCTGGAGCCTCACTGTAACAATCATCTTCTTGCGACTCCAAGTAGCCGTCACATCTCTTCTGAGAGATAAGCTACCACCATTCTAGCGAGTGTTTCACTATGTATTTTCACAATCTCTATACATTTATTTCATTAAGACAAATCATGTATTACTATATTTCTCTTTTTCTCACAATATTTATGTTTGTTTCATTGTAATATCTCTTCTTTAATTTTGTTCTCAAAAATAATCTGATCAGGTTGACATGAATATTTGTGACATCCAAGAGGATGACATTAAAATAAAGAGTAAAAATCCAAGAGATTGTTTTTTACTTTCATAAATTAATAGACAATCATCAATATTAAACCATATTGCGACATTTTAAATGTAAAAAAGATGAATAATTTGAATGGATTGAGCCATATCAAAATTTAATGTGTTAAATTTTCCTTTAAGAATAAACTATTCACCAAAACTTGATACACTTTAAGAATAAATTATTCATCAAATCAATATCAAATTAATTATATTCAACTCTATAATTAAACATGTTTATTACCACTATGAATATTTAAATGCAATGATGTGTATTTGTGCTATGAAGATTTAAATTCACTGTTTCCTCAACGATTGTATTTATTGTTTCATCAATATCAATTAACATAGTATTTATGTAACATTATTAACTTTAATGCACCATCATTAATGTAACATTATTAACATTAGTGTACAATTAACATTAATGTAAGATTATTAACATTATATTTATGTAACATTATTGACATTCTTCTTATCAATATAGCATTATTGTAACAATATTAATTAAGTGGGTACCTGCATATTTAATTTAACATTATTAACTTTAATATGGCATCATTATTAACTTTAATAATGTATCATTGTTAACTATAATGTAACATAATTAACACGAATGCATCAATAATTAATATAATTAAGACATTATTAATTAAACTTTAAATATAAATGATTAGAAACTAAAAACTAATTATTTTTAGACAAGTTTCTATGCTCCTAAATTGAAAAAAAAGATGGATAGATACTTTATACACTTCAAAAATCTAAAAGCATAGTTTCTTATGATTTAAACAATTTTAGTAGTTTATGAAGAAATCTAAAACCTTGAAAAAAAAAGTTGAAACTATACCTTCCCTATTTGCTTTGCTTTGGCAATTTCCATCGCTTTTGGATGTAGCAAGCGGTGGCGGTGGTGATAGCATGGGCAATCATGGGAGGGGACATCAAAATCATTGTAAACTCTTCGTGAGAGCGAGAGATATCTTAAGTTGAATGATGAGGGAGTTGCATCGCTCATATCCCTCATTGTCCATCGTTTCCTCTTACAGAGTATTTGGAATAGAAAGGAAAGGTAAAATTTAGTCAAATATCTTCAAAGTAGTTGAAAAAATATATATTTTTTTGTGTCATCACTTGTTGATGGTATCTACAATAGCTAAACCTCTTTTGCATGAAATATAGTTAGACCTGTTGTGCATGCAATAGTATTAAAACTATTATAAAAAATGTATGAAAAATCATTGGGCCAACTCCACGAACAGGCCAATCTTTGTGGCTTCCATGTTTGCAAAAGTGTAGGGGGAATCAAGTGGTGCTTTCCATTATCAAGTATGGTTCCCAAGAAACAGAAGCATATTTAGGTGAGTTCAAGCTAATGATTTTCTTTCATGACGAGTTAATAGCAACGCAAACCTGGAAAAACAACAATATGTTAACTTGGAGGGATTATCCAAGGTACTTTTACAATGAATTTAAATATGGTGTAAGAATATCAAACGTAGGAAATTGAATTATCTTTTCAAATATACAACTTTCATTCATAGAGTTTGTGAATAACTATGTCAAACATGATTTTTCGTAACATTGGTATATAAAATCTATCAAATTCAACATGTCCCTGAAATTACAACGTCTTTTGTTCATGCAGGCTAAGAGGGTCTTAACATGATCAATTTTTATTTGTTTTTTAGATCATAGGCATTGGTCTCTTCTACTGCTGCATATAACCCATTCGAGAAATTATGAAGATGACAAAAATTATAACAGAAACAAGAAACAAGAGAGGTATGTATTCTACAATTTTGATATATGCAAAGAAAAAAATAGATTAAAATTAGTAAACAATGTTAATTTAAAAAAAAAAAATTATTAATTTGGAATCAGAATAAGAGACTCTATAGTTTCGTCAACGACTGGATTGTTTATCCTATAGAACCACTAGGTTTTTATCAATTTGCAGACCAAACCACTAGGTTTGTCATCACGAACCTAAATCTGAGCCAACCAAGTCAACGTACACATTGTCAATCCCGCCCAAAAAAAATTAATTCAAAAGAATAGGCATGCATTCTTAAGAGTGCACACACACTCTAGGAAGGTGCACCTGTTATAGGAATGCACTCATCTATAGGAATCTGAATGTGCTCGTACAAATAATTCTCTCTCTCTCTCTCTCTCTCTCTCTCTCTCTCTCTCTCTCTCTCCTACATCTACCTCTCTCTCTCTCTCTCTCTCTCTCCTACATCTACCTCCCTCTCTATCTCCCTTTTTACCCCCTCACCTGTCTCTCTCTCTCTCTCCCTCACACTCATATACATGGTAAGACCTAGACATGGCAACACTTAGACATCACAAGGAACAAGAAGACCTAGACATAGAACTTTCATTAACATGCCTCATAATCTCACACCCATTCTCTCTCTATCCTCCCATCTTCCACTCTCTCTCTATTTTTCTCCCTCTACCGCTTTGTCACTCCCTCCCCTATTACATATCCCTCTCTCTTCAACCTCTATCCCACCCTTTATATTTCTCTTTCTCCTCGTTGTTTCTCTCTCTCTCTCTCTCTCTCTCTCTCTCTCTCTCTCTCTCTCTCTCTCTCTTTGCCCCTCTTTATCTCTCTATTTCCCCTCTTTGTCTCCCTCTGTACCCTCCCCTTCTCTCACTCTCTCTCTAACCCCCCTTATATGTATCCCTCTTTGCTTCCCTCCCTCTCATTTTCCCTCTCTCTACCCCCCCTCTATGTCTCCCTCTCC
>ML782556.1:2105-19800 GCA_009831015.1 Picea engelmannii | reverse complement strand
TCTCTCTCTCCTTGTTGTTAGTCTCATTCTTTCTCTCTCTATGCCCCTCTTTCTCTCTTTCTCATTCTACCTCTCTCTCTATCTCTCTCCATATCACTCTCGACCTCTCTTCTGCTCTTCCTAGATCACTCCCTCCCTCCCCTTCTTCCCTCCTCCCTCTCTCTCTACCCTATCCCTCTATCTATGCATCTCACTCTAAATCTTTCCTCTAATATTCTTATCTCTTTCCCTCCCCCCCCCTCACTTTGTATCCCCCTCCATTTTCCACTCACTATATCCCCCTCCGTCTCTCTCCTCTGCTCTCCCCCCATTTCTCTCTTTATATGTCTCTACCCTCCCTTCCCTCTATCTCCCCCCTTCCTATAACACTCAATATTTACTTGTCGTCTTTACTTACATCCATTGCATCTTTTCTCCTCCTTTACTCATTGATCACAACATGATTGGATCACACAAAAATGGGCATAGCATATAGTGGCAAGCGATCAATAGAATAAAGGGGGGAAATAAAAGAAAACAAACAAACAACCAATGAAGAAGGAAGGTACGCAACGTTCCATCTAATTTTTTATATGTAGTGGATAGATTCGGTTTTACCATACCCAATCAGGTTTCTCGTATTGAAGTTCATTATTCTTACAAGTGTGTCAGATCTTCTTAGCTTTCTAACGTCGATTTCCAAGGGGATCTTCTCTGCTCTTGTACTGAAGCTCGTGTCTTCTGCAAGCTCCTCGAAAAGAATGTAATAGAAACAACTTCTCTCTTGCGAGACAGATTAATGTAATCCTTACAGAGCATCTGTAAATTAGAAGGGAACAATTTGCAATGTTGGGGATGCAATGAACTAGATGGGATTATTGTTCATTTTCGATCCAAGTAGACCACTTGGTTGCTCGAAGGGATTTCATCTTTCAGAGACATGGAAAAAATCTTCAAATCTTGGAGATATCTATAATTTGGATGGGACGAGAACCATAACCATTGAATTCACGAGGTCAATACACTCCCTCTAATAGGCTCTATGCATGTAGAAAACCAGGCTAGGGATCCCAATGTCCATGACACTTAGCAAGCCAAGCTTGAAATCTAAAAACAGCCTAGGAGTGGAGACATTCCAAAATTGCGACATCGATGCAAGGGGAAACATTCTAAAATTACCACATCAATGCAAGGAAATTACCACGCCAAACTTATTACAATTATCAAGCCAAGGTTATTTGAATTATTACCAACATTACCATGCTGACATCAAGAATTTGTAATCAAAAGATTAATTAGTTGGTAATCGAATTCCAATAGGGAGAGCTGAACCTGGACCATGAAAGATAATCATGGAATAAAAAAATTACCTCACTATGGCTCGCTGGAATGATTTTGGAGGATGAAAGCATTAAAGTTTCACATAAGACACATTGACCCATACTCTTTCACGTGTCCAGTAAGTGGGACGTTGCCGCGAGGATGCCAAAATATGTAACGATAGTCTTCACATGCATAGGATTTAGAGTTGCAGCTTAAAAAGGCGGCCAGAGCTTTAAAACAGGTTTACGTATCATTATTTACATCATAATAACAGTAGTATTAAATACATAGTGACGGGTTGTATATTAACTATTATTTTTATTTTTAAAGATATATTCTAAGGTGATTTTTTGCACCAAATTGGAACAAAATGTGGTCATAAAACAAATGGGAAGAAATGTAGAATTCAGTTGCTAAATCTCCTCAAAAATTTCGAAAGATGTATGGAAAATTTTTAATTATTTGATGTTCTACTTTTTGGTATGGGGATATAAATCTGGGAGAAATTGTAATTTTGTGTTGTTTAAATGCATAAATGAACTGACTGCCCTAAAAGTCCCAGACACTCAAATTATATAGACTAAACCACTAAAACCTACAGTTTCAACAATTTTTTTATCAAATTTAAAACAAAATTAATGGAAAAATATGTAGCAAAATTAACCAAAAGAAAACATTTAAACCAAACCTCTAAGAACAATGCCAAAATTCTCAATAATAATAATAATGTTTACTAGAAAGAGACAATCTCCAATAAAAATAACCACTAATTAATCCATATTATTAACCATATAAAATTTTCTGAGAAAAAATTCAATTAAAATTTATCACCATAAACACATAAACCACGATCTAAATAGTCGGTCACATTTATTTAGAAATCATCCTTGTACTTATCATGTCACCTCTACTCAAGATATAATATCAAGTTATCTTGTGTGTTAATCTTATCACATCACCTCGAGATATAATATCAAGTTACGTTGTGCGTTAATCTGGATTTGAAATCCATCTGAGACCTATATAAAGGCGAAAGATAGGGAGAAGAGAGTATGTTCAAGTTTTTGTTATGTTCTATGTTGTGTTAATTCTAACCTTTCGGATAATAATTCTTGTCTGAAAATAGTCTTTTGAGGTGTGGAGAGAAAAAATGGCACTTCCAAAGCCTACCACTAATTGGAGCGAAGAAGAAATCAAAACTTTGTATGACGATTGCCAGAATGCCATGGAAGGCTTAGAGGAGTTGGTTCTGGTATTTGACAAATACAAGTGTTTCTTGCAAAGAGGAAGAGAAGCTATAATAGAAAGGATGATGGAGGTGATTATGAATACATGATATTTTAAGAAGCAATATTCCTCGAGCGAGTATGTGTTATATTGGAGAGATGCTTCTCAAGGATAGCAAAGTTTGTCAAACATTTAGGGATTGTATTTACAGGGGACATCGTTGGTCCCCCACTACTAGCGCCACCACTCCCAATCCCTACAAGTGATTGGAGTGTAGATGAAATCAACACTATCTACGACGATCACTTGGATGCAATGGATGCATTAGACGTAAACCATGCTATACTATATGAAAATCATAGGCGACGTTTGCAAAGAGGAAGAGATGCTATAATAGAATCCATTATGGAGATAATTATGGATACAGTGTACTTCAAGCAGCAGTATGGCTCATCCAAGTATGTGTTGTATTGGGCGGATGCTCCTTGAGGCTTAGCGACCTTCCTCCAAAAGACACAGGCTGTATTTATAGGGGACGAATAAGTTAAAATCGGAAAGAAAGAGTTGCTCCTGTTGTATCAGCAACTCAACCTAGGCTTAGTCTTTGGAAGCACTATTATTCCTCACCCTTGTCCTTAGTTTCATATGTGAAGTTGGGTTAGACACTGCCTTAGTCCAAGGTAAGACCACTCGCTTAATAATTTTATAAAAGTCAGTGTGTAATCTATTACTACCCAGACTTTTGTAAATTCGGTGGTATGGTTATGTGAAGTGTTTGTTGTGTCAAGTCGGGATTTGAAATCACCTCTATTCCTGCATTTGTCGCTCAAGTTTCAACCCTGAGTCGGCTTGTTATTCTGTAGTGTTCTGGATCGGTCTCATCATGATTTCTATTCTGTACTATTTGGGATCGATCTCATTGTGCTTTCTGGAGTTGGTATCAACTCAGTGTTGTGTGTCATGGATCAATAAAATGTTTTGTGTCTAGTTACATAGATTTCAATGTTTTTAAATATTAACACTGGTTGAAAAATAATTTCTCATGCATAATATTTGAATTATTTGAATGTTTTCTTTTGCTAGTAGATTTAATATGAACAAAGTTAGAAGAATCCGAAGTGTGAACTGTATGTATACTTTAAAAATCAAATCAAATCAATTTATATTTTTCTATCACATCAGCCTAAGCCTTATTTGCACTTACTCTAGCAACGGGCTATGCAACAGGATTTTGACGGTAGTATATTATTATTTGCGTAAGGTCTGGAGGCACTATTAATGTGGGATAGATAGTCGACCCAACTCTTCACATCAGCTTGAGCCTTGTATGCCGGAGGATCGTAGTATATTATTATCTGGGTAAGGTCTCTTCACATCAACTTGAGCCTTATTTGCACATACTTTAGAAACCCGTATGCCAGAGGATTTTGACCGTAGTATATTATTATCCAGGTAAGGTCGGGAGGCACTATTAATGTGGGATAGATAGCCATCATAATCAATTTTAATTAAATGTGATCAACTTTACTAAATAATATTATAATGAAACAATTATAATTTATATTTAACTACGATTACTTACATGCAAAGATTGTTAGCCACACTCAATGTAGAGTCAGTAAACTATAACTTATAAAATCCAAATTCGGTGATAGTCTATGGTTATACATGCAAAGCAATCATAATAAATGGTGGTTAATAGTGTTCACCTATAATCAATTAACAAATGGATCTCCTATTGCACTCTCAGTGTGCAATATCAACAATTGATATATGTGATTTTAGCAATTCTTCCAAAATTTAAGTGGGATTTTGGGGAAAAATGGTCCGAAAAATATGACCAAAAAATGTCCACTTTGTAGCATGGTTAGACTATGCTCACCAAATCATTCTCCATGAAAAACAACCATATTCAACTATACCAAGAAATGATTGTTAATCATGTTCAACTAATCAACCAATGTAGGTTATAGTCCAACATATACTATAGTGATAAAAAAACAGTGGTAGGCTATAGTTCAACATAAATAATTATGGCAAACCAATCATTATAGGCTATAGTCCACCATAGTCTACTATGGAAAATCATAAAAACTCTTGGTTAAACACATCCAATAGTACTCAATGAAGGAAAAAAATAATCCATCACGTCAATCATATAAGCATCCATGGTACACAGTTACGAGTTTACCGTATATAATCAAACATGTAGTCAAATACCAATTACCATATTGTTAGAAATAAAGTGAAATAACATTAAATTATACATGATCATTTACATTTATTAAAATGTAATAATAAAATCAATTACAAGAACAATTTTTTTTAAATGCCTCTCATGGAAATCTCGATATCAATGGAAGAGTATTTCCTTGCATCCGTGTAGTCCTATCTCGCGCCACTTTTAGCATCACATTCATCCACACAAATATAGATGATGTCTTCTTTAGGTGCAATGGTGTCATGTGTATGAATATGGGTGAATATGAGTCATGTTAATTTATTATTTATTAATTAATAATTATTATAAGAATTATTAATCAATTAATTAATATTAAGTTATTAATAAAATTTATTATAATTAATTGTATTTTCATTTCCACATTTAATATTTAATTAATCATTATGTGTTTAATATGTTAATCATCATTGAAAATTTACTCATAGAATTTTAATATCTATGCTTCTGGTTTATACATTAAGATTCGATCAATTTCACAACACGACAACCAAAAATTCAAGTATACATCGACACAATTATAGAATTTCTAGTATTGTTTACCATGGTTGAATATGGTTAAGCGTGGTTGACCTTGACATGGACCAAGGTTGAATATGATTTATAATGGTTGACTGTGGTTGACCATGACCATCATTGATCCCAATGACTATGGTAGACTTCGGTAGATCACGTGGAGATGATTATGGTAAACCGTGTTGACTATGTTTAACCATAGTTTACTATGGCAATGTTTATCAACTTGTGTTTGTATGATCGCAATAGCAGGTTTCATTCGTCTCAATGTGACATTGGGAAGTGTACCATGATCTTTGTCTCATTGTGCCATTGGGTCGTGTTTGTCACATTGCCACGTTGAGTTTTGAACATCACATTGCAACGTTGTCTTTTTAACATCACATTGCAAGGTTGGGTTATGTTCATCACATCAAGATGTTCAGTTTTGTAAGTCACATTGCGATGTAGGGTTTTCTACATCAAAATGTGACATTGGATTTTTTACACCACATGCTGGGCTATGTTCAAAATGTTGTGGCATTTGGCTATGTTGATCACATTGCGATTTTGGGATAAGTACGTCACAATGTGATGTTGGGTTTCGTGCCTCACAATGTGATTTTGGGTTGTGAGCATCACAATGAGACGAAGGGTTTTGTATGCCACATTGTGACATTGTGACGTTGGGGAATGTTCATACCATTCTGATGGTTGGAAATGTTCTACAAATTCCGACGTTCGAATATGATAGTCACATTGCGACGTTGGCCAATGTTCGACACATTCTGAGGTTGGGAAATGTTTGTTAGATTCCGATGTTAGGAAATGTCCGCCGCATTTTGATGTCTGAATATGATTGTAAGGTTGCGACATTGGCCTATGTTTGACACATTCTGACGTTGGGAAATGTTCGTCATGTTCCAACGTTGGGAAATGGTTGTGACACAGCCAAGTTATGTCTGTCACATTGCGATGTTGGGATATGACAGTGATAGTGCGATGTTGGGATCTGATAGTGATAGTGCAACGTTTTGATATGTTTTTCATATACCGACGTTTGGAAATTTTTGACACATAGCGACGTAGGGAAATGGTCGTCACAATGTAACAAAGAGAAATGTTTGTCACAATGTAACAAAGGGAAATGTAAGGTTTGGCCATGGGCATCACAGTGCAATGTTTGTGTAAGGATATGTTGGTTTTAGTCGCATTGCAACATTACACCACATATCCCATTCATCTATGGCTATCTCAAATACTGAAATTCCTTACGAGTTATGTTCAAGTGAGATGTTTGAGAATGGTGATGTTTCATTCTGATATTAAGTGAGGTTGGCTCACAAGGAAATTGTATGTTTCTCAATGTTTGTGTCGCATTCTGACATACATGAACGGTTGGGTTATGTTGCAAGGATTATATCAACATAACCATGGATAACATGGGTAGACCATGTTTTCCCATGGGTGTCGATGTCACTATGGTGGAGCAAGGTTGACTAAGGTTGAGTATGGTTATGTTACATTGAGAAGTTTATGTTAATTGAGTTATGTTGAATTGTTATGTTCTCGATTATGCCCCAAAGCAACATTCCAGAAGGGGTTGTTTCATTTGGGACATTCTAATTGGTTATTTCGCATTGCAAATTTCATCTCTTTTTACTAATGTCAAATTGTACATCCGTCATTGGTTTTTTTCAAATCGTGATGTACATGAAGGGTTATATAATTTTATGTTTTTCCTTGAGGGTTATATTGCGGCATGAAAAAGTTTATGGTGTAGTTGAGACAAATTTTATAAAACATTGTACATTTTAAGAAAAATAAAATAGGAGGACGAGTTAAAGAAAATGCCACATTGCAACAGTTATGAGAAAGAATATCGTTTAATTGAATAATAATGTTATTGTGTCATGAGAGATTTCAATATTAATATTTCAAAAGCTTCACCATGAAACAATGTGATATAGTGGTGATCCAAATTTATGCAGGACTGCTTGACAGAATACACAAATAACCATGAATACAAAGATGCAACGGAAATAACACTTCATTTCATTAATATCAAAGAACTGAAATTTTCTTACAGACACAATAGAAATAAACTAGCTAGGGCACTGATAGCTTATCTCTAAGAAGAGATGTGGCGGCTATAGGCCTTTGAGCTCTGTGTTACAATGAGGCTCGAAGGCCTATATATTATTGAGAAACAATGGAAACCCTAAACATCCAAAAACCTAACCCTAGTAGATGAAACGCCAGAATATGAGCTCCGTCACGGTAAATTGGTACATCAATTTCCCAGGGTCGTAAGTTTGGCATACTATCTCCATTTGACGCATATGATACATAGTTAGAAAGATCTGTCAAAGGACTACAACCATTGCCTGCAAATATAATGGTCCGGAATGAACTAATAATTGTCAGAGGTTTGATGCCCAAAAAGCGTCGTTTAGGGCCTCAAAACGACTCCAAAAGTTCATGACCCGAAAAGCTGCCAAAAATAGTAAAATGTGCCACAATTAAGGAAGCTGTAAAACTGAAAGAAACAATTATGGGGGTTCAAGTGGAATAGGCGGGTGGCCACCAATATCCACCTGGATCAGGTGGTTATTTAAAAGTGAAAAAATGACTCCCACTAACTTACTATTATTTGAGACATGCAAAGACAAATATATGTTATGTTTGAGGTTGGTATTGTAGATGAATTTGGAAACTATGTCACATGGAAACATTGAGAGAATAATAATTTTATGAAGATGTGATCGAGGTGGATATCGGTGGCCACCCACCTATTCCACTAGCTCGAAAAACAATTTTCCACCTTGCTAGTTTTTCGACAGTTTTTCGGGTTCCAAACTTCTGGGGTCGTTTTGAGTCCCTAAATGCCTTTTTTGGGGGATTTGGGGCCAAGGCGACTGCTGAAGAAATCATCCTCGGCCGGTCAAAAATATTTCTTCTCGGTTATACCTTTCCAACGATGCATCGAGCGCCCCAAACAAAGATCATATGCAAAAGTTACGTCCCCGGGAAGTTGACGTATCGACTATCTACATCGGGTCTCGCAAACCTTTTGGCTTTTCATCTTCCAGGGTTAGGGTTGTTTATTTTACTTATGTTAAAAATTCCTTTGGAGCCTCATTGTACCAATCGTCTTCCTGCAAATGCGAGTATCCATCACATCTCTTCTCAGAGATAAGCTACCACCATTATAGCGAGTCTTTCACTCTGTATTTTATAGTTTTTGTACATTTCTTTCATTGATAGAAATCATGTATTACTTTATTTCTCCATTTCTGGAAATATTTATGTGTATTTCATTGTCATATCTCTTCTTTCATTTCGTTCTAAAAAATAATTCAGATCAGTGGTATCAAAGCAGGCTTCTCTTAATCGTTTTTTAGTGCATGTCCCCAATGAGGTTAGAGTATAACAAGTTGGGTCTCCGACTTGTCTCTCTTGAAGGAAATCGCTCTTGTACTCCCAAGAAAACCTCCATGGTGGAAGAAAATAAAAACGACGGAGAATAATATTTTATTAATCTGTTGCTTCGGAAATCTCTCACACGACGGAGGGACGAAATGATGGAGAATTTTTCCCACATCCTTCAATGCCTAGCGATCACAACAGACACATATTCATCGAGCGACCACTTTGGAGGAACCTCACCTTTCAAGGTACAAGTTTATTTTGACATTCCCGTATTTGAAGGACAGATAGATGCAGATGCCCTAGAAAAATGGTTAAACCTACTAGAAGGTTATTTCTCTGTTCATGATATCTCCGACAGGGAAAATATCACCTTCGTGCTCCTTAAGGCTCTGCCCCATGTCAAACATTGGTGGGAAAATTAGTGGGAGCAAAGTTCCACAGAGGATTCTGGGATATATGGGGCCGAGCGCACCTGGGAGTTTTTTGTGGATGCAGTCAAGGAACAATATTACCATGTTGGTAACTATGATGACCGGTACATGTGATGTACCACACTACATCAAGAGATGGGCCAAGCAATGCTGGAGTTCACCAATACCTTCTATAACTTGAACACCAAGCTGGGTATGAAATACTCTAACAGACATTTGGTTCTGAAATACAGTGGGGCTCTACACATATACATCCAAACTGAAATGGATTTTTTGGACATCTCATCACTGGGTGATGCTTACTGATGTGTTGTTAACATAGAGCATAAATTTAAGCACCAGAACAAGTGGTAATTCAGGTCTGCAAATCCGTAACAACCGAAGTATGATAAAGACGTCCCTAATAGAAAACCCCTCGAAAACTCTTCCAAGCCACAAGAAAAGAAGGGTAACAGAAAGACGAAGAAAGACACTAGAAAGTGGTGCAATTTCCACAAAATCCCCTTGCACAACACAGATGAATGTCGCTCAAAATAATCATTGGTGGTCGAGATGAAAGACAAGGAGACAAACCCTGATTCAGAATATGATTCAGAAAATAATGGGAGGAGACAGATCATTGACACAGACCCCACTGCTACTATCACAACCGCAAGAGTTCAACCAGAAGAACCAACAACTCTTGAAGAGGGGGGAGCGCCTCTTCCATTCATAGATGGGGATGCAGAGGACCCCATTGCATTTCATTCTTGATAGTTGAAGCCATAAGAACCTCATCTCGGAAGAGGTCGTCAAACAATTTGGATTGTTGACAACACCACACCCACAACCATACAACATCGGGTGGCTTCGCCAGGGATCAGATCTCCATCTCATCCAACATTGTCAATTGCCACACGACATCCAACCCTTCAGGGATGAGGTATTATGTGATGTTTCCACGTTGTATGTCTGCGATGTTCTTTTGGGCCAACCATATATATGGAAGAACCATGTTGTTTATGAGTCTCGACCTCGTAGTGTCATTGTTACTCTGGGGGGTCATCTCTATAGAATACCAGAGGTAGTTCCAACTATTGTCCCACCTAAATAGTACCTCAAGGTAGTATCTCATACCACAAAATTCATCCTCTTCACAAACTTTTCAAAAGGTGAAAAAAAGGACACTGCAACCACTGCAGCCTCGGTCCAAGCACCCTCTATCCAACAGAAGCAAATTGAAAAAATTGTAGCAAAGCGCAAAGATTCCTTCTGCACACAGTCATCTCAGGTAGCCCGACTGGTTAAAATGGTCTAACCCTGCCAACAATAGGTTTGTTACAGTCTTCAACAAGCTAAGCAGTGTGACTTCTCTAACAAGACAAGTAGATCACCAAGGTTCAAGTTCAACAAACGCTTCCCCCTCTCCCCCAGAAACTCAATGCAATGGATACCATTTCTTCCTAAGGAGGGACAATTGATCCAAGTGGACATCGGTGGCCACCCACCTATTCCACTGGCTCGAAAAACAATTTTCCACCTTGGTATTTTTTGGATAGTGTTTCGGGTTCGAAACTTTCGGGGCTGTTTTGAGGCCCTAAACGACGATTTTGGGGGATTTGGTGCCGAGGCAATTGCATTGGGCGCATGCCTAGGCCATTCGAAAATCGTTCTTCTCAGCTAGTCCTTTCCAACAGTGTATCAAGCACCCCAAACCGAGATCGTATGCAAAAGTTACACCCCTGAGAAGTCGACGTATCGACTACCCCCATCCGGGCCCACAAACCTTTTGGAATTTCATCTTCCGGGGTTACGGTTTTGGATTTTACTTATGTTAAAAAGGAATCTGGAGCCTCACTGTAACAATCATCTTCTTGTGACTCTGAGTAGTCGTCACATCTCTTCTAAGAGATAAGCTACCACCATTCTAGCGAGTCTTTCACTATGTATTTTCACGGTCTCTATACATTTATTTCATTAATACAAATCATGTATTACTGTATTTCTCTTTTTCTCGCAATATTTATGTTTATTTCATTGTAATATCTCTTCTTTCATTTCGTTCTCAAAAATAATCCGATAAGGTTGACATGAATATTTGTGACATCCAAGAGGATGACATTAAAATAAAGAGTAAAAATCCAAGAGATTGTATTTGAATTTCATAAATTAATAGATAAGCATCAATATTAAGCCATATTGCGACATTTTAAATGTAAAAAAGATGAATAATTTGAATGGATTGAGCCATATCAAAATTTAATGTGTTAAATTTTCCTTTAAGAATAAACTATTCACCAAAACTTGATACACTTTAAGAATAAACTATTCATCAAATCAATATCAAATTAATTATATTCAACTCTATAATTAAACATGTTTATTACCACTATGAATATTTAAATGCAATGATGTGTATTTGTGCTATGAATATTTAAATTCATTGTTTCCTCAATGATTGTATTTATTGTTTCATCAATATCAATTAACATGGTATTTATGTAACATTACTAACTTTAATGCACCATCATTAATGTAACATTATTAACATTAGTGTACAATTAACATTAATGTAACATTATTAACATTATATTTATGTAACATTATTGACATTCTTCTTATCAATATAACATTATTGTAACAAAATTAATTAAGTGGGTACCTGCATATTTAATTTAACATTATTAACTTTAATGTGGCATCATTATTAACTTTAATAATGTATCATTGTTAACTATAATGTAGCATCATTAATGTAACATAATTAACATGAATGCATCAATAATTAATATAATTAAGACATTAATAATTAAACTTTAAATATAAATGATTAGAAACTAAAAACTAATTATTTTTAGACAAGTTTCTATGCTCCTAAATTGAAAAAAAAGATGTGTAGATACTTTATACACTTCAAAAATCTAAAAGCATAGTTTCTTATGCTTTAAACAATTTTAGTAGTTTATGAAGCAATCTAAAACCTTGAAAAAAAAAGTTGAAACTATACCTTCCCTATTTTTTTTCGCTTTTGGATGTAGCAAGCGGTGGTGGTGGTGATAGCATGGGTGATCATGGGAGGGGTCATCAAAATCGTTGTAAATCTTTGTGAGAGCAAGAGATATCTTAAGTTGAATGAGAGATATCTTAAGTTGAATGATGAGGGAGTTGCATCCCTCATATCCCTCATTGTCCACTGTTGCCTCTTACAGAGTATTTGGAATAGAAAGGAAAGGTAAAATTTAGTCNTATAGCTAGACCTGTTGTGCATGCAATAATATTAAAACTATTATAAAAAATGTATGAAAAATCATTGGGCCAACTCTACGAACATGCCAAGATTTGTAGTTTCCATTTTTGCATAAGTGTAGGGGGGAATCAAGTGGTGCTTTCCATTATCAAGGATGGTTCCCAAGAAACACAAGCATATTCGGGTGAGTGCAAGCTAATGATTGTCTCTCATGACGAGTTAATGGCAATGCAAACCTGGAAAAACAACAATATGTTAACTTGGAGGGATTATCCAAGGTACTTTTACAATGAATTTAAATATGGTGTAAGAAGATAAAATGTAGGAATTTGAATTATCTTTTCAAATATACAACTTTCATTCATAAAGTTTGTGAATAACTATGTCAAACTTGATTTTTCGTAACAGTGGTATATAAAATCTATCAAATTCAACATGCCTTTGAAATTACAATGTCTTTTGTTCATGCAGGCTAAGAGGGTCTTAACATGATCAATTTTTATTTGTTTTTTAGATCGTAGTCATTGGTCTCTTCTATTGCCGCATATAACCCATTCGAGAAATTATGAAGATGACAAAAATTATAGCAGAAACAAGAAACAAGAGAGGTATGTATTCTACGATTTTGATATATGCAAAGAAAAAAATAGATTAAAATTAGTAAACAATGTTAATTTAAAAAAAATAAAATTATATATTTGGAATCTGAATAAGAGACTTTATAGTTTCGTCAACAACTGGATTGTTTATCCTATAGAACCACTAGGATTTTATCAATTTGCAGACCAAACCACTAGGTTTGTCATCCCGAACCTAAATCTGAGCCAACCAAGTCAACGTACACATTGTCAATCCCGCCCAAAAAAAAAATAATTCAAAAGAATAGGCATGCATTCTTAAGAGTGCACACACACTCTAGGAAGGCACACCTGCCATAGGAATGCACTCATTCTATAGGAATATGAATGTGCTCATACAAATAATTCTCTCTCTCTCTCTCTCTCTCTCTCTCTCTCTCTCTCACACACACACACACACACACCTGTCTCTCTCTCTCTCCCTCACACTTGTATACATGGTAAGACCTAGACATGGAAACACTTAGACATCACAAGACACAAGAATACCTAGACATAGAACTTTCATTGACATGCCTCAGAATCTCACACCCATTCCCTCTCTATCCCCCCCTCTTCCACTCTCTCTCTATATTTCTCCCTCTACTGCTTTGTCACTCCCTCCCCTATTACATATCCCTGTCTCTTCAACCTCTATCCCACCCTTTATATTTCTATTTCTCCTCATTGTTTGTCTCGGTCTCTCTCTCTCTCTTTGCCCCTCTTTATCTCTCTATTTCCCCTCTTTGTCTCCCTCTGTACCCTCCCTTCCTCTCACTCTATCTCTCTAAGCCCCCTTCTATGTATCCCTCTTTGCTTCCCTCCCTCTCATTTTCCCTCTCTCTACCCCCCCTCTATGTCTCCCTCTCCCTCCCTCTCACACTCTCTCTCTACCCCTATTTGATTTTCTCTCTCCTCCTCTCACACTCTCACACACTCTCNTCACTCTCTACTTCCCCTCTTTTTCTTCCTCTCTCTCTCTCTCTCTCTCTCTCTCTCTCTCTCTCTCTCACACACACACACACACACACACAATTTCTATCCACCCTCTATGTCTTCCTCTCTCTCTCTCCCTCCCTCACTCTAACACACTCACTCTCTACCTCCCCTCTTTTTCCTACTCTCTCTCCCTCCCGCACTCTAAAATACTCACTCTCTACCTCCCCTCTTTATCTTCCTCTCTCTCCCTCTCACACTCTCACACACAAGCGAGTTTATTACATTGTAAGGAAATAAATGGTAAGGCAAGAAATGCCCTTGACTTAGACCTTGCAAGGCATGTCAAGACCTAGACCTAGACCTATACCTTGGCTCACAATGTCTCACACCCTCGCAACCACTCTCTCTCTATATCGCCCCTCTTCGACTCTTTCCCTCTCTCCCTCCATCTATCTCTCTACCTCCCTCTCTTCCCCTACTCTCTCTCTCCCTCCCTCTCTCTGCCCCCTCTCTCTCCCCCCATTCCTTCCAGCCTACTCTCTCTCTCTCTCTCTCTCTCTCTCTCTCTCTCTCTCTCTCTTCCCCTTTTGTTGGGAAATGTTTAATAGGAAAAGTATGCTTGTCATTGATGGCAAGTACAACAGTGAAGATGGCATGAGTACAGGAAGAATGTAACAGACAAGCATTAGAAGTATTTTAGGAAGATGTTGCAGAGTAAGCTCAATAAGTTCAGAAGAGATAGTGTAGAGGATTGTTGGTAGGTTTAACAAGCAAAATGTGCTTATCATTGATGACAAGATCAAAGTATGCAGCGAAGGAAAAACAAGGACAAAGTAAGCTCAGGAGGAATTAGCGCAGAGTCGAATGCAGTGCGTAGGTGTGCACCAGGGATGAGGTTAACTCATTGCTAAAGATCAAGAGAGATAGCGTACTCAGGATCTCAGGCGGATCAAAGGTTGAGGCCCTTGACACTTAGAAATTCTTTCAAGTAAGGAGGATGAGTAAGCTCGGGAGGAGAAGCATCAGTGATCATTGGATCTCTTTCAAAATTTCCGAAAGAAGGAGGACCGTCAGATCAATTTGTAGACAAGAAGAATGCGCATAAGAGGAGGACAGATCTTAGGCGTCAGATCTGAGCATAAGATCCGACCATCATTGGATCAGGGAGAACCTACACGTTCATTAAAGTGCAAGAAGAGGCGAAATGCGAAATGCCGAATTATGTTGGTCTGACTCCATTTTGGAGTTTCGTATATCGGGACTTGAAGGTGTTAAGAACTTACACAGCGAAGTGGCGAAATCGCGAGAAGATCTAGGTTGTAGGATATGGGGTTACTATGAAGGACCAATAGTTGTTAGATATGGTGAAGCTGCAAGACGGATAGGATAGTCGTGGTCCGTTGGATCAAGAGGATGCGTGGCAAAAGATCAGAGCACCACAAAGACTTCATTTCGGAGTTTCGCAGGTTAGGAAATTTAAAGGAAAGAGGCTCAAACTCGCGATATGCGAATTCACGAAAAGATCTTGACTGTCGGATCACCAAGGAATGTGGACCATTGATCAAGCATGAAGAAGGCCTGTGAAGTGTCGAAATCATGACAAGATCTAAACCATTGGGTCCATAGGACACGTGAAGAAAGATCATCATGTCGCTGACTAGAAAGTCAAAGGAACGGGGTTTGATCTTAGCCATCAGATCAAGGTTTGATATTGACCGTTGATCCAACTCCATCTTGGAGTTTTGCCTATCGCGACTTGGAGTGACGAGAACCTCCATCTAAGGAACAGCGAGATGCGAGATCGCGAAAATATCAGGACTGTCGGATCACCAAGAATGTGGACCATTGATCTGAGCTCCATCTCGGAGTCTCGCCTATCGCGACTTGGAGGGACGAGAACCTCCATCTAAGGAACAGCGAGATGCGAGATCGCGAAAATATCTGGACCGTTGATTCATCGAGATTGTGGACCGTCGATCAGGGTCGATGAAGATCATGAGTTCGCAGTGCCTTTTAGTGCAGTCTGTGGTCACCGCATGTGGTCACGTGGAGGAAGGACTTAGTGCAGATGAGCTCCGCCTCGAAATTTCGAGGATCACGTATGGGAGTGTCAAGACACTGGATCATACGAATGCCGAAATACTGAAAAGATGAATTGTCGTTGTAACCAATGGTCACTGCCTGTGGTTACGTAGAGGAGGGAGCTAGTGTAGCCAAGCTCCTTTTCGGAGCTCGTGACATGGAGAGTCAAGATGTCTCATCGCAGAATCTCTGAATTGTGAAAGAGAGAAATGGGTAAATAACGACAATATCCTTCAGAGTCAATCCAACGGTGCAGGTGACTTTGAGCATAATCGGAGGGCTAATGTTGCTCCTCACAGTGTAACTGCTAGAAACCATTGATGGTTTCTACCAGAAGATTCGAAGAGACTTTGGTGTGACTGCCAGAGGAGTTGAAGAGTCTCTGTGGGAATCTTCCAATGGGATGAAGATTGGTCATAGGGGCGATTGAAAGCTGGAAGAGGGCTGGATCCTGTAACTGAAACATAGAGGGTGATCTCGACTGTAACAGAGAAGACGAAGAGTCTCAACTGCCAGAGAGGCTGAGGAATCTCAGCAGAACACCCAGTGATGCTGGACGCGTGGTGGGAACCACCAGAGAAGCTGAAGAGTTATGATGAACAAGCAGAGCACTCGAGATGTGGAGGATATCGACGCAGTGTGAGGATGCAGAGGATGGCGCACATTGCATGCACAAGGTGCACAGAAGCTATAAGTTCACGGGACAAAGAAGATATGTGGTTGTTGTCGCTATTGGAGTTGCGATGGTTATTGTTGTTGTGAGTGATGGAGGTGAAAAGAAGGTGGTGGAGTGCAGCAGCTGAAATGCACAGAAGACAAAAGGTGCATTGAAGAGGAATGGTGCACAGAGCATAAAAAGCAGAAGAACAAATAGCGCAAGTCCTGTGGGCAGGACGACAGTGAGGCAGACAGAGCAACGAAATGCAACAGAACAATGATGAGTCTGGTAAGTTGTTGTTGAACATGATATCATTGTAATAAGTTTCAGTAATTCATAGTGATAATCCAGGGTGGTAGGGAGGTGCTAGGGAGGATTGTTGTCCTCATAGGTTCAAGTGGGTTCTTGAACACAGGAAGTTGGTGCTTCCATCCAGTTGGTACTGGAAACACTCAGGGAGTTGGTGCTTCCTTCTAGTTGGTGCTAGAGAAACCATGGAGTTGGTGCTTCTTTCTAGTTGGTGCTAGAGAAACCAGGGAGTTGGTGCTTCCTTCTAGTTGGTGCTAGAGAAACCAGGGAGTTCGTGCTTCCTTCTAGTGGCTGCTAGAGAAAACAGAGAGTTGGTGCTCTCAGCAAGTAGCAGCTTGCAAAACTGAGGTTGTAGCCTCATTATGAGTTGGTGCTCATATGTATGATAATGTAAAGAATGTAACTACTACTTATCATATAAAGAAAAAAAGGTTTTTACCCTATATGGGTTTCTTCGGGAAATATCTGTCTTTGTGTTTCTCCTATATGTGACTGATGTTGAATGTGCCATTGTTTATTTCCCTGCATTATTGTGATCATCATTCAGTGTTTATGCAAAGACTTTAAAAGAAGCATAATTGTTTAAGCACGGTAACAACTGATTCACCCCCCCCCTCTCAATTGACACACACCTTTGTCCCTCCCTCTCCCTATAGACACCTGCTCTCTCTCTCCTATTTTTTAGTCTCATTCTTTCTCTCTCTATGCCCCTCTTTCTCTCTTTCTCATTCTACCTCT
>ML782555.1:897855-936427 GCA_009831015.1 Picea engelmannii | reverse complement strand
CATGAAGGCCATTATGAATTTTTGGTCATGCCTTTTGGCCTTACAAATGCACCTTCCACATTCCAAGGGTTGATGAATTCTATTTTCAAGCCCTTCCTTCGAAAATTTGTGTTAGTATTTTTTGATGATATACTAATATATAGAAAGTCTTGGGAGGATCATGTGCGACATGGTGACAAGGTGCTACAACTACTAAAGGAGAAACAATTATATTCCAAAACATCCAAATGTTTCTTTGGGGTGAAGGAGGTAGAGTATTTGGGTCATATTGTATCTCATGAAGGTGTCAAGGTAGACCCTAACAATATTAATGCCATGATGGATTGGTTGATTCCCAAAAAATTAAAGAATCTTAGAGGATTTTTGGGTTTGACATGTTACTACCGCAAGTTTGTTCAAAACTATGGAATAATAGAAGAACCTTTAACGACATTAACTAACAAGGATACATTTACATGGACTCCAGAGGAAACTCAAGCTTTTGAACAACTTAAAGAGGCGATGTGGAAATCTCCTGTCTTGACCACACCAAACTTCACAAAAACCATTATTGTGGAATGTGATGCTTCGGGAAATGGCATTGGTGTGGTTCTAATGTAAGAAGGAAGGCTCCTTGCTTTTGAAAGTTGACCACTCAAGGGAAAGGACTTACACAAACCAATTTATGAGAAGGAAATGATGGAAATAGTACATGCATTGAAGAAATGGAACCCTTACCTAATAGGTAGGAACTTCAAGGTCAAAACATATCATGATGGTCTTAAATACCTCTTGAAACAAAGACTATCTTCAGAAGAACAAAAAAAATGGGTGACCAAGATATTGGGTTATGATTTTGAAATCATCTATAAAAAAGGGAAGCAAAATGTTGTGGCATATGCACTCTCAAGAAAGGATGAAGATGTTGAGGCCTTTCTCTGTGCTATCTCGATCATCCAACCCAATTGGATAATAGAAGTGAGGGATGAATGGAAGAATGATGAAAACATGTGGACTCTCATTCAAAGGTTGCAACAAGATTCCAGTGCATCAGATACATTTACATGGAAAAAGGATTCACTATGGTACAAATATCACTTATATTTATGTAAGAACTCCCAACTCAAACAAAGGGTACTATTGGAATTGCACACCTCTCTGGTAGGAGGGCACTCAGGATTTTTGAAAACCTACCATAGGTTCAAGAAGGAATGTTTTTGGGATGGCCTTAAAACTGATGTTCAAAGGTTTGTGGAAGAATGTTTGGTTTTCCAAAAAAATAAGGTGGAAAAAATTAAGATGCCAGGGCTTTTAAAACCATTAGCCATCCCAAGTCAGCGCTGGGAGGAGGTTTCCATGGATTTCATCACAGGGTTACCAAATTATAAAGGAAAGAGACTCATCATGATGATTGTTGATATAATGACAAAGTACGCACACTTTTGTGCACTCTCACATCCCTTCAAAGCCAGTACAGTTTCCACTGCATTCATGGAGACATTTGAAAAGCTACATGGAAGCCCAAAGATTATTTTAAGTGACAGAGATCCCATCTTCACTAGAAATTTTTGGACATAATTATTTTCTTGTTTGGGTACTCAATTGGATCATATCTCATCCTATCATCCTCAATCTGATGGAAAAATCGAGATAGTGAACAAATGTCTGAAAGGCTACCTTCATTTCTTTGCCTCTGATAAAAAAACACAATGGTTAAAATGGTTACCCTTGGCAGAATGGTGGTATGACACTTCCTTTCATACTGCAACAAAAATGACACCATTTATGGAAGTCTATGGATACCACCCTCCTTCCATCACTTCTTCTCTAAAATAAAAATCTAAGATTCAAGCAGTGGAAGATCACATCAAGCATCAACAACAAGTTCTCCAAATCTTAAAGGACAGCCTGACCATGGCACAAAATCACCTGAAACAACAAGCAGATCAACATCATAGTGAAAGAAATTTTGAAGTAGGGGATTGGGTGTTTTTAAGACTACAACCATACAAATAGATGTCCCTCAAGAAATATAAGAAGGATAATAAATTATCACCAAAGTACTATGGCCTTTATAAGGTGTTGAAAAATATTGGTACTATGACATACAAATTGGAGTTGCCTGCATATTCACGAGTACACCCAATTTTCCATGTTTCTTGCTTAAAGAAGGTTATAAGTGACAAGATCCTAGTTCAAACTATATTTATGGAACTTGATGAGGAAGGAAAAATCATATTGGAGCCTGAAGCTACCACTGACACAAGAATTTGCTAGGTGAGGAATAGATCCATTTCAGAGTATCTCATTAAGTGGAGAAAACTACTCGCTGAAGATTCCTCTTGGGAAGATGAGTCTTTTATGCAGAAGCATCCAAAATTAATCAAGTGTTGTGGATAAAAAATTTCTGAAGGGGAGGGGCATGTTAATCCCTAAATAGTGGCACATTACCCCTTAATTGGGGCATATTACATTAGTAATTTTATTTTATTTATGTCTACTTGGGTCCATTAGTTGTAATTGTACCTCCTAGTCATATATACCAAGGAGACCTTTTCATTTGGAATCATCTTGTATTTGCAAATTTATGTGGTGTATAAGGGGGTTTCCCCCTCAAAGAGGCTTATTATATGAAATTGTCTCTTTTTCAAGGCGTTGAGTACTTATTCTAATGTTTTTCTATGCTATCTTGATAATTGGTTCTTAACATTCCATTGTTAGGACTGGGAATTTGTGATTAAGGGGATATTTTGGAGCCTTACTAAGAAGGATATCTAATAATGGTCTGAAAGGAATAAATGAGAGTTTTCTCAACAAGAGAATAGAAACCATCGGATGAGTGACAAACAATGGATGAAAAGGTATGTGTACACATATTTTCATGAAATTTTCTTTGGTGAATTTCCAATTATTCTGACTGCGTGGATACAAATATTAGTGGAGAAAACTAGAAGGTTTAGGACTACAACACTGACCAATTTGACTCCTGAATTGGTAAGATAGTTGAATTTTGTAAGTGTCCCAACTACTCAAGCAATTGATTTTTGGTTGGTTAGCATACTACTAGGTTATGTTACAAAATTTGCAGTAGATTGTATCCAAGCATACAACGTCGCAAAAAGGGAATTTGTCAAAGGTCTGTGTGGGAGGTTGTTAAAATTATTAGGTACGTGGATAAATATGCTATTGTGTGAAAATAAAGTGATGATAATGGAATCTGACTATTAAGTGGATTTGTGCACATAAGGGAACCAAGGATGACAAGAGGATTGTCTGAGAGAATGAAGGAAGCAATGAAAAAGGAAGGGAGGGACTGAGGATGGAAGAAGATGGTATACCAGAGGAAGAATACATGTTTGTAGAGCTTCTTAGAGGAAGGAGGTACAAGAGGAAAAATACTAGGGATGAGAAAGGAGATTTGTGTAGTGAGCGAGAGGGGAGAGAACCTTGTGCACTAGTCCAAATCATGGAGATATCATATATAGGAGGAGAAGAGGAGGAGTTTCATTCCAGTACAACAATAGAAGAACCAGTAAGTCCTACACAGATAGGGTCCTATGTCAAATACATGACCCCATGTGAATCACCACAATTAGAGATAACAGTTGAATACTTGTCAAAATAATTTATAGTCAGCCAGAGAGGACAAAGTAGTACAAATCATAGAATTGGAAGCAATACCCAGAGTCAAAGTCAGAATCAGAGTTAACCAATATCACCAAGTGGAGGGAATACACAAAGAAACATGGAAGGGGTAGATTATACTCTTATACTTCTTGAGTTCTAGGAAGTAGGGTCAGAGGATCTAGAACAACATCTATTTGTTTGTGAAACAATTTGGGATGCTAAGAACATACAGGATGAGGTTGTGAATATTATGCAATTAGAGAGAACATTTATAGGGAGTGCACTCATATGGTATATGAAGTTGTAGAGTATCATGCCTATAGGACATGACATGACTTTGGCAGAGATAATGCATGCGCTACTAAAAGAGTTCAATAAGGAAAAGTTGGAGTCGCAATACATCACACAACTAAAGGAGATTAAACAGGTACAAACAAAGTTGGTATGGAAATTCGATCAGATATTTAAGGATTTTATGGGTAGAGTGACTTTCCAGATCCCAGATAAACAACATCAAGAATGGTTTATTGCAGAGCTTCTACCACACATTCACAGGCCATTGATTCAATAGAAGGTTGTGTCGCATCCTGAGGTGATGGAAATTGCAATGAAATTAGAGTCATGTTTGGTAGGAGACAGTGTAGAAATGGCATAAGTTCAGACACAGTTGGTTGTGTTGAAAACTCAATTGTCCAAACTTACAAAGTGGAAGGAGAAATGATAACAAGTTTTGTGTACCAAGTGCATAATTGAAGGCCATCACAAGGACTAATTCCCAACGTTTGCGCAGTATTTAGCAATTGGAGCATCGAATCCATTACTAGGAGAGTATTGTTGTGAGATATGTAAGAAATGGGGCCATCATCTCATTGAGTTTCCATTACTACCGAAGTATCATATTACACACATGAACTTGTTTTGAAATTTTCTAAAGTCTGTGGGACATTAAGAAAGGTATTGTAGCGCATTCAACTTGATGAGGGAAAGAACATAAGATATGTATAGAATTTAGGAGGATAATACCAAAGAAGAAGAAGGGGGTCCTCAATATAAAAATCAAATAGGCTTCAATCAATGGAACAAATGAAACTTTGGTAAGAGTCAACGTAGAGGAAATTTTAGTAGAGAAGGAAGAGGATCGATAATATGCTATAACTTTAATCAACCAGGACACTTGGCCCGTGACTACCCAAATCCATGTAGAATGTGAAAATATTGCATATCATTGGACCATGTGACATAAGAGTGTCCCCAACTAGTTGTGAAATGGAAAGCTAGAGGAAACTAGAATCAAAGTCCAAATCATAATGTGTAGAAGATATTAGTTGAAAGACGCAATGAAGGACCAATAATAGCAGTGGTTATGCATGAAGGAGATAGGAAAGAGGTTGATATGAAAAATGGAGGAAAGAATACTGAACAATGGGTAAGGAAGTCAACAGGGAATATGACAACCTTTGATCCTTAGTAGGAAAGGAAGACATATAAAAAATCGAGAAAAGAATTACTTGGATAGGATTGGGGAGCATCAAAATCATCTGCACCTTGTGTAGAAGATCATGTTGTGCCAGAGAAACCGACTGAAAAGGTAAGCACGCTAACAAAATTCTTGAGGAGTTGTGTAGAGCTAATGAAAGATGAAACTGGACTAAGTAAATTATATGACATAATTGATCAATGTACAAGAAGAAGTGAAACTCATATTTCCCAAAGGATGGTAAATTAGGTACTGGACAGGAAGATAACCAATGGAGAATTCAAATTCAGTGCATAGATTGGGGAGTATGATGTGGATAATGTCATCTTGGACTTAGGATCTGACGTGAATGTTTTACCTATGAAAACATGGGAGTTGATGGGAAAACCCAAGTTAGTATGGTATCCTATTTAGTTAAGGCTTGCGAATTAGCACAAAATCATATCGATTGGTCATTTGACATGCGTACCTATGAACATAGATGGGGTGCACAACGTGGTAGAATTTGAAGTTATTTAGATCGTGGATGAAATTCAACCATATACAACACTAATGGGACTTGAATGGGTGTTTGATAACTAGGAAATCATGAACTTGAAGAAGAGGGAGATGATATTTGAGTTTGGAGATTTGAGAGTTACTACATCGTTCGACCAATCAGATGGAAAAGATACATAGATCCAGCAAGAGGGAACAACATTTACAATATATATAAAATGACTATGCAGATGGAGGATTATGTCAATCCAAAAGAGTATGGTGTGTTGAGTTGGAGAAGCATTATTTCGTGTGCATCAGATTCAGAAGAAAGCATAGAACATTAGCAGCAGAGGATGCACAAAGTGTCAACTAGACGATGTGCACAGATAAAATGATCCTTGCACTGGATTGGAATATATTTGTGTGATCCACCAAGGTATGACAGATTAATTTATATAAGCATGTTTTCAAAGGCATTTGAATTGCAGGTACCCGAACAACAAAGGTTGTTCGCAAAAATAGATGTTGTCTTAAAGGTGAATCTAGCTAGATGGTGGGATGCACACAAAGAGGGGATAAAATATTGGTCATACTGAAACATAATCATTCAAATAATGTTTGGAACTGAGGGGGAAAATATTGTGCAAAATTATACATGAGAGAGTGATCTAGTGGATCATGTTGAATAGTGCAAAGCTTTATGGAGTTCGGTACTGAAAAAAGAATGGACACACAAATTTATACACACACTGGACACAATTTTGAAGAACTGGTATTTAGAATTGGAGATGTGCAGGGAGACAACAAGATGGGAACAGTTGGTCCATAGGTTCAAAATCACATTTACAATTGAACATGAATCTCCATCAATACATGCAATGCTATAGGCTATTTGAACGAATATATTTTCAAAATAAGGAACAATGGAGGTGGTACTAGTATGCAATGCACACAATGCCAAGATGACTATCCACGAGTTATTAGAGTGTTATAATGTGGCTAAGGAAGAACATGAGGAAGAGGATTCCATAAATGTAAAAGTACTTGAGACAAAAGGAGAATGAGTAGTAGAAGGGCCATAGATTGAGTCTGCCACATACACACAGCCGATAAATACGCGGAAGGTAAACATTGGGACAACAAAGAATCCCAAGTTTTCACATATAGGAGATTATTGGAGTGATGAGACAATAGAGAATATTGCATACTTACTGCAAGAATACCAAGACCTATTCCCAACGACATTTTCAAATATGAAGGGAATATTAGGAGACTTAGGCGAGATGAAGATCCCACTAAAACTAGGTGCAAAGCCAGTGCCCTAAAGGCCTTATAGGTGAAATCCATGGTACAAAGAGAAGGTGAAAACTAAACTAGACAGGATGTTGGATGAAGGAATTATTGAACTAGTAGAGGAATCTGATTGGATCAGTCCAATGACAGTATAGGAAACAAATATAGGAGGAATCAAGATCTGCGTAGATCTAAGGAAGCTAAATGGCGTGTGCTTACATGATGCCTTTCCAATGACATTCACAAATGAGGTACTGGAGAGTGTGGGAGGATAAGGTATTTATTATCTTACATATGGATTCTTTGGGTACCATCATATAAAAATTGTTTAGGAGGATTGACACAAGACCACTTTTGTGACAGAGTGGGGGAGTTATCAGTATACATTTATGCCATTCAGATTGAATAATTCCCCTGTGTTTTTTTCCAGAGTAGTGGTTGCAACATTAAAGGAGTTCATCCATAATTTCCTAGAAGTATACTTGGATGATTGGATTACTGAATGATCATATATAAGTCCTTAAACTAATGTTGGATCAATGCAGACAGTGTCATATTTCACTGAACTTGAAGAAGTACATATTTTGCACATTGTTTGGAATTTTGTTCGGACATGTAATGTGCAAACATGGAATATTAGTAGATTCATATAATATTGAAACAATCCTGGAGTTAGAACCTCCTACATTAGTTAGAAAAATAAGGGAAACATTGGGTCATATAGGTTATTACAGGAAATTTATCAAAGGATATGCACAGATCATAGCACCAATGGAAAAGTTATTGAAGAAGAAAGAAAAGTTTCAATGGAACGAGGACTGTTAGAATGGGTTGGACACCTTAAAATATAAAATGGTAAGCACGTCGATTTTGATCTTTTCGAATTGGAATAAAGAGTTGCATGTGTTGGGGTCCTATAATCATAGGCGATTTGTTTCTTCAACTATTTGTTTGGCATTGCTCTCATGATGAATACATCTGGCTTGTTGGGCTCAGTTGATTCCATTTCCCCTTCCATCCATTTCTCTCAATCCTTCATGACCCTTCCACAGCCTCATGCCCTTGCCCTCCATTTTTTCACCCCTCCGCCATTTTCGTCCCTACATGAATAAACAAACTTAGGATAAAAAACATTAGGATGATAATAAATGTTTGGTGGCATTTTTTAATACTAATTAGCATTATAAAGATTAATTAGTTAGGTTAATAATTAGTAGTTAGATTAGTGCACTAATGATTAATTTTAAATGAATAATTAATAAATAAACAATAAACAAAAACATAGCATATAAATAAAAAAATTAAAAGATAAAATAATATAAAACATTAATTAAAAATTAAATAAAATATAATAAAAATAAAAACCAAATAAAAAATAATACATATAATAAACATATATAAAACAATAATAAAAAACATTAAATACAAAATAAACATATAACAAATAATAAAAAAACAAAAATGAAAATGAAAACACGTAAAAAGTAAAAACAAATAAAAAATAAAAAATAAAACAAATAAAATTAAAATGAAAAGACTTAAGAAAACCAAAAAAATAATAAAAACAAAAAAAAATAAGTCAAATCAATTTCCCCTCCTGTACTTCAGACATCCCCAAAAATTAATCAAAGCCATGAATCTTATCGGAGCCCCCCATGTCATCCGATATTTAACGAGGGGGGAGGTCCAATATGAAAAACCATTGAGGAAACTTGTCACCATCAGGTGAACTCGGACCCCCCCCTAATACCACTTACCACCCCAGGGGGGGTCCGAAAACCACTCTCCCTCCTCCAAAACCACCTTCCCCAAAATAACAAAAAAATCATTTTTGCCAGTTTTGACCACCTTTTTTCCGAGAGCGATTCCGGGAAAATGAGAATGAATTTTGAAAACACGAGATAGATTTTGGTTCAGCAGCGGCTGAAGAATAGTAACCTCTCCCATAATTTACACAGGTGTTAGAAGTTGGGAGAATCAAACCCATCTATGAGCCTTATTTTCAGGCTTCCATTTTTTCCTGTTTTGGTCACGATCTTGCTGCAGATGTTTTGGAGAGCTGGAGACAAAGTTAGAAAAACCGAAAGAGGTTTTTGTTCAAGACATAATCATCTACAATAAAATATTTCAGTTTTCACACAACTGTCATATATTGGGAGCTACGACTGTTTGAGTGGACCCCTATTTTCAACAGTTCGACCCATCTTTCATGGCAGACAATTCAAGATTTTTAGGGATTTGTTTCTATTTTTGGCTGAGGTTGTTGAATTCGACCTCCTGATCCTGGGAGATAATATTTTTATATATTTTTATAATTCAAATGTACATTGGTGGATGAGTTGGGACCTGTTAGAAAGAGCAACATTGTAGAGCACCTCATAGAGCCTCTTTTAATCAAAATTTAGTAATACAAGACAAGCTTTCAAGATTCCTGTGCCATATATATTTGGTGAAGTGTCTCTTCTGTAATAGGTTTTCCCTATTACTTATTTTTTTCTTCTGAATTATTCAATAAGGGATTAATATCAGATTTTTTTCAAAAGTACACTCTGTTTCTGGCGTTTGGATAATTTTTATGTTTTCTGCTAGAGGATTAATTCCAGAATTCTTAATTGCTCTGGTACACTATTCTCTCCTTGCCTTTTCTTTCAAATCCTTCAATAATCTCAAGAATCGAACAAAGGTGCCTACCCTGCCCTGTAATTTTTCCTGTAGAACCTATCTTGATAGGATCAAGCCTCTTTGACTCCATTGCCCAATGGCCTTACTTTCCTGTTCCAACCAACCAATCTGAAAACCAAACCTATATACAGTAATAAATAGCGTAAAATATATCATAAACAAAGCTAGATCAGACAGAGAGAGCTCTCTCTGATTCTTGGAGGGATAGATCCAAGACTCCAAGTGATTTGATGTTACCTCAGTGATTTCCTCCACAGCCTTGGGAAAATTACAGAGTGCTAACATAGTGGCGACCATACTAGGGAACCTCCCTCAGAAAGAATATCAAGTTCCAGATCTGGTTATTGATGGTGGATATTGACCAGACACAAGAAGTCTGAATCATCCACCTAGTGACTCCAATCAACTCTAGATCAGTTCCAATTCAAATACTCCACTGGAGGAAGAACCTGAAACATGACCAGATCATCTGAAAAGATCATGTATTTAGGATGGAAGTTTATCTAAGATATGTTAAGTTTTATTTTTAATTATTTCTTCCCTTCTCATGATCCTGATCCAGATCATACTGCCAAAATTTATGAAGAGCATGTTCAACCTAATGAGCCTCAAGAGGTCAAGCCTAGTATTACAATCCCTGTACATACTCCTACACCTATAAAAATTCGAGATATATACAAGCCTCTTGTCTTGCCTCCCATACTCCATGATTTTCCTTCCAATTACTTCAAATATCTTCTTAGATTTGATGGAGAATATGGCTACATCACTGCTGAAAAACACATTCAAGGTTTTGAAAATTATCTTGACCTTTTTGAAGTGGAAAAAATGATGTTAGTATTAGGATTTTTTCTTTATCTTTGTAAAGTGGAGCTAAGAAATGGTATAAATATATGCCAGCTACAAGCATCAGTGATCTCAATCAGTTTGTGAAAGTTTTCTTGGATCAATGGGTGACTAAGCCAAATCCCTTTCTCATTTTAGAAGAGTATGATCATTTGAAGAGACATCCAGGAGAGATAGTGCAACACTTTTAAGTCAAATTCAATCAAGTTTACAATTCCATGCCCACTAATATAAGACCACCTCCTATCTTAGCTCTCTTACACTACCCATATGCCTTTGATCCGGAGATGAAATTTCAGTTGAGGGAAAGAAACACCACAACACTCAAAGAAATGCAAGATAGTGCAATAAGCGTGGAAGCCCATTTGTTGATCAAAATGTCAAAGTTGGAGGCAGAAGACAGAAACAACAAAGAAAAGGAGAATCTAACATCCTCAGAGGTGAATCTAGACATTCTCGCAAGCAACATGGAAGAAATGTTGCACAGGATTAGCATAAGAGAAAAACTTGATGTTCAAATACATCATGTTCCATTGATTACAGAGAAACAAAGGGTAGTTGTTCCCAAACACTTTGGAACTTACCCTTGGTATCATGGATTAGAAAATGATTATTTCATGTATTCAATTCACAATCCGGTCAAAGATGAGACTCAAACTCAACTTGCAAAGGAACAACCAGTTGATATGATGTCCATGTTTGATGACATTTATTTCATGGATGATCTACCCAAGTATGGTAAATATGATGATCATGACACCAAGGTTGACTCTTCAAATCAATCAACAATATGTTGTTGGGAGGAGGAAGCTCAGTTACAAATCAAATATGACAATCACCCTTTGCACAACAATCATGACATAAATGAGGAAAATGTAGCAAATCTCAGAGTAAGTGAAAGATCTATGCCTTTATGTTTCTCTTCATTTCAATTATTGAGAGAAAATTATAAGCAAGTTGTTGGTAGTAAAGATGAAGAATGTTCTGATCACTCAGTTGAAGAGGTCATTAGTGATATGGAAGTTTTCCTTTATCCAAATTTACAGCCCCTGAGTTACATTGATCTTCAAACAGAAGATGAATCAATGCAATTTTACTCTATACCATTAAGCTTTAATTCATTTCAGTTTTTGAAGAAGGATCTTGAGTGTGCACTAAAGGATACACACATAGAAGATCAAGAACTTTCATTGGAGCCAATGCAATAAACATCCCAGTTCCTACAAGACCCAATAGTTGATGTGTTGGATGACTTGTGTTGTCAAATTCCTGGTTCATTGTCCAGCTATGAACTTAAAATAGGTTATGACATAGACATGATTAGACAATCTTTTTCATGGTTTGTTTCAACAGGAGTCTCATTTCAAAGTGCATTAGAAAATATGAAGTCATATCAAGAACTATATAACGATGTAAAAATCATATGTGTCATACCCAATTATGACCATAAATTTGTTGAAAGTCAAGAAATAGGTCATGTCTTTCCTGATCCCATAGAAGACTACATGGAATAGTTTTTCAACATAAAATATCAATCATGTTTTCAGCAGTGGCCATTACACTTTGCAGTTTTGATTTTGTTGACAAATGGTCAAGTTGTCCTTTTGATTGTGCTAAAAAGAAGTAAAGCAATCCACTTTTTTCAGCAGTTACTTGACTGGCTTCATTGGCAATTTTGTATTATTTTATTTAGCATGATTTTTAGAAGTATAGGGTAGATAGAAGTTTGAATAATCTCATCCATTTGAGCATATTTTTCAGCAGGGTGCAAATAAGTTCAGCTCTTTTAGCATCCCTTTCAACAATTTTTCAATTTCAAATTTCAGTCTTCAGTTTGATGTGGTATCAATTGAAAGATCAACACATGTACAATTTGCAGAATAAATTTTTGGGATCCACCCAATGGATAAAGCACTAGTTTACATGTTTAGAGTTTAGTGGTTCTTGTCACCTCATGAAAGAGTTGTCATCCCCAAATGGAGCCTATGTTGAGGGTCCTATAATCATAGGTGATTTGTTTCTTCAAATATTTGTTTGGAATTTCTCTCATGATGAAGACATCTGGCTTGTTGGGCTTGGTTTATTCCATTCCCCCTTCCATCCATTTCTCCCAATCCTTCATCACCCTGTCGCACCCTTCATGCCCTCGCCTTCCATTCTTTCACCCCTCCATTGTTTTCGTCCCTACATGAATAAAGAAACTTAGGATAAAAAACATTAGGATAATAATAAATGTTTAGTGGCATATTTTAATACTAATTAGCATAATAAAAATTAATTATTTAGGTTAATAATTAGTACTTAGATTAGTGCACTAATGATTAATTTTAAATGAATAATGAATAAATAATCAATAAACAAAAACATAACATATAAATAAATAAATAAAGATAAAATAATATAAAACATTAATTAAAAATTAAATAAAATATAATAAAAATAAAAACCAAATAAAAATTAATACATATAATAAACATATATAAAACATTAAATAAAAAATAAACATATAACAAATAATAAAAAAACAAAAATGAAAATGAAAACACTTAAAAAGTAAAAACAAATAAAAAATAAAAAATAAAACAAATAAAATTAAAATGAAAAGACGTAAGAAAACAAAACAAATAATAAAAAACAAATAAAAACAAAAAACAATAATTCAAATCAATTTCACCTTTCGTACTTCACACATCCCCAAAAATTAATCAACGCCCCCAATCTTATCGGAGCCCCCCATGAAAAACCACTGAGGACACATGTCACCATCAGGTGAACTCAGACCCCCCCCTAATACCACTTACCACCCAAGGGGGGGTCCGAAAACCACTCTCCCTCCTCCAAAACCGCCTTCCCCAAAATAACAAAACAAATGTTTTCGCCAGTTTTGACCACCTGTTTTCCAAGAGCAATTCTGGGAAAATGAGAATGAATTTTGAAAATCCGAGAGAGGTTTTTGTTTAGTACATGCTGAAGAACAATAAACTGTCCCAAAATTTAGACAAGTGTCAATAGTTGGGAGAATCAAAACCATCTCTGAGCCCTATTTTTCAGGCTTTCATTTTTTCCTGTTTTGCTCATGATCTTGCGAAAGAGATTTTGGAGAGATGGATGTGAATTTAGAAAAGCTGAAAGAGGTTTTTGTTCAAGATAGAATCATATACAATAACCAATTTTAGTTTTCACACATATGACATATTTTGAGAGATACGAATGTCTAAGTGGACCCCTATTTTCAGCAGTTCGGCCCATCTTTCATGGCAGACAGTTCAAGATTTTCAGGGATTTTTTTCTATTTTTGGCTGAGGTTGTTGAATTCGACCTCCTGATTTTGGGAGATAATATTTATATATATTTTTATAATTCAAATGTACAATGGTGAATGATTTGGGACCTATTAGAAAAAGCAACATTGTAAAGCATCTCACAGAGCCTCTTTTAATCACAATTCAGTAATACAAGAAAAGATTTCAAGATTCTTGTGGCATATCCATTTGGTGAAGTGTCTCTTATGTAATACGTTTTCCCTGGTACATATTGTTTTCTTCTGAATTATTCAATACAGGATTAAGATCATGATTTTTTTTAACAGTACACTCTGTTTCTCACGTTTGGATATTTTTTATGTTTTTTGCTAGAGGATTAGTTCCATAATTCTTGATTTCTCTGGTACAATATTCTCTCCTTACCTTTTCTTTCACATCATTCAATAATCTCAAGAATCCAACGAAGGTTCCTACCCTGCCCTGTAATTTTTCCTA
Source organism: Picea engelmannii (assembly GCA_009831015.1). Classification (NCBI taxonomy): domain Eukaryota; kingdom Viridiplantae; phylum Streptophyta; class Pinopsida; order Pinales; family Pinaceae; genus Picea; species Picea engelmannii. Next base: position 922,285 of record ML782555.1, on the reverse strand, counting down.
TAGAACCTGTCTTGATGGGATCATGCCTCTTTGACTCCATTTCCCAATGGCCTTCCTTTCCTTTCCATCCAACCAATCTAAAAACCAAACCTTTGTACAGTAATAACTAGCATAAATTTTATCATAAACAAAGCTAGATCAGACAGAGAGAGCCCTCTCTGAGTCTTGGAGGGATAGATCTAGGACTCCAAGTGCTTTTATGTTACCTCAATGATTGCCTCCACAACCTTGGGAAAATTATAGAGTGCTAACACCATGTACATGTATATGCATCGTCCATAGAATTGGGTGCAGTATTATCCCAATAAGAGGAAGGAGACATGGATCACCCAATTTATTTTGCAGGTAGCAAATTTTCTATAGAAGAAAAGAATTATACTACCATGGAATGGGAAGGATTGGAAACGATCTAGGCGCTACAAAATTTTAGACATTATTTATTGGGGTCTCACTTTAAGATGTATACAGACCATTCTACATTAAAATACTTAGTCAACAAGCTAGTGTTTGGGGGAAGAATATGCAGATGGATATTATTATTTCAGGAATATGACTTTGAGGTTGTAGTGAAACCAAAGAATATGAATTCAAGACCATATCATCTATTGTGCATATTGTCAAGTGAAGATGAAATTTTTTTATATGATAGATTCCCATAAGCACAACTATTTGTAGTAAAAATTGTAGATTATTGCTTCTCGAACATTGTGTCATTTCTAAGTACAGGTATAATTCCATCATATATGATGGTCGAGAAGAAGAAACAAATGGTAGTGAAAGTAGAAAATTATCAGTTGATTACATGGAATCTATACAAGTTGGGTGCAGATGGAATATTGAGACGTTGTGTGTTAGAACACGAGAGACCAATGATACTTGAAGAATAATATGACTAGATTGTAGGAGGACATTATGCAACGAGAGAAAGTGAAAAAAATATTTTGTGTGTAGGGATTTGGTGGAATACAATTCACAAATATGAAAAGTTATGTGATGTTTGTCAAAGAGTGGGAAATCCATCTAGGAGTGATGAAATTCCTTTAAATCCATAGGTTACATTGCAAGCATTTGATAAATGGGCCATAGAATTTGTAGGACCAATCAACCAAAAAAAGGAGTTCAGGGGCAAGGTACATCATCACTGGGAAAAAGTATTTACAAGGCGGGAAGAAGCAACCCTATTTACAGATTGCAATGCAGAGATTGATGCGAGGTTTTTGTTTGAGAATGTAGTCACAAGGTTTGGATGTCTATGAATATTACTCAGTGATCAAGTTACAAAATTTCTGAACGAGAAAATTTCAGCATTGACTGAGGAGTTCCAAATTCATCATCAGAACAATATCCTGTATCGCCCTCAATTGAATGGAACAATGGAGGATTTCATTAAAATCTTGGAAAATGCCTGGACCAAAATTTGCAACGTAGGGAGAGATGATTGGGACTTAAGAGTTCATGTAGTGGTATGGGCTTACAGAATGATAAGTAAAAATTTGACATGTTAGACACCTTTCATATTGGTCTATAGAAAGGAATCAATGATGCCAATGAATTTCATTCTACCTAGCTTGCGCATTGCAACAATCACTGAGCTATCGAACACTGGTGAAATAGAGGAGAGATTGGAACAATTACTACATCTTGAGGAAGATCGGTTTGTCACAGGTTTCCATTAGGAGGTTTAGAAAGTAAGAGAGAAGGCTTGGAATGATAGACACATTAAACAAAAGAAGTTTCAATTAGGATAACTGGTACTACTCTATGACAACAATTTTATGCAGCATTCAGGAAAGTTTAGAATGCACCGGTTAAGACTCTATGTGATTCAATAAGTAAAAAAGACAGGTGTTGCGTGGTTGGAAACATTGAATAGAGAATTCTTTGAAGGAATGGTGAATGGAAGTCGACTAAAACTCTATAGAGATAGTCGATAGTCTGCACAGTAATTTGGGCTATACATGAACATGTGTATTATAGTAGATGTACCATAGTAGAAAGAAAAAAAAGGAAAAACAAATAAAAAGTAGAAAAAGGAAGAAAATCAAATAAAAAGTAGATATAGTAAAAAGAAAACGAGTGTTTGATTACCAAGGCATAAGAAATTGCACAAAATGAATGGGCGTCACACATCATAATATAACTACATCAATTTAGGAGACAATACATAGATGAGATAGAATGTGAAGCACACAGATAAAACATCAAAGAATCAATGGACAATTTGGCAATGACAAGACCTTTAAAAGCATTAAAGCATGAAAACGACGGTTATGAAGTGAGAGAGACAAGTCATAAAAGTGTCATATAGTCTTACATGGTAAAATCCTCCATAATTCATGACAGATCAATAGTACGAGGGAAAAATAACACGACGGATTTGGTAATAAAGGAGAATTTATTTAACAAGTCATAAACCATGGTGGCGTATTCGACAAGGAAGTTAAGGTAGGATGAGACATGTACAGTTGGCACAAATATACAAAAAATATAGGAAGTCGTTAAGTTTAAGTCATTGTTGCATGAAAGCGGGAGAAAACAAAGCAAACCAGAGTGAAATTGAGAGTACCATATCCGATCTAAAACTACCCACAAAGAGACGTAGAGCTAGTCTAGGAATCTATCACAGAAGTGGAATGGCACCACGAAAATTTGGAGCACCATCTGCAGTAGTGAGAAAACAAGTGAGATGACTAGTAGAGACACCATAGGTCCAGAAAGTATCTGAATATTTGGCTTATACACCATAGGTTAGTTTCCACAGAGACTACCTACCTTCGTGGATGGATGATGTGCCACAGGTATAGGTACCAACCAATGGGAAATAGTCATTGTTGGTAGCACCAGTTCTGGTGGGTGTAAGAAGAGAAGGAAAAATTCTTGGAAAGATTGTTGACCTTAAGTTCATGGATCATGACATTATTGAGGAGAAATAATTATCAAATCTGGCTACGGAAATATACTTGTGCACTAAGAGCATGTCGGGCATAGGATATCACATTTCTTTTGAGTGTAAATTTTGACATATATTTGTATGGAGGAGGTAATAGGTTTAGGGGTTACAAACACTCCATTCCAGTAAATGAGGAGGAAGAGGATCAGGATCCCATTGAAAGAGTGGTTTCCTGGAAACTTTCCTTGTATATGGAAACCAAATTGGTTCTCAAGGATATTCTAAGAAGAGTAGAAGAGGAGGAGGATGATATCAGGCTCAAGAAACCCCAGTGGATTATCGACAAAGAATATGATTAAAGGAAGAGGAGGCTTAACAAAATTATTTCTCTCGATAGAAAAAATACCTTCTCCATGGGAAACACGACCCACGATGTTCCTATCTAGACTTATGTCAATATTATGTGGGAAGAGGCCTTTAAGAGGGAGAAGGAAGAAACCCAAAGACTTATTGCGAAGAAGCACACCAGAAACGAAACAAGGAACAAGAGGAGAAGGCCAGGAAAGTGTTAAAGGAAAAGGATGAAGTTGAGAGAATGGCACAGAAGACATAAGAAACCATCCAAAATTTGTACAAGGAAGTATCATAAGGTTCCATAGTAGTAGAATCTACCATGGAGGAACACATGTTAAATATTGGTGAAGTCATTAAGGGATTTAGGGAGAAGATCCAGGACTTACATTTGAGGAACATGCCAGGAACACTACCATAAGTTCACGAAGGCAGGGAAAGAATGGTGACGACAACAATTTCCAACTTTAAGAGGATAGAGGGAGAATGCACAAAACTCTGTGAGGAGAGTGCACATGTGTGGACATAATTAATAGAATAATAAGAGATCAAGGCCATAGAGGCTAAGCTAAGATAAGCTCAAGACCAATCACACTAGGAAAGAGAAAGGGAGGCTACACTGCCACCAATAGAGCATATGTCAACCATTTTGTTTTGGCATCATGCATATGTAGAAGTGGAGAGAATTAGGTATCGGAAAAATATCCTTCAACAAAGACTAGGACCACTACAGGAAGAAGTAGTGAGGGTAATTGGAGAATTGGCCTTGGTGTAGGTTAAGGTCAAGTAGGAAGTGATTGAAGTAGAGGACAAATTTACAAACTTGACCATGCAGGGGGAAGAGGAGATAACATAAACATAGGACATAATCATCAAAGAGGTGAAGGTATCAAAGGATTCATATCAAAAATTCATTTTGGCATGGAAGAGAAGGAAACAGTCCTGAGTGGCTCAGGACAAGCCATAGGTTAGTGTTGGGGACCTATTGGATAGGAATCTTTGGAAATAGTTTTGCATTTTTGATAAAGTTTTGAGAAAAATCCTAAGTACATAAGAAGTGCATAGAGGAGGTGCAATGAAGAGGAGAATATGAAGGAAGAGGAACTGTGCAGCTGAGATGCATCGAGAAGAAAAACACACAATAAGAAGAATAAGATAGAGAATAAAAAAAAATAAAGCAAAGAGAAGAATACAGTAGAATAAAATTAGGAGAAGAAAATGGATATAAAGTAAATATGACAACTCAAAATTCTAAAGATGGAAGGATGCGCAAAAGAGGCATGCAAGAGGAAACACAGAAGAAAGTAGTCAAACAACCAATCATGTGAGTTAGCCATGCAATGTAATGGGTTTTTTGAATGAACCAAGTAGGGTTTTAAGCTATATATTTGATGTATAAATATGTAAAGGGTTGGGATATTAGGGGTTTTTGTCTATGAGATGTTCCTGTTAGCACAAGATTGGTTAAGGTGCCAAGTATCAAGAAAGCGCATTGACAAAAATCTCACAAGGTTCCAAGAATAAAAATCACTCACGGATTTGCGCTACCCAATTGCACATAGAAACACAGGAAGGCGCTACCTAAATTTACTACCTAAATTCTAGCAGAAAACAAAGTGTGGAGAGTTATTTTACCAGTTTTGAGTCACTAACTTGAAACTTGTGTTATGATCAATTGAGAAGGTATCTTTGAAAACTGGAGGAGATTTTTGTTCATTACATGCCAAATAACAAAAACCTCTCTCATTTTTTCAAAATGTGTTATGTTTTGAGAGATATTATACATAGAAGTGGCGATACCTATTGTTTTACAACGACACTACCTAATTTTCTTGTAGCGTTCACAGTTTTGATATTCGCCTTGTTGGGAGGTTGCCACATGTCAAGGAAGGTTCGAATGGATTCTAAAGGATAAGTTAGATGTCAAGGGACACATACACCTAATATTTATCTCCAAAAATAACCTCATGCAATGAGGTGGAGACATTTTATTAATGACTTCCAACAAATTCCTAAAAATTGGCAATTTGTTGGATTTTTATCTCTTTGATTGTTGCCACCTATCTCCAAGGCTTAGAATCCAATGAAGGATATGGGATTCGACCTCATAAGGTTATTTGAATGCTATTTTCTATTTAAAGAAGGATATCTCTTGAGGAAAAGGGTTGGATTCATGATCCAAGAGGGGAGAGAGCTAGAGGAGCAGTTTATTTGCTCAATTGTAAGCCTGAGGCCCTGTTGTAATTAGCATTTTTGCCATTAGAGATTCAAGAGAGTTTCTTATCAGACTTTGTGTTATTTTTTATCATTCTATCTTTTCATCTTGCTTGAATAATATTTATAGATTTTGAATATCAAAATATGCCTTTGGTTAATGAATTCATGAGCTGCAAAGGATTTGTGGTAATTGATTGTTAATCACAGTTTATTGTTCAATCACTCTTCAATCTATATTATGGAAAGGATATTTGTTATAAGGTTATTCTTCTCTTTGTTTACCTTCTATTCTTCTATCCATCTTCACATAAGCTATTTATCTAGTAGGCAGCTTGATTTCCTTTGATTTGTAGGATGTTATGACTCAATGCCCAATGGAATGTATTTGCAGCAGTCTGATGCCATCCCTTTTACTCTTCTCTTGTTGATCCACCTATTTAAACTATTTTAATCCATTTTAATTTCTATGTTACCAATCTTAATCTAATTTGCAGTTTGGGAGTGACTCTTGGATTGATAACATAATTGGCACCATTGCCGAGGACAGATTTGAGTAGATTGGAAAGCTCCCCGGGAAGAACGACATTGCACAGCTCTAGCTTTAGATGTTGACTGAAGTTGGACACCTTCAAGACTTCACATTCACCATGGATACCCCATTGTTCATAATATGTTGGCGACTCCACTGTAATGAGACCAATTAAATGGCTATGAAGGCTATCCTGGCCAGGAGGTTTGCCCCACTCGATTTCTCAACTATAGAGGATTATCCACATCCTTTGCCTCTTATTGATGAATGGCATGATATGCTACCCAAATTTTATGAAGGTAAGGATGACAACCCTGTTGAGCATGTTTATGAATTTCATAATTTGATGCAGCAATTTTACATCCATCATGAAGATATATTGATGAAAATGTTCATGTATTCATTGGATGGGGATGCATGTAAATGGTATTTCTCATTACCCCCTTCCAGCATTTCATCCTTGAAGGATTTCCACAAAGTATTTAATGAACACAACAAAAGGTTTTATCCCTATGAAATTATTTGTCATAACTGTTGTGAGGGATATGTAGAATGTGCTCAAGATTTGTTAGATTGCTCTGTTGAATATAAAGATGAAAATGATTTTATTCACAGTCCAAATGAAGATATAAATGAACCTCTTTCTCTTTCTTATTTTCGATAATAAAGTCTTCCAGATATCAGTCATGATTGTACTTATGATTGGATGGATTCATTTTCATTATATCATGTACCTTATGCATCTGATATCTCTGATTCGAAAGAAGAACCAATTGTAGAAGAGGATCTTTCTCTTTTCCTGCAAGAGGTTTCCCATGATATCTTTTCACCTGAGATTGAAGAGAGAGATCAGGGTATTGTTCATTTTTCTGTGCAAGACCAAGGAGCCTTGGGCTCACCTATCTTTGATGAATACTCTGATGAAGAAGAGAAGATCCATTTCGTTGATTTGAGGAGCAGCTAACTGAGTTATGACAATTATGAATCTGATTATGATGAAGAACGGTATTTTGAAGAAATCAGCTATTAGGAAATAGCTTAAGACATTCAATAGTCATATCTACAAATCAATGATCCCGCATGCACTATATTTGAACCTGGATCTGCAGACAACAACAAACAATCTATCATCAATAGTGAAGTTAGTTTGCAGCTATGTTCATATTTGCAGGTAATTGTAGGTGGAAGCCATGATCAACATGAGGATATGCAGAAATATTTTGATGTTCAGCTAAAACAAAAGTAAGAAGTATTCCTTTTTAGTTTTATTGATCCGTTGGCTCATTATATTGGATCTTTGAGCAACTTAGATGTCAGAACACTTTTGTCAAATGAAGGTTGGTTGTTCTTTTCTTTTGAATTTCATATCAGTAATATATGGCTTCCTGCATTCATCATTGTCGTATCACGGATTTCACTATCTAATCAGATGCTTGTATGGTTTCATTGGAGTCACGACCTTACTTAATCAAGAAGAAGCACACTTGATTAGAGTAGGAGTAGGAAGAAATAAGCTCGTTTTTTAGCATTTCCTTTCTGTCAGTTTGCAGTAGTTATTTCAATTTCAAGTAATGAACAGAGATGCTTTCATGCTTGTTGGTTTCCTGGACAGAGAAGAATATGGATAAGGCTATTGTTCTGCAAGTTCTTGGCAGCTCGCGGGGAGCATGCCATCCCCCATGGAGCCTAATGTTAGCACAATATTGGTTAAGGTGCCAAGTGTCAAGAACACGCATTGACAAAAATCTCACAAGGTTCCAAGAATCAAAATCACTCACGGATTTGCACTACCCAATCACACACAGACACACAGTCGGGCGCTACCTAAATCCACTACCTAAATTATCGTAGAAAATGAATTGTGTAGAGTTATTTTACCAGTTTTGAGTCACTAACTTGAAACTTGGATTATGAACAATTGAGAAGGTATTTTTGAAAAATGGAGGATGTTTTTGTTCATAACCTGCCAAGTAACAAAACCCTCTCTCAGTTTTTCAAAAAGTGTTATTTTTTGAGAGATATTAGACATAGAAGTGGCGCTACCTACTATTTTACAGCGGTGCTACCTAATTTTCCTGTAGCGGTCACGGTTTTGATATTCACCTTATTGGGAGGTTGCCACATGTCAAGGAGGGTTCGAATGGATTCTCGAGGATTAGTTAGATGTCAAGGGACACATGCAGCTAATATTTAGCTCTAGAAAAGGCCTCATGCAATGAGGTGGAGACATTTTTTTAATGACTTCCAACAAATTCCTAAAAATTAGCAGTTTGTTGGATGTTTGTCTCTTTGATTATTGTCACCTATATCCAGGCTTAGAATCCAATGAAGGATATGGGATTCGACCTCCTAAGTTTATTTGGATGCTATTTTCTATTTAAGGAAGGATATCTCTTGAGGAAAAGGGTTGGATTCATGATCGAAGAGGGGAGAGAGCTAGAGGAGCAGTTTATTTGCTCAATTGTAAGCTTGAGGGCTTGTTGTAATTAGCATTTATACCATTAGAGATTCATGAGAGTTTCTTATCAGAATTTGTGTTCTTTTTTATTATTCTATATTTTCATCTTGCTTGAATAATATTTACAGATTTTGAAGATCAAAAGCTACCTTTGGTTAATGAATTCATGAGCTGCAAAGGATTTGTGGTAATTGCTTGTTAATCACAGTTTATTGTTCAATCACTCTTTAATCTATATTAAAAAAAGGATCTTTGTTATGTGGTTATTCTTCTCTTTGTTTAACTTCTATTCTTCTATCCATCTTCGCATAAGCCTTTTGTCTGGTAGGCAACTTGATTTCCTTTGATATGTAGGATGTTATGACTCCATGCGCAATGGAAGGTATTTGCAGCAATCTGATGCCCTCCTTTTTACTCTTCTCTTGTTGATCCACCTATTCAAACTATTTTAATCCATTTGAATTTCTATGTTACCAAGATCACTCTAATTTGCAGTCTGGGAGTGACTCTTGGATTGATAACAGTTCCCATGTTGAGTTTTATTAATTTATTTTATGTACTCTTTCTAGTCTGTGAAAGAGAGGAATTTGCATCAGAATGTGAGGGATGATTCAGAGAGAAGGAGGCTTTCACTGTAGAGTGGTTAGGATAGGAAAAAATGAATATTTCCATAATACATCTATGTAGGCGCAGTGTGTAACCTTGAAGCATTGAATGGAAGAATAATAAAGAAGCCAACCATTGTGGACGTAGCCCAGAGTTGGGTGAACCACGTTAAATCTAGTGTCATCTATATTTGATTTGATTTCTTATGAATTATGTATGGTTTCATAGTAGATTCATTTTTTCTCATGTTGAATCTTTGCACAATGATCATAACTGTTAAAGAAATGGGTTTAGGAAGTAATCTAAAATATATGGATACTATGAGTCTAAATCATGAAGTAAGTTAACACAGAGTAAGGATAGTATTATGTGCACTAACATAATAAGAAAGAATGAACCAAATTATTTCCACCCAATCCCTCAATATTGCAGAAACTTGATTCTTGCAATCCCAATAGATACCTCGAGTGAGACTTTAGTTGCAAAAGTAGGTGATGATGAAAGGGATGGTGTCTATTGGGTTTTGTTGGTCATAGACAAACCGAACCAAGGGTATTATAATCCACTCACATATCCAACATGAACCAATAAAAGTGAATCAGTTGCAAGTCTTATACATCCATGAAAGTGCTTGACAACTCAATCAAATGCCAAGATACAATGTAAAAGGATCTTGTTGTCTTCTACTAGGTCAAATGACCATCAAGGTGAACAAAATGTCCGCAATATTTCTATCAAAATCAACATCCTTGTCTATTATTCAATTGCAATTCATTGAACCATAATTCTTCTAAAGTCTGTCATCTAGATACTATAGTTACCCATCTAGAAATTTGATTCTCATATGGCATATTTTTTGTCGAAGATTTCCGTCTAAAAACCATATTCACTTCCATCATTAATTCCCCCCTTTGTTAGATTAAAGGAGATACCACAAGTGGTTTTATGAACAATATTCATTGTATTTTTGAACTCCCCCCATTAAGGTGCACGAGAGTCTCATCATTGTACTCCCCACTTTGGGCTCAAGAGAGTACCATACTTACTCCATTTGTGTACAACACAAAGTGGGCATGTGGAAACAACCACATTTTATCTCATCCCATGAGGTCCATGCTTGAAATATACACCATGTCACCACTCTATAACTTTCATTGGTTGTGGAAGGAAAACCCAGAGGTAAACAAAAACCAACTTGTAGGTTGGAAACTACCCCTTCCAACCCATAGAGGGATATCTCTAATAATTGAGCCACGAGAAAGAATGGTTATTGGATAGGCACAATGGATAGATCTTAAGTTATGTGAGGTTTTCAAAAAATGGTGGTAGGGTTGAGTGAAACACCCATTGGGCATGGAGTGATAATGAAGTGAGGTCAAATCCAAGCTTTCAAAATTGGTTGATATGAACAAATGTACTTCACAGGCTAGGTATCTAGCAATCTGCCAGTTATCATAGGTATTGTATTATGGTGGTGAGATGAAAGAAATACATCAACTATAACAGATAACCAAGCAGTGGATCAATTTTGTTATAATACCAGAACACTAAAGCATGAAGTTGAATGTGAGATAAAGAGCATTAAAGATGAATTCTTTATCTATAATCATCCATTCAAATTAGAAGAATAAACATCATGATCAAAAACTATAGTAAACATTCACAAAGAATGCACATTGTAGATTATCAACACAAGAATCTCTAATACAAATATTCAAGTCCTTCAGCTTGAAAGATTTCATTAACAACAAAAAATATATCCAACAGCCAAAAAGTATTTTTCCTCAAGTGTCCAACCTATTTCTCCTTTTGTCCTTCACAATATATATAATTACATCACCTTCAAACTCAATAAGGTCAAAATATTTAGGGTTTCACATTAAAGAAGTAGTTATAGACTAAACCCTATTTTTTAGTGTTTTGTTTTTAACTAATTAAATTTGGCAAAAAAATGTAAAATAGGTTGTAACGATCCCTTCAAATATCCCAAACCAAGACACCTGTGAAAAAAACTGAGAGAGGTTTTTGTATATGAACCCGTTCTTGAGAAAAAAATATTTCATTTGTTTATATCAATCACCATCTCCTCGGAATATGTGCTTGAAGTTGACTGCAAAAACAATCAACTACATGAAATTTTGTAGCAACCAGGAGATTTCGCAACAGACTAGTAATTTATCCTTTTTTCCCAAATGGAGAACTGGGTTGGGATGATGTTTTGTTAGAAAATTAATGAAACTATGATGCCTCTCCAAAAAACATTTGGGCAAAGCCCATTTCATATTTTTAAAGTTATAATGAAAATAAAATTTCACAACAACTAGGAAATTTGTTACGAAATCTTTGTTTCAACAGTTTCCTTTGTGAACTCTCTCTCTCTCTCCGACAACATGTGATAGTTTATTTGCCATTTTTTCATATAGAAGGCCATATGTAATGTCGAGGATATAAAAATAATAAAAAAAATGACTAGGAGTGCTCCATATGCCTCATCACCTCATCAACATTACATCGATAGAAATACCATTGAACCTTGACACATGATCTTTAAGAGACGAGGACATGACTACAAGACTCAATTAGAAACACAAAAAATTGTTTTAACTTTGTGAATTTATACTCACTAACATAGGCTCCAATGGGGGTGTTATCCTCCCTCCGAGGTAGAAAAGAACCTGAAGATCGATGCCTAATCCATTGGGTTGTTCCCAACTCTTTCTTGAAACTTGCAACCCAATTCCTGCTATGAAATCAAAACCACTATACAAACTGAAAATCACACATGACTCACTGCGAAATGAAAATTTAATGCTGAAACTGAAACTAAACAAATGCAACAAACTAAAAAATACATATTCTAAAAGAGATGCTTGTTGTTAGCACTCTGTAAATTTCCTAGAGGTTGACAACAAAAGAAATCTACAAAAGGTAACTTTATCCAACCGCTTTCGAAGCTGGGATCTAGCCCTTCCAACTTCAGAGAGGGATCTCTCTATATAATTTAGTTATATTTCGAATTTTAAATATTAGGCTAGGTAAAGAAATAGGTCGGTTTTGTTGTTAAAGTGTTTTTCGAATTAGTTGAGACAGTCTACACATCCATTGGGCTATGGGGTCTGTGTTTTAAAAAAATATGAAATCCAAACCAGAAACGCAAAGGAAAAATTTCACAGGGCGAGATAATATAATCATTGGATTCTTTAATAGCATAAATGATGAATAGCAGAAAAGATGAGAAAGATAATTTCAACAAAGAAGCAGTTAAGAATTTCGTTATTGAAAACACCAGAAGATAAAACACTAAAATCTTTTGAGTCAGAAACAGGGTATACGAGATAAATCCTGCAACATTCGTTACTCTTAAAGATTAGATTTAGAAAACAGTATGATAACAAAGTGAGAATAACATTCAACTTAGAGAGAAAAACATCACCAACGAATACACGCAAGAATCCTGTAAAAGTGCCTCCTTTTATTAATGGAAGATCTCTTCAAAAATATTACAGTCTGATAGCATCAGGGTGTGAAGATCAACAACCCTCAATACTTCAAAAGATGAAGTATTTATAACTCAAATTACAAACGATCCTGTTATTAATGATCAGGACGTGCTAAATCTATTTTTAGCCTAACTAACTTAACAAATTTCCTAAATCTAGGAATTGCTTGATGACGTGGTGTACTTGCATGCTGATTTCTGGGTGGGCCGTTGATGAAGCCTTTGCATGACCTCATCTAACTGGAAAAATGATTGGACTGGGACAGCTCATCTGCTACTCGATCAGATCACAGAGTTCCTCCCATCGGAGATGACTGGGCATGTTGACTTTGAGTAGCCTTCGATACACTTCATCCATTTCCATGTACTTGGCGAAGGTAGGCTTGGTGAGGAAGATATATTGAATCTCATGTTGGATACTGATGTCCCACTGAAGTGCATCTAGAAATGCCTTGCCAGTGATGCTTCCTTGGATTCCTGCAAACTTCGAACTATCCTTAGCCACATCGGCCAATCTCTTCTTGTAGTCTGGAAGTGTCATCAATTTATCATTGATTACCTTCAGACCAGGAAGGCCTTTCTTCTGGAGAGCCTCAATCTTACTAAAGAATCTTTGTACCCCTAGGTCCATGGCTTGAACCTTTTCTTCCAGCTGAAGAATTAATCCTCTGTTAGTCAAAACTCTTTTGACCTCGAGGATGGTCTTTGTTCTGTCTTCAATTTTCAGCTCTTCCAGTTCTTCCTTGGTCTTAGAATTGAGAAACTTGATGATCTTGTTTGGCTGTGTTGGCATCTCTCCCAATTCTGATTTGATCTTCTCAATGGCCTGCTTGCTTCTCTGCACCAATTCATTCTTCTCAAACATTATCTATATCATGGGCCATATCTCATTCATGTACTTGGTGATGTCTGTCCATACACTTTCTTTAACCTCAGCCAAAGTCTTTCCTTCCACTGTCTGCTTCTGGAGCTACTGTAGCTCCTATTTGAGCTGCTTTGTCACCTACTTTTCCTTGGAGAGGCTAGTCTAAAAAGAATATTTGAGTTCCTGAAGTTTCTCATTCTCCTTTTTGAGCCTGTTGATCTTTGTTTCCTGCAGGTTCATCTTTTCCATAGACTTATCCAGGTCGGTTGTCTTCTCCTGGGATGTCAATGGAGTCATGGATGGGACTTTTGTCACTGATGTTGTGCTCACTCCTGAAATTGGAATAGAACTCAATGGAATGACTTCCATTGGCTTCAGTTTCTCTTTCTCTTTTAATAGCTTTTCCATCTCAGCTTCCATTTCTTTAAGCTATGCATTCTGCTCCATGAGAAGCTTGATCATTTCATCTTTCTCTCCTTCTTTCTCTGCTATCTCCTTCGCCTGCAAATCCTCTATGGGCGGGAGCTTCAATTGTTTCCTCAAGGAGGCTATGTCAGCATTCTTCTTCTTGATCATTTCCTCAGCTTCTTTTGCATTCGAAGGATCGTAACCGATGTTGAGGACCAGTTCCTCCAAAGTCTTGATTTTGTTGTCCTTGGCAAATGACGATATATTCTCTAGCTTCAATTGTGTTTGAACATTGTTCAGGGACACTTTCAGTTTGGACGCAGTAGTGGAAGCATGCGCCAGCGTTTAAAAGACCATTTCCCCTATTTGCTTGTGCAGATCCATCTGATCAGCTGGATGCACCTCCTTCATCTGGAATTCGAAGGTGGCCCTTTTATAGTCAGTGATCACCTTTGGATCTGGTACCTGTGCCTGGAGGAAAGCCATATGGATTCTTCCCTTCTCGGTGTCGAATGCCGATAGAAACCTATGTTGCGCAATCGACGTCTTCTTCCAGAACTGGGCACAAGTACTGCTGGTTAGGGTCTAGCTCCTTTTCTTGATCAGCTCATACTTTTCGAAGATACTTAGCTTCGGTGCCACCTTTCCTAGTTGGGTGGTCAATGAAGAATCTGTATATTTTTTCGGAATTGCTGAGGTTATGACCTTATGGAGGCTCGAACCAAAGGGTGGAATACCAACTTTGGTCACTGTAGTAGATGGGGCTTTTTTTTCCCTGGTCGGGCCAGGAACTGCAAAAGTCTTAGGCCTCTTGGTATGCAGCTGTAATTCTTCGGACGATACCTCAGTAACAGGCAGAGATAAATCTTGCCTAGGCCTCTTCTCTTTCAGGACTTGTGGTGTGGTGGTTTGTGATACAGGGGCTGGGGAATCTTGTTGTTCTACTTCGATCAATGTGTTAGGCTCCCATACTGTCTGGTTTGCTAATTTTTCAACTTCAGGCCTAGCTTCATGGACATATGGGATGTTATTGCTTTTTACCCTCATTTCGGAGATGATCCCACATGGATCGTAATGCCATGGGAAACTCATGGAGAACTTCATTTCCCTCAGCATCCTACCTGCTTCTTCCCCAACGCCACTATTGTTGCAGACAAAGGAGCCAATATGCCCCTTGATTCTAAGTTGTTGCGTTTTCTTCAGTGACACAAAATGGATATCATCAGAATTTATTATCTGCCTTATATATTCCAAAGAAAAAGTTCTGACAGGAAGATACTTGGGTAGATTATACGGTGCCAACTTACACCCGTATACTCTGATCTGAGTGTAATCCTGGTACAAATACCAGTCCCCCATCTTTGTGTTATTCGATAGATGCAGGATCCTCTGAACTTCATCATTTATCCGAGGCTTGGGCCTACCGCCTAGCATACTTACCACAAGGTGGTAGAATTGATCAATGAACTCCTTGAAACTAAACTTTGTGGAGTTCTTCTTGAGTAGGGAGGTCCATGCTGTCACTGCCTGAGGTCTACCATCTCCATCCATCTTCTGCATGGAAAATCCAAATTTTTCCGCCTGGAAGAAGACGAACAAGTATGCTAGTATCGACGAGTATCTGAACATGCCTTCCATGGAAAAATTCACAAACTATTCGTGAATATTGTTCACCAGGAACATGCTAAAATCAAACTGGGTGGTGGGATTTTCATCGATAGAGAAGATGGATAGAAAACCCAAAATGGGTTCATCTACCCACTGATCAGAATAGTATGCAAACAAAGAACAAAGGGAAGAGATGATCTGGTTTCCTTTAGTCGAGAACATGGAAGAAGGATAAGGAGGATTTGTGGAGGGAAATTGAGCGGATGGGGGAAGGAAAAGATCGAATATCTGAGCTCTTTGGGGGAAGGTCATTTTTTGGTATAATTCTGTAAGAATTTCCAGGTTGAAGGGAGATGCAGAGTCGGCTCGGTGGATTTGCATCATCTATTCGATAGATTCGGGCGTGATGAGGAAAAGTATCTCTCCAAATGAGGAGACGACGACTTTTTTCTCGAGAATGTAGTGGGCTTGGCACTTGAGTGCAAACTCTGGAAAATGGTGAATTTGAGGCAAGGGGTAAAGGGGTAAGTTGGATTCCCAGAGTCTGATTTCATCACTCTGGTCCAGGAAGACTTCCTTGAGCCACGACTGAAGGTATGCGAAATCAAAATCACACTTTGTATTTTCAATTAAATGGTCTTTGTCGACCAGTGGGATCCTGTCAAGGTCGACATGAGGCAGGAGAAATAGATTCTCCTCTCCTTCTTCTTGTTTGGACTTTGGCGCCATTTCTGCAACAGTACCTGCAAGAAAAACAATGTTAGTGGGGGTGACTGATTGACTGTAACGGAGGAGTAAATGGTGTAAAAAACTCTCTGGTGCAATGAGTGGTAGATGGTGAGAAAAGGGAGAATGAGGGTAGTTTTGAATAAACGAGTGTCCATTGGGCACGGGAGACAGGTCAGCTGGATAACGGATAGGTTATCCAGTAATAAATGGCCAACAGATCAATTGGGATGTGAGATGGCAGGTGATAGTGACTGAGGGAATACGGACAGGTGACGTGGCAACTATCGATTGGAGGTAAAGGTCATAAAGAGGGCGCTTGCCACGAACGAATGGGGGGGAAGAACTGACAACAGTTATGGGATGTGACTATTTCGGGAAAGGAGGATGGTGACGTCTAGAGGTGATGACGGTAGGTCAGATAGTAGGAGATGATCGGACTTGGGGCCATTAGATCGTTGCCACGTATAAAGAGGGGTCTGCCAGAGGAAAGATACCATTCTGGACCCCTCCCCTCAGTTAAAAGTAGATCAGTCGGGGGGGTCCGAAAAATATTTTGAGCCATTGATCTAAGCACTTGTTTCATGGCCGCAGATCTTTGCACGCTTTTTATGACACATTCCAGACCCCTCCCCCCTTCGGTTAAAGGCAGAATGGATGGGGGGGAGGGTCCGAAAAGACCTTTCCATCGTAGATCTGAGTGCCACGATCAGGACCATTGATATGTGCAAGGAGCATAAGTGGGGAGCGGAAAACACATGCGCTAGGGAAAAATTAGGATAAATGCATTTTATGGGTTTTCCAAGGTTTTTCAGGTGGACACCACCATGGGGCTAGTCGAACAACATTTTAGGTATCCAAATCATGGTGCAACATTGATCATCAAACTGGTTCTTATTGAAATAAAGCAATAAAACAACTAGCCTATATTCTAACCTAGCTTCCTATGAAAATTAACCCAGATTAAACTGTTGGGTTAAGAATTTATTCTACCCTGGGGCTATCTGACCAAGATTAGACAGTCTGGCCAGATTTATTCACTAATCTAACCTAGACACTTTGGCTAAGATTAAATTGTTTAGCCAAACTCATTCACTACCCTATCAACATCAATTTAAAAAAAACTTGGCCATGCTTGAAAGGTATGGACCAAGTTACTATTATTGCATGGGGCTTTTATTGAATTCTTTTATGCCCTCTTTTCTTTTCTTTTTCTTTTTCTTTTCTTTCTTTTTTTTTTCTTTTCTTTCTTTTTCTTTTCTTTTTCTTTTTTCTTTTTCTTTTTTCTTTTGTTTTTCAAATTATTTGCAAAATGAAAAATCATTTGTCAACAAAAAACACTAGAGACAGATAACAACCCAGTCACCAGTTGATCCTATAACTTATAGGGTGATAACAGTGGCTCCACCTGGGGATGGCACTTGCCCTGTGAAGTGCCAAGAATCTTGGTTCCTGCCATTCTGGAAATTTATGCCTAGTAGCCTTCGTTGGTTTTATTCTTTAAAAATTGGAAGAACAGTGGTCAGTGGCTTAGGGCCTTCTCTTCGGGCTTCAACCAATTGACTAATGTTATTCACTCAGAAAAATGAAAGCGAAAAATAAAAATGGTATATACAATGGAGAGTGAAAACTCGAGTCTCTACTGGGGCAGCACATAATGCTTCAGCATTCTGCCATTTACAAGTCCTCCTGGCAGATTAGTCCCATCAGCGTTGTTTAGCAAGAAAGCGTTGTTCCCCTTGAATGCTTGGATCATGTATGGTCCTCTCCACAGACTGTCAAATTTTCCATGCTTTCCCTTGTCTTCATTTCTGGCATCCCATCTCAGCACTAAATATCCTAGTTCAAAATCATCCTCCTTGGTTTTTTTGTGAAAGATCTTCTTGATGTTTTCTTGGATTACCTGAGTCTTGTTGAAAACTTCTTCCCTAGACTGCTGCAAATGGATCATCTGGTTGATCCTTATCTGTGAGTCATTTGTCTCGTCTTGTACATCTTGAAGCAACTTCATGACAGGGATTCCTAAAGAAGTGGGGAAAACTACCTCTGTGCCATAGACCAGCTAGTATGGTGACATACCGATTGACCTTTTGGTGGTCAGTCTGTCAGCCCATAATGCGAACGCCAACTTGTTATGCCACGATTTCTTATTTTCCTACAATGTTTTCTTGATGATATTTACCAAGGTTTTGTTTGAAGATTCCGCCAGCCCATTCCCCTGAGGGTAGTAAGCTGTGGAATGCCCCAAACCAATGTGATACTGGTTGTAGAAATCTATGATTTTCTTCGACCGAAAAGTAGCTGCATTATCAGTTATAATCTTTCTAGGACATCTAAAGTGAGACAAGATATTATTTTCAAGGAATTTGATAATAATAGAGTTAGTGGCTTGCCTGCTTGGTACTGCTTCGATCCATTTGGTAAAATAATCAGTGGCAGTGAGAATCCACCTATGCTAGCCTCAAGAAGGAGGGTGTATTTCTCCAATGAAGTCCAGTCCCCATTGCTGGAAAGGGGCTTCAACTGAGATCGGTTTCAGAGGTAGAGGGAGGAGTTTCCTTTTGCCTTCAAACAGTTGACATTGATGACATACAGTCACCTTATGATGTACATCGGTGAATAGGGTGGGCCAATAGAATCTAGCTCTGAGTATTTTGTTGGCTGTGACCTTCCAGTTCAGATGGCCTCCACATTCTCCTGCATGAAATTCTTGTAACACTTTGTCAGCTTCATCTTTCAATAAACAATTTAATAGAATACCTTCGAGATCTTTCCAATACAAATTGCCTTCTAGAATACAAAATTTTAAGGCTTTCAACTTTAAAAATCTAGCTTTAGTCTTAGTCAAACTAGGGGGAGCTTGTAAATTTTTCAAAATGAATATAAGGTCTGCGTACCATGGAGAGTTGAGAAATACCTCTCTCACACTTGGAGTTGCCATCTCACCCTGTTCATCTACTGCAGCTAAAAAATTAATGTCAAGAGCATGGAAATTAGATTCAGCCATTAATTTAGCAAGGCCTTGACCTTTGATTGGTTTCGTAGGCTTAATCTCTATGTCGTATTCTAAAATGACAAAAATCCATTTTCCTCTTCTTCCGTCCGGATTGTCCTGGGTCAAAATGTCTTTTACTACCACATTCAGAACATATGCAATGGTATGAGAATGGAGAATGTAGACCCTAAAATCTTTTATAGCTTTCACTAAGGCAAAAGCTTGTTTCTCCATTATCTTGTAATTAAGAGCAGTGTCTCTTAACACTTTACTAAAGAAAGCTATGGGCTGTTCATACCCTTCGTTGTTCTTTTGTAGTAATACTGCTGCTATAGTATGTTCGGAAGTGAAAGAAAAAAGATAGAAATCCGTAGTAAAATAAGGGCTGATCAAGACAGGGGCCTCTGTGAGTGCTCGTTTGACTTGTTCGAAAGACTGTCTGGACTCAACGTCCCATTTTATTTTTACATCCTTTTTTAGCATATTTGTAATGTTTCTGAGGAGTTCTGCCAGATTGGGAGTGAATATTCATAGAAAGTTTATTCTCCTGATAAAAGACTGTAGTTCTTTGAGGTTTCTTAGGTGTTCTAATTTTTGTATGGCCTTGATTCTGCTGGGGTCTATTTTGATTCCATCCTTGGAGATGATGTGTCCTAGCAGTTTGCCTTCCTCTAGTCCAAAAAGGCTTTTCTTAGGATTTAAAGAAATCCCAAACCTCTTGCATTTCTCGAAGACTCGTCTGAGGTGTTGCAGGTGTTCGTCATCAGAACAGGAAAACACAGTTACATCATCCAAAAAGACGACAATAAACTTACCCTATTCTTCCACAAAGGTGATATCCATCGCTCTCTGGAAAGTGGCTCCAACGTTCATCAAACCAAAAGGAATTTTCACATACATGAAAGTGCCCCATGGTGTGGTGAAAGTGGTTTTGTCTTGGTCATCTCGGTGGACGAGGACCTGATTGTAACCCGAGAAACCGTCCAGCAAAGATATTCGACTGGATCCAACTACCCTTTGAAGGATGTGGTCCATTTTTGGCAAGGGGTAATTATCCTTCAGGGAGACCTTATTCAGATTTCAGAAATCTATGCAAAGTATGATTTCCCCATATTTCTTACGTGTAGGGACCAAATTAGAGACCCATTTGGAAAAACGCAATGGGAATATGATTTTGGCATCGTACATTTTTTTTATTTCCTTTTCTATTAGAGGGAGAAACTTGGGATTTATCCTCCTAAGTTTCTGTCTGAACAATTTTTTGTCTTCTTTTATTGGAATCCTGTGTTGTATGATGCTGATATCATAAGCTTTCAAATCCTCATAGCCTCATGCAAAGATATCAGAATATTCTTTGAAAAACTCAATGTATTTGATTTTTTTCTCAGGGGGTAATGATTTAGACAATTTGACTATCCTGGGTTTCTCTTCGGTCCCTATATTACAGTCTTCTACCTCTTGTCCATTGGCTTCGATTTTCAGTTTTTTGGCTACGTCGTTAAAATAAAACAAGTCCTCTAAAGGAACTACACCCCTAGGCAAAACATTACTTTTCAAATGCAAAATATCGGCCTCCATCTCATCATCACCTAATTCTCCTGAATCTACGCTATTTACACTATCAATTTCAAAATCAGATCTATTTACATTTTCATCCTCATTCTCTAAATCTATATTTGTACATTCAAAATCATTTTTACACTGCAGAAAGTCTTTGATTTGATCATCATTACCAAACACTTGCCAGTACCTGATATTGTCAGGAACGGTTGGTCTGCATTTCACCTCTACCGTGTACGGGCGAGTCGAGCAGAAAGGAATCTTACATGTGGCTGCT
This sequence comes from Picea engelmannii, assembly GCA_009831015.1. Classification (NCBI taxonomy): domain Eukaryota; kingdom Viridiplantae; phylum Streptophyta; class Pinopsida; order Pinales; family Pinaceae; genus Picea; species Picea engelmannii. The sequence goes on along the minus strand of ML782555.1, from coordinate 901,296 downwards.
GACGTAGCCAATCCGTCCGCCAAAATGTTTTGTCCCCTCGGCATTCCCTGCAAGTCAACTTCAGTGAAACGCCTAAGGGTATCAAGAACAAAATTCCTATAAGCTCTAAGACATGGGTGTTTCGTAGCGTACTCACCTTTGATTTGCTTGATTATCAACTCAGAATCACCTATTACCATAATCTATTTAGCACCAACTCTTTTCAAAAGCTTCAGACCGAGCATCAAGGCTTCATACTCGGCAATTTTGTTAGTTCATTGGAAATTTAATTTGTAAGAATGGTTTTCTGAATACCTGTTTCTGTGATTATGCAGCCAAACTCCTGCTCCAACTCCTTCTTTGCTCACTGCTCCATCAAAATCCATGCTCCAGAAATCAAGTTTTTCTTCCTTGCTACCTCAATGATTTCTTGGCCTTCATCCTGACTAGATGTATCTTCTCCCAGCTGAGTATCTTGTTCTCCCGTGTCACCATAATTGTATAAGATAAAAGAATCCAAGTCAGAATGCACAGAGTAAAGAGGATAGTTGTGCAGTTTTTCTTGGCTATTGGCCATGTATTTAATCAATGTTTCTCTATATAGCCTTCTTTGTTTCCCGAAAACTGGGATAGTGGCATAAGACATATCTAGATGCAGGGTACCATTCAACTTAGCCCCCCAAGACCGGGATAGAAACATTCCATACTTCGGAGGGATGTCTGCAACTACCACATCCATTACCATGCTCTTTGCAGGAATCTGAACTAGGGTGATACATAGGTCCTTGATCAAACCAATACATCTAACTTTACTGGAGTCAAATGAGTGTAAATCCTTGTAAGGTCTGGTGACCTCCAGTCCCAATTTCTCCATCAATTCTTTAGGCATCAGATTGTGGAAAGCACCCGAATCCAGCATAGCGTTATACAAGATCAGGTCGTGTATGTTTAGACTAATGTAAAAAGGAGCGACATCACTATTATCGTCTTGGCCATCTACTTCAGGTCCGAACATAAGTTCAGGTTGATCATCTGTAGGGTTCACGGTATCTGAATGATTTGCTGATCCAATGGTTAAGGCCTTCGTGCCTATGTCAGGTTCAATGGTCAGTGCTTTAATCACCTGTGAACGATAACTGTCTTTGTTCATCAACTCGGAAAGTGGAATGGGAATTTTTACTTTAGCTAATTCTCCCTCAAGGCTGAAAGGTGTAGGAGCTTTGCCTTGGCTCATCAATTTTGGTTTGTCCACCATACCCTTCTGGCCAGAAGTACTTGGTGGATTAATAGGTGTAACCTCGGGCTGTGACGGTCTTTTCAGAATAGTAAGGTTTTTCTTTGCGGGAGTTTTGGCAGTGCTCTTCTCAGGAATCTTCTCGGCAGATGGCTCAGAGGCCTTCTTGGTTTTGACTACCTTGTTCGTTTTAATCATTTTTTTTGGGGAACTCCCTTCTGTCTTCTTACTCCGCAGATTGTACTGCCGGTGTACCTCCAAAATGGCATTCTCGAATGCCTGTTATTCTACATCTTCAGCTTCTTCACTTACTTTTTTTTGATTGAGAAGAAAAAGTTCTTGCTCTTCTTGGGTAAGGAAAATAGCTTCGTTATCATGAATTCCCATGAGATTTATGTGAGTATCCTCTAGTTCCTCAATCACTTCCTCCCCTTCATCAGCATAATTTTCTTGTAGGGGAGGTCTGATTTGCTGATCCAGACCTCTCTGCTCTCTTTGATCCCTAGGATCTCTCTTTCTGATTTGAGGAGGGTTTCTCTTGAATTTAGGATTCCAAACCTGAGGAGCTAGTGGGTTATCTCTTGGATGATTTCTTTCTGACACCGTAAGTCTTACCATCATTCTTTCCATTGATCTGGCCAAAGAATCCAATTTGGAATCTGAAGTTGACATGGAAGGTTCTTCTTTAATTGTGCCTCTCCTCTCTGACCTCTAATGTGCCCTTTTTGCCAACAAATTGGCCTCCACACTTATTGCACTTTTCTGCATGTCTTCCAGGGTGGTAGAATTTCTTTCCCTTAGTTGGTATGACATATCATCATCAAAACCATCAGGGAATTTTATCAATGCCAAACCCTGTGGAGGTTTGATTTCAGCTGGGATTGCGTTGTACAGGTTATTGAAATGAGTGAAATAATCTTGCACTGTCTCACCTTGATTCCTTCTAATATTTTTGTATTCTGACAAGATTTGGAGAGGGTTTTTCTTTACATCCCATCTTTCTAGAAAACTCCTTTGGAATGCGGTAAGTTCAAGGATTGAGGCGGAACGCAAACCTTTGTACCATTTTTTAACGTCACCTGTCAAACTTTGGGCAAACAATCTCATTTGAACATCAGCCTCATCTACTTCATGCAGATCATAATAATCATTCATTTTATCAACGTGTTGTTGGGCGTTTAAAGCTCCTATTGCATCGAACTGTGGGAGTCTCATTTCATAGTCTTGGGGCATGGCATGAAGAGGTGCAGCCAACACCAAGGGTGCATATCTAGCTTCCATGATGTGTGGAGGAGGTGGGATAACAAACTGGATGATCGGTGAGGTAGTGACTGAAGACGAGGACGAGGAGGGACTGGATAGCACTGAGGGAGTGGTTTGCGATTTAACAGTGGGAGATAGAACTTCAGGGGTTCAGGGCTGTAAAACGGTTGGTTCGAAATGATTCCAGTTACAAAACTATCGGACCGTGTTCTAACCAGGCTCTGTTGGGAAAAGGTGTCAAAGTCAGGGTTTTGAAAGGTAACGAGCTCTCCTGAAAAGGAAAGGGACTTATGAAAGGTAGTATGACTTACTGCGTCTTCAGCTATGGTCTTTTTCCTGAGCAACTGTTCTGGGTTATCTGTCACTATCGCAGGTTCTAGGTCTGGATGAGATCGAGTATAAACTTTCTTGGGAGCCAGATTTATCTTTTATTTTTTATATATATACTTTTTAGTTTTATGAGTCCGAAAATAATATGTACAAATTTTAATCAACCTCTAAACATTACTTTCTTCTCAAATTTGCAATATTCCAGGAACAAACTTTCTTTTTAGGGGAAAGAAAACGTAAAATTATAAATTTTTATGTTCTGTTCCCCAGTATGGTCGCCACTATGTTAGCACTCTGTAAATTTCCTAGAGGTTGACAACAGAAGAAATCTACAAAAGGTAACTTTATCCAACTGCTTTCAAATCTAGGATCTATCCCTTCCAACTTCAGAGAGGGATCTCTCTATATAATTTAGCTATGTTTCCAATTTTAAATATTAGGCTAGGTAAAGAAATAGGTCGGTTTTGTTGTCGAAGTGTTTTTCGAATTGGCTGAGACAGTCTACACATCCATTGGGCTATGGGGTCTGTGTTTTAATAAAATATGAAATCCGAACCAGAAACGCAAAGGAAAACTTTCACAGGGAGAGATAATATAATCACTGGATTCTTTAATAGCATAAATGATGAATAGCA
>ML782555.1:827882-884274 GCA_009831015.1 Picea engelmannii | reverse complement strand
ATCTGGAATATCGGTTACCTTTATATTCAATCTTTGGAAGTTCTCAATGTGCTCGGTAACTGAACCCTTTTGCTTGAGATTTATCAATTGTCTAAAGAAGGTATTGCTCCTTGTATCCTCATAGTGTGCTATCATTTCTTCCAAGAAAATTTTCCAAGTGACAAGTGATTTGCGAGAACAAATCCATCGAAGCCAAACAAATTGATTAGGTTCTAAATATAAAGAAGCAATTCATACCTTTTTTGTGTGTGGCACATTATGGAGATCAAAGAATTGCTCCATATGAAGTATCCATGTGATTGGGTCCTTGCCATCAAACTTCCTCATATCAATCTTAGGAACATGGTTGGTCTTCAAACCAAAGTTGGAGTTTCTCCATTCTTGATTCACCTTCCTTGTTGCCTCATCATGAATTTCATGGGATGCATTTTCACTTTTAGGTTTCTTCTCTGTTACGAAATTTTTCAATATTTCCATGATCTCCCCTTTTAAGCCATCCATCTTAGTATCCAACTTAGCTTCTATTGAATCCATCAACTTAGCTTCCATTGAATCCATCTTAGTATCCAACTTAGCTTCCATTGACTCCATCTTCTTTTGTAATTCATTTATGTCCCTAGGCATTTCTTCACCTTCATCAAGAGTCTAATTAGGATTTTTTGGAGGCTTATTTGGTGTAGAAGGTCCCTTTTTTGGTGGCATGTTGGCCAAGTATCACTTTTGAATCTTGATTTTGAGGCGATTTTGCTAGACAATATTTATTCTATTCTATCTCCCAAGTTTCGACCCTTCTGGGTATGAAACTTTCTTTTAGGTAGTTCTTTGATATTTCTTCTTTTCAATGCCACAGGTTTGATCAAAATTGGATGTGCCAAGTGGAATTTACGGTAACTTCCTCACAACTTGCCGATTTTTGGCCTTTCTAGGAGATCTCACTTGTATAGCATGCTCCGCACAAAATAATTGATATCAAATTCTGAAACTTGCACACAAAATACTACAGACTGTCCACGATCCAATGCAACCAATCCCATTCAATTTGGATACTCTAGCAAGAATTTATGATTGTTTTACCTGGAACACCTTCTTGAGACTAGTCAATAGGACTACTCAGATACCCTATCTTACACAAGGTGTATCTAGAAATTTATGATGATCTAGAATCTTAAATGTTTACCACAGATACCTTACTAATTTTTGTAAATGGCCTCAGGAGTTCAGGGTCTGAAACATTACAGAAAAGTTTTTATAGAGAACATTCCGCAATGATTCATTTCAGGATGATTCCATAATCCTATCTTGTACAGTCTATATCTCCGAAAGTATAAGGCCCCAGGAGCTAAATTTTGAACCTAACATACCTTGATCTATCTACTAAATATCCTCTAATCCGTTCCTTTTGAAATGTTGTAGAAAAAAAGTTATAGTGAAAATTCTACAGTGTCTCAAATGTAGCAGTGAAACCCCAAGACCTTGAGCTCTGATACCATATGTTAAGAACCAAACATCAATATTACATAGAAAAACCTCAGGAAAAAGTACTCAACAGCTTGATCAAGTGATAATTTTAGATAATAAGCCTCTTCGAGGGGGCAACCTCCTTTAACCCCACTTAAATGTTCAAGTACAAGATGATTCAAAATGAAAATGTCTCCTTGGTATATATAGGAGACTAGGAGGTATAATTACAACTAATGGCATAAAGCCGACATAAATAAAATAAAATTACTAATATAATATGCCCCAATTAAGGGGTAATGAGCCAATATTAGGGTTTAACATAGTATTTAATTTTTTGTTGCAAAATACCTTGTTGTAATTTTGTTATTATTTCCATGTATTGCAAATATGATTTTGTAGCCTCTAAGATTATATCTTTCAAATATGATTTGTACATGTTAATGGATGTAGCATGCAATTCATGCACCCTTATTCTAAGGTCATATTCCACCTTGTTCTCTTTCCCTTTTATATGCTTATATCAAAGTCATATTCACTGAGAAATTCTAACCACCTTCTTTGCCTGAAATTTAGATTTGGTTGTCCAAATAAATTTTCCAGACCACTATGATCTGTCCTCAACTCGAACTTTTTCCCCATGAGGTAGCACCTCCACATATTCAAGGCATGCACTATCGCTGCCAACTCAAAATCATGAGTATCATAGTGCCTTTCATGCTCTTTCAACTTCCTTGATTCATAGAATACAACATGCCCATTTTGACTGAGGACTCCACCAAGCCTTTCTTTACATGCATCAATGCTTACAATAAATTCTTCATTTCGATCAACAATCCTTAGTATTGGAGCACTTTTTAATAAATGCTTCAAGTGTTGGAAACTCTTTTCACAATCCAATGTCCACTGAAACTTCACACCCTTCTTTTGTAAGGAAGTGATTGGGTGTGAAATGTTTGAGAATATGTTGATAAATCTCCCATAGTAGCCTGCAAGGCCCATGAATGATCTAATCTTTGTCACATTATTTAGCGCCGACCATTCTCTAATGGCCTCTATCTTCTCAAGATCCACTACTATCCCTTCCTCTGAAATGATATGTCCCAAATAATTAATTTGCTTTTGAAAAAATGGTCACTTGCTCAATTTGGCATACAATTGATTCTCCCTTAATACCTGTAATACGATCTTCAAGTTTTTTTCATGCTCTTCCTCCTACTTAGAATATATAATAATTTCATCTAAAAATACAATGAAAAACTTTTCTAAGTATTCTCTGAAAATACCATTCATTAAACACATGAAGACAACTGGTGCATTTGATAACCCAAATGGAACCACTGTGAACTCATAATGGCCATACCTTATTCTGAAAGAAGTCTTGCTAATGTATTCTTATTTAATTATTATGTGATGATAACCTGACCTGAGATCAATCTTGGAGAATATTTTTTCATCTTTCAATTGATCAAAGAGGTCATCGATCCTTGGCAAAGGATACTTAATCTTCACATTTACCTTGTTCAACTTCTTGAAGTCAATGCAATGTCTAAATGTTCCATCATTTCTCTTGACAAATAATACTGGGGAACCCCAAGGTGACACACTTGGGCATATATACCCCTTCTTTAGAAGCTCTTCAATTTGCATTTGTAATTCCTTAAATTCTTGTGTACTCATCCTATAAGGGGTCTTGGATACTGTGGTTACTCCAAGAATCAGATTGATGGAGAAATCAATGTCTCTTTTAGGGGGTATTCCTAGTATTTCTTTAAATACATCTTCAAATTATTTTAGGATTTCATAATTTTCAATATTTGACACCTTATCTTTAGGTGTCTCTTCCATATGTGCTACAAATATTTGACACCCTTTTCTATAAATTTTCTTCAACTGCAATGTTGAAATTTATCTGATGGTTACTTCCCTAGGAATTCCTTGTACTCTCCTTAGGTTCCATTCCTCATCCAAGAAAGTAAATTCCTTATTATAATAGTATAGGATAGCATGGTGTTGGTCCAACCAATCCATACTAATTAGGAATTCATAAGAACCTAAAGGTATTATGTTCAAATCTTCCCCGATGCTCAGTCCATTCGTGTCCATTAGACATGCCTTAACCATCTCATTATTTTTTTTTTAGCTCCGGTAGCCAGCTGTACCAACTAAGATTTTCCAAGCTTGCTTCTTGAAAAATGCAATCTTTCCACCATCTTAGGATATATATAACTATGAATAGCTCTTGTTGGATTTCTACTCTTCTACTTTATTATTAAATTACTCTGATTCGACCTTACTATCATTGATTGACCCAGATTTAGATTTAATAAGCTCCCAACAAAATACCTCTAAAACTATCGAACCCTCAAGTAGACCAGAAGGAAACGCGGCACACAGAGTTCACTTCGTAGTCTCACTCGAGATAGCTCTATGTTTGGCTGCAATACTCAGGTGTTTGCAACCTGGGAATGAGTGGAGATATGCAGTTGTATCACGTAATCTTTATTTATTCAGTCTAACATCTGATTATAGTAGTCATTCTATTTATGCATGCGGAATACCAGATTCAACTAGTTAATGCATTCATCTAGCATTCACCACTTAACATCAACAAATATGCATACATTCATTCACACAACACATGTGTTATCATGGTTCACCCCCTCCTAGGCTACGCCCACAAATATCTATCTCTCAAGATCTTTAGTATGGTGTTGTAATAGGTCACAATGTGCGTGTTTACAATCTTAGATCTTACACTCTTCAACAGGATCCTCAATCCCTGTGAGGCTGACTAGATCGCACTAGGCCCCTAAGCCTGCGATCTAACCCTTGGGATCAAGTCACTCACTACTTACCTAGCTCCCCAGCTTACTAAGCAGTACAGTTGTAACATCCTGTTTCCCCCAGTCTGTAAAAAATAACTATATTGGCCAAGAACTATGGCAAACTCAAAGATGTGAATGTTTGATTTGACGGACCTTTGTATAAAAGATCGATGAATGTAAATTATGTTATGAATATGTGTTGCATGACTGTTGGGAGGGGGATGTGATAAAAGAGACCACGATGGCTAAAGAGAGGTGGTGTAAGGGACTTGGAATGGTTTCTTTAACTTCCACCGAGTCAGTACCATACTAGTTTTTACTTGCTCAAAGACCAAAGTAAATCTCTGACCCTGGAATGGATTTCCCATCAGATTGGTAGGTGGGGAGGCTCCTCAAGAGTTAATGAGGGGATGTGCATGAACCGCCCATCTGTAAAAGCTCTCAGACCTGACTATGGAAAGGGAAATTCATGCCACACGCAATCTTGCAAAGAAAAAGGCAAGAGAGGAAGTGTGGTAAAGGGTAGAGAGAGAGCACGCACGATAGGGATCGTAGAAGAGAATTGGAGAAACTATGGAAACACAGGGGGTTATGAACATAATAGAAGGAGAGTAACGTTTGTCCTGGATTATTTTTCTGTATCAGGAGAAGGAGAGTAACCTTTGTCCTTCACTTCCATTGAGCTGGAAGTAGGAGACTGAATCTCAAAGCATCGTTGTCTAGCTCAGGGGTGGCTAGTGGTAAATCCGTTTGGAGTCACTGAGCCTACGGTTGGGTGGAAACGAGCACCCCTCTTAGTAGTTGCATCACGCTTGGTGGATCCGATAAGTGTTTTATGCCTTGTATTTTGAATTGAATATCATGAATACATGATCATGTTTATATGCCCATAATGATTTATGCGTGGAATGATTGTCTGGTGTTTTAGACTAGAAATAATGGATGCATGTGTATACTTACATGCCATAGTTGGTTTCTGTACAAATGATTAAGTCTAGGGCATGGTTTTTCTCCACCAAGAATCGTCTTGTTTGCTTGATTATCGTAATATTCTGGGAAGGATCCTTGAGAGTACTCTTCCCCGGGAATTACGCCATAAACCTTGGAACCATACCAAACCTTTACCCAGAGACTCGACTAAGATCAGGGACAATTTCCCAAGAACCATCTGAAGGTTCATGCGATCCGGGTTTGGAAACCATATGCAAGAAAGAGTATCTCTCTAAGGTCTCGGAGTTGTGGGAGTTTGAAGCTTTGAGAGGTTGAATTTTGTGATTCAAGCTCAGAAAGGATAGTGAGTCCAATTATCAAAAGAGAATACCCCATCGTTTGGTAGAAGAATGGTCAAAATCCTTTCAAAAATACCCCATATATGTCAAGACCGATGGATCTAGAGGAGGAGTGTAGGCATTAACACCTCAACCCTTTCAGCCTTCACAAGTAGTGATGGGATCCAGGACCATAGATCCAAGGATCTGTCAGAGCTCTATTGACCATCGATCTTAACCTTTGCATAGGCAAGAGAGTGGACTTGACAATGTCCTGAAAGTCCCGAAGTATTCAGAACCGTCCATCGGCACATGATGCGTGGCAGTTCGGTAGCATTTCGCTGACTCGTGACTTGGAGTGGTCAAGGGTAGGACTGCATGAACTCACAATTCACAAAATCATGATGTGATCGTGGTCGTTGGATCCAAGCCACAGGAGAACTATTGGATCAGAACCTCTGCGTGGTATCGCATATCGGGGGTTCAAAGGTTGAAAGAATTTCTTTTCGAATGCAGAAGTCACGAATTGTCGAGCATTGAGGGCTCGTGCAAACATGTGGCACATCCATTAGGTGGGGACCACATGGTTGACAGGTGGCATAGCAACAAGCACCCAGAGAAAGGTGGAAGCGGGTGACAGGTGGTGGACACATGTCACCTGAGAAAGAGTCAACCCATTGTTGACTTATCATGTTTTAGGGATTCGCAAAGGAGGAGCACAAGGGCTCAACACTCCAACTCGCAAAGTCACGAGATGCGAGTAGTGCTAGTGTTTACCCTAGCCTACGATTATATGTAGCAGGCGCTAGTGAGGAGGGAGCCATACCCGTATCGCATTTCGGGTATCGATGTTTGGAGAAAGAGGAGTCGAGAGCCTTGACTCTCCAACTCGCGAGTTGCAAAAGGTGCTTGTGCTAAGGCCAGGTTGTGGTCGCTTGGAGGAGGATAAGGGAAGGGATGGTTTGCGCTAGGCACCGTAGAAATTTAGGGATTCTGTCCCTCGAAGAAAAGACAAAAAAAAATTTAGTCGTCATAGTGGGTGTGTGACAAATTGGTATCAGAGCATGGTTACAACACTTGGCCTACTTGGGCTCATGAACGAGTTGCGCAGAAACTCCATTTGAGTACTCTTAAAAGGAGTAACCCTATATCTCAACCCCCTTTATCAAAAGTCAAAGTTAAGAATGAAAATTCCTATTGTGTGTATGCATTTGAAAAATATGAATTATGCGCTGGTTATGAATGAATATAAATATTGACTAACAAAAAGTGTTTTTCCTACACACAAGTGGATGATCAACCGTGGGAAACTGCAGATGCGTATAATGGTGATGCACCACGAAGTGGGGTATGGCTCCCACAATAGAGATGAAGAGTCCGACGAAAGGAGGGCGGTAGAGACCCCTCCAGATCTAGCTGAGACTCTGAGGAGCCTCATGGTCAAACTACAGAGCTGCAAGGCCGAAAATGAGAGGTTGATTAAAGAGAAAGAGAAGCAAACAAAAATTAATCCAGTCTTGCTGTAGAGTTTATCCGACATACAAAGAAAATTACAACATGGACCTGACACTAGTCACGCGGACCAACGACAGATAAAGAAAATTCGAAGTCCACCTGAGATACATAAACGTGGTCTTTTAAGTGGCCACATTGGGAAGAGCACCTCATAAAAGGTCCACCCTAGAGATAAGGCACAAGCGTCGGACGATTCCTCTGGAAAGGAAACTGACGACTTAGAGGGATCTTCTAGTAGCAGAACTAGTTCTTATTCCCGAAGAAAACGGAAGAAGCAAAAGCATTCCAAAAGTCATAATCTCGAAGAATTCAAGAAGGCCAAACCACCCTCTTTTGATGGTGAAATAAAGAAGGAGGAGGAAGCGGAGGCATGGCTTCTTGGACTAAAGAAGTATTCCAGAGTCCATGACTTCTCATAAAAATTGAAGGCCCAAGTAGCCACTTTCAACTTGAATGGAAAGGCTTCCATTTGGTGGGAAAACCTTAAGAATGTAAAGGGATTCACGAAGAGGACCTATCTTGGGAACGGTTTGAGAAATACTTTAGGAAGAAGTATCTGTCAAAAAATTATTTCGATGAAAAGACTAAAGAATTCTATGAACTCAAGCTGGGGCAACTCACCATAGAGGAATATGTTAGCAGATTCCCCGAGTTGTTGAGGTACGTACCCTATATAAAAGAAGAAAAGGAAAAGGTGCAATGATTCATCAGTGGACTACCTAAGGACTATCAGAACAAGATTGAGTTTGATGAGCCAAAGACCCTAGAAGACACTATCCAAAAGGCAAGATATTGTTATGAATAGCTTGGGCATCACAAAAAATCTCGTGAAGGATGCAAGCAGAAGAATAGTTCGGGATTCCAGAAAAAGCGGTTTAAATCCCCAAGATTTAAAAACTATAAAAAGGACTCAAGGATGAGCTTCCCAACCCAAAGTGTACATTTGCAAAATTTCCCCTCCCAGAGCGGAAATAAACCTTCTAGATCTACCCCAGGAAATATTGATAACCCAAAGTTAGAACCCTTGAAATGTTGGGGTTGTGGAGAAGAACATCTATTGAGGGACTGCCCGCACCGACAACATAACAGTTGGAGAACTTACAACGTTCAAGAATCTACCACTGTCAATGACGTGGCCAGGAGTGTGCCACAAATTTATGCAGCCTTGTATAATAAACAAGCTAACCACCAAGCTTCAGTGGTGGAGATGGAAGGTATGATCACCAACCATCTAGTGTCTATTCTAATTGACCCTTTTTCAAATTTGAGCTATATAGCTCCTAAGGCTATTGATAAGAATAAATTACAACCACATAAACATTCCAAGCCATGGTTGGTACAGTTAGCCACTAGCACCAAAAGAAAGGTACTAGAGGTCATACCAGCTTGCCAATTCACTATGGGTGAATTCCCCACCCAAGAAACCCTTAACATACTACCCCTAGGATCATATGACCTGTTGATTGGTATGGACTGGCTAGTCACATATAAAGCCAAACTAGATTGTTACCGTAAAACCTTAGAATGTGTAAGTGAAGAAGGAATAAGGATAACCCTTCAATAGATCCAAAAACCTGTCTCGGTGAGATGAATATCAACCCTTCAAATGAGAAAGTATTGCAGAAAGGGATGTCCACTATATGCGATACAGGTGTTGGAATCAGTGGAAGATGACAAACCAAGCCTCAAAGACCACCCCACACTATGATAATATAGAGATGTATTTCCAGAAGAGGTGTCTGGTCTACCTCTGAGAAGGGACATTGAATTCTCGATAGAACTTGCACCAGGAGCGGTGCCAGTGTCTAGGACACCCTACAGGATGAGCACACCCGAGCTAGTTGAGCTTAAATTACAACTAAAAGAAATGATGGGCAAAGGCTATATCCAGCCCATCATGTCTCCATGGGGAGCACCAGTCCTTTCTGTGAAAAAGAAAGACAGTACCCTCCGACTATGCATAGATTATAGACAACTTAATAAGGTAACCATAAAGAACAAGTACCCCTTACCCAGGATCAATGACCTGTTCGATCAATTGGGAGGTTCTTCCATCTTCTCAAAGATTGACTTGAGATCTGGATACCATCAAGTTTGAATCAAGGGTGAAGACATCCACAAAATGGCCTTCAGGACAAGATATGGTCACTATGAGTTTGTGGTAGTACCATTTGGATTAACCAATGCCCCTGCCACTTTTATGTGCTTGATGAACAATGTGCTCAGCAAATTCCTAGAAAAAATTGTACTGGTTTTTATTGACGATATATTGACTTACTCCAAGAATAGAGAGGAACATGAGGAACATATTAGACTTGTGCTTCAAGTGCTAAGAGAACATCAGCTCTATGACAAATTTAGCAAGTGCGACTTTTTCCAGAAGAAAATAAATTACTTGGGCTATATCATATCTAAAGAAGGAGTAGCAGTAGACCCTGACAAGATCAAGTCTATCATGGAATGGCCTACCTCAAAGGATGTTTCAGATATCAGATCCTTTATGGGCTTAGAAGGATACTATAGGAGATTTATAAAAGGATTCTCCAAGATTGGTTGTCCAATCACTGCCCTCCAGAAGAAGGGAGATAAATTCACGTGGACACAAGAATGTGAAGAAAGTTTTCAATCTCTTAAACATCTACTAACCCATGCACCCATGTTGAAGATCGCCGATCCCGAAGCTGACTTCCTCATGTGCATAGATTCCTATGAGGAAGGGATGGGAGGATTCCTTATGCAGGGAGGAAGTGTAGTCTAGTATGAATCCTGAAAATTGAATGAGCACGAAGTCAACTATGTGACCCATGATCTAGAACTGGCCGCCATAGTGCACACCTTAAAAATGTAGAGGCATTACCTCCTGGGAAGAAAAATTGTACTTATGACAGACCACTGTGAGTTGTGATATATGTTTGAACAACCAAAGCTCAATGCCAAAAAATCTAGGTGGATGGCCTTCCTTAGCGAGTTTGATTTTGAAATCAAACATATTAAAGGAAAGGAAAATAAGGTGGTCGATACCCTTAGCAAAAGTATGAAAACAATTCACCTGAAAACGATGAGCACCTGCAAGACGAATGTCAAGGAAAGATTCAAGGATGCACAATAAAGAGACACATTCTTCCAGACCGTGACCTTGTACCTGGAGCAAGAACCCAGAGGGATAAAGTATGAAGGCTACCAGATGATAGATGGAGGTCTGCTAACTTACAAAAACAGATTGTATATTCCAGATTGTGATGACTTGAAGAGGTTCATAATGGATGAACTACATAAAAGACCATATACTGGTCATCCATGATACCAGAAGATGATCACGACCACCAGGAAACAATTCTATTGGCCTCGATTGAAGAAAGACATAGTTGAGTATTTAGCCAAATGCATAGAATGCCAACAGGTTAAAGCATAACACCAACAACCAGCAGGATTATTACAACCTCTACCAATCCTGGAATGGAAATGGTAAACCATCTCCATGGATTTCATCACCGGATTACCAACCTCGACCAAACAGAGTGACACCATCATGGTAGTGGTGGATAAATTGAGCAAGTCCGCTCATTTTATCCCCATCAATTCAACTTGCAAGGAAATAGACATCGCCAACGTATTCATGAAGGAGATATTCAGACTACATGGTATGCCTAAAGAGATCATGTTTGACAGAGACATGAAATTTACTTCCAACTTTTGGAAATCCTTGATGGTTGGTATGGAGACCAAATTACTATTTAGCACAGCCTATCATCCTCAAACCGATGGAAAGATAGAAAGAGTGAACCAAATATTAGAAGACATGCTAAGGATGCATGTAATGCATCAACCCAAAAAGTGGGAAGATTACCTGCCACTGGTGGAATTCGCCTACAACAATGGCTACCAAGAATCCTTGAATACGAGTCCTTTCGAAGTCCTCTATGGTAGGTCGTGCAACACTCCAGTCAGTTGGAGTAATCCTGTAAACAGAATTACTATTGGACCCAACATGTTGAAAGAAATGGAACAACAAGTGATTCAGATAAAACAAAATCTAAAGGTCACTCAGAACAGACAGAAAAGTTACATCGACCGAAAGAGAACTCCAAGAGAATTCAAGACAGGAGACCATGTATATCTCAGAGTTAGGCCCGGGAAGAGTTCCCTAAGGATGGGAGATTGTGCCAAGTTGGCACCTCGGTATTGTGGACCCTTTGAAGTTCTATATAGAGCGGGACCTGTAGCCTATAGGCTAGCACTTCCTCCCAGAGTAAAAGCACATAATGTTTTCCATGTTTCATTATTGAAGAAATATGCGCATGATTCTAATCATATAATTGACTAGTCTGTGATCCAGGCGGAACCGAAGGGAAAATTCTTGCCAGAACCTTAATGCATACTGGATAGAAAGGAAACCCCACTCATAAACTGAACCATTGCACAGGTCAAGGTGCAGTGGAAACATTTTGGCCCAGATGTGGCTACGTGGGAAATGGAAGATTCCATGAAACAGGAATATCCGATTTTGTTTACTTCTATATATACACGTCATATTGATAGATATAACATCGAGGATGATGTTCCTTTAAGGGGGAGGGAATTGTAACACCCTGTTTTCCCCAGTCTGTAAAAAATAACTATATTGGCCAAGAACTATGCCAAACTCAAAGATGTGAATGTTTGATTTGACGGACCTTTGTATAAAAGGTCGATGAATGTAAATTATGTTATGAATATGTGTTGCATGACTGCTGGGAGGCGGATGTGCTAAAAGAGACCACAATGGCTAATGAGAGGTGGTGGAAGGGACCTAGAATGGTTGCGTTAACTTCCACAGAGCCAGTACCGTACTGGTTTTTACTTGCTCAAAGACCAAAGAAACTCTCTGACCCTGGAATGGATTTCCCGTCAGATTGGTAGGTGGGGAGGCGTCTCAAGAGTTAATGAGGGGATTGGGCTGAACCGCCCATTCGTAAAATCTCTCAGACCTAACCACGGATGGGGAAATTCATGCCACACACAATCTTGCAGAGAAAGAGGCAAGAGAGGAAGTGTGGTAAAGGGTAGAGAGAGAGAGCGCGCGATAGGGATCACGAAAGAGAACTGGAGAAACTCTAGAAACACAAAGAGTTTTGAACATAAGAGAAGGAGAGTAACCTTCAACCTGGATTATTTTTCTATATCAGGAGAAGGAGAGTAACCTTCGTCCTTGACTTCCGTTGAGTTGGAAGTAGGAGACTGAATCTCAAAGCATCGTGGTCTAGCTCGGGGGTGGCCAGTGGTAAATCCATTTGGAGTCACTGAGCCTACAGTTGGGTGGAAACGAGCACCCCTCTCAGCAGTCGCATCACGCCTGGCGGATCTGATAAGTGTTTTATGCTTTGTATTTTGAATTCAATATCATGAATGCATGCTCATGTTTATATGCCCATAATGATTTATGTGTGGAATGATTGCTTGGTGTTTTAGACTGGAAATAATGGATGCATGTGTATACTTACATTCCATAGTTGGTTTTTGTACAAATGATTAATTTTGGGGCATGAGTTCGCTCCACCAAGAATTGTCTTGTTTGCTTGATTATCGTAATATTATGGGAATACTCCTTGAGAGTACTCTTCCCTAGGAATTACCCCATAAACCTTGGAACCGTACCGAACCTTTACCTAGAGACTCGACTAAGATTAGGGACAATTATCCAAGAACCGTCTAAAGGTTCATGCGATCCGGGTCTAGAAACCTTATGCAAGAAAGAGTAGCTCTCTAAGGTCTCGAAGTCATGGGAGTTTGAAGCTCTGAGAGGTTGAATTTTGTGATTCAAGCTCAGAAAGGATAGCGAGTCCAATTATCGAAAGAGAATACCCCATCGTTTGGTAGACGAATGGTCGGAATCCTTTTGGAAATACCCTAGATCTGTCAAGACTGGTGGATCTAGAGGAGGAGCGTAGGCGTTAACACCTCAAGCCTTTCATCCTTCGCAAGTAGCGATGGGCTCCAGGACTATAGATCCAAGGATCTGTTGGAGATCTATTGACCATCAATCTTAACCTTTGCATAGGCAGGAGAGTGGACTCGACAATGTCCTGAAAGTCTCGAAGTATTTGGAACCATCCATCGGCATAGGACATGTGGAAATCAGGTAGCATTTCGTTGACTAACGACTTGGAGTGGTCAAGGGTAGGACTGCATGAACTCACAATTCACAAAATCAAGACATGATCATGGTCGTTGGATCCAAGCCATGGGAGAACCGTTGGATTAGAACCTCTGCATGGTATCCCGTATCGAGGGTTCAAAGGTTGAAAGAATTTCATTTCGAATGCAGAAGTCATAAAGTGTCGAGCATTGAGGGATCGTTTGAACATGTGGAACATCCGTTAGGTGGGGACCGCGTGGTTGATAGGTGGAATAACAACAAGAACCTAGAGAATGGTGGAAGCAGGTGATAGGTGGTGGACACATGTCACCTGGGAAAGAGTCAACCCATTGTTGACTTATCGTGTTTCAGGGATTTGCAAAGGAGGAGCACGAGGGCTCAACACTCCAACTCGCAAAGTCGTGAGATGCGAGTAGTGCTAGTGTTTAGCCTAGCCTACATTTATATGTAGGAGGTGCTAGTGAGGAGGGAGCCATACCCATATCACATTTTGCGTATCGACGTTTGGAGAAGGAGGAGTCGAGAGCCTTGCTTCTCCAACTCGTGAGTTGTGAAAGGTGTTTGTGCTAAGCCAAGGTTGTGGTCACTTGGAGTAGGATAAGGGAAGGGATGGTCTGTGCTAGGCCCCATAGAAATTCAGGGATTCTGTCCCTCGAAGAAAAGACAAAAAAAATTCCTATAGTCGTAGTGGGTGTGTGACAACAATTCTTACAACTCTTTGCCATCCATTCTCTACTTTCGTCCTCTCTATCTTCTCTCCCTCCCCCTTCTTCTATAAGAACTACCTACATGTGTTCTTGGCTCATCATCCATTTACAATACATTGCAAAAACCCTAACCCTAATGTCATTAGGTCTTCCTTGCATGCGTGCCTCGCATGCTTCCCTTTGCACGTGATGCTTTTCCTTCCAACTGCCCTTTCTTCCTTTCATTCTTCCTTTCCCAAGAATATCCTTTTCCCCTGACTAGGTCTGTGTCCAACAGGCCCCCAACACTGACATGTGGCTCACCCCGAGCCACCTAAACTTTGTGTACTTATTCAATAGCTCTTGTGATAGTTTGGAACTTCTCTGTGAGTTCCCTTGCTTGTGCTTGAGCCTGCACCGTATTTTATCTGAGAGCATCCAGTACTTGCACTGTAATATCCTTGTTGATCATCTCTGCACACTTTGCCTGAATTTGTACCATGTTCTTCTTTTCCTCTTCTTCAAGTGCAATGACCTCCACTGCTAGCTCTTGGAGAGGTTCCATTTGAGCTTGTCGATCCTTCTTCTATGTCTGTGTGGCTATGAGCTATGCTTGTAGCTTCTTCATATATTGTACTCCTTTGAGGTGCTCAGTGATACTCATCATCTTCTACCTCTTCTTGAGGTCCTGGATAGTTTCACATATATTTTTCTCTTCCTGATTCCACTATTGGACCTATTGATCCTCCTCCATCTTTGTCCATAGATGTGTTTCTCTATCAAGTAAGTCGACAGTTGCGCTAACTCGCCATTCCATTTCCTCCATATCCTCTGTTGCTTCCTTCTTCCTTTGTTCCTTCACCTTTGGGGGAGTGGTAGGTGTTCGCACAGGGGTAGGCTCGAGGTTCAATGCTACAACAACACACCAGCAAAACCCTAACTACCGGCCCTTTCGAAAACACCTGCGAAGTAGATGAAGTCTCACCCGAGGTAGAGGCAGGGGTGGTTGCAAGACTCCAGTGTCTGCAACCTTAGTTGGGACACAAATCCGTGATCACAACACCTTAATAGAGCACTTAGCAGTTTATAGTTCACAGTATTCACTTCACAGATAAAACCCTAATTATAGAGCAATGCAGTATTCAACTATATCTAACACATATAAGCCCTTCGCATAAGGAAACAAATTAGATATAACATTCATTCATATCACTAAGCATTAAGATATCTTATCAAATTCATCTAAACATTCAGTACTGCATTAAAAATAACTTATATGGAGAACACAACATCCATAACACACAAAGCAATCATAACACACCATGTATGTGGTTCACCCCCAGCCTAGGGATACATCCACCAACTCTTCTTCTCTTTATTACCTTCAGTCAATCGTCTACATGCACAAAGCCACAAGATCCTACTCCACATAGGATAGGAGATCTGCGTGCACTCAGCCAAATCCTCCTTCCCTGAGATAGGTTACATCACAAAGCCTTTTCACAATATTTTACAATCTCTTGCACTTAGCCTTGCAAGCTTCACACAGTATACACAGAGAATGTACACTATCACTTGTACTTAGCACATCATCACACATATGTCTTTTTTCTCTTTCTTCTCTCTTCTTAAATCGCCTAGAAATCTATTTATATATTAAAAAATGAGCCTAAACATGGGTAAACCCATGGGATGATATCCCCATACCCGTTACATAACCCAAAACCCAAAAATCCCTAAAAAGGGGCCAAGATCCCACGATCTCCGCTCGACTTGTGATTCTCCTTCGACAGCTTGTCAAATTCCCAAAATAGGTCAAACATGACCAAGGATCCTCAAAACTTGGTCAAGGGCCAATAGGCCCCCAACACTCACCTGTGACCCATCCTGAGTCACTTTGGTCTGGGTATCTTTGCTTCAAAATCCTCCAGCTTGGCTCAAGCTGCTTCGACCTGCTGCTACGCCAAGGCCTCCTGCTAGGCGAACTCTTGAATAACTACTTCATTGACATGTCCCTCTAAGCATTGTTCAATTGTTGTGATGACTTGATTGGGCTCTGCTCCTCGACCTTCAATTTCCTCAAATAGTTGGCAAGCTTTGTCCTGGACTGGTTGGAGCCTATGAGTCACTTCCATGACTTTTCTCTAAATGGTGTGGACCTTATTTTGAGCAACGTGTTGTTCTTGATATCTTTTCATCCTTTCAACTGCTGGTAGGAGCTTCAACTGCGCCTGTACTATCGCTACTTTCTACTTTTCCTCCTCGAGCCGTGACTCCAGTGTCTTTAGTTTAGGGTCTTCAGTAAGTCGTTTATAGGTCTGTCCACTTCTACTGCTAAGTTGTTTACATTCCATAGCTAATGCTCTCATCCTCTCTACTGCGCTCCGAGCAATGGCTTCTCTATGGTCTCGCATGTCCTGCAGGGTGTGTGGCACTGCTTGTAGCTCTAAGTCTGTTATTCTATGTTGGAGTTGTTGAATGGCTTCAACAATATTCATTGCTTGATGCTCCACTAGTTCTTCTGCCTTTTTCTCTAAGCCTGTCACAGAGAGAAGTGCTATGTTGACTGCTTCTTTTACTCCAACCTACTCTGCAAGTAGTTGTTCTTTCTCTTGTTGGATCTGTGCTTTGTCCTCTTCAAATTCGGTTTGGAGGTCGACCTTCTCCTGCTGCGCAACCCGACATTGCTCTATGACTAATTCTTTCACTTGCTTCAGGGCCTTTGTGGAATGTTCTGTTTCTTCCTATGTGCGATGAATGAGAGCTTCAATCACATCATCTAGGCTTCAGAGTTGGGTAGGATCATCTCCCAAATTTGGTGCTTCTAATGGTGGGGTCGCAGTGTACACTGTGTGACTGTAGTGAAGGGCCTGTTGTACCCCTTCGAGTTCAACCTCAATTTTGTTGTACATATTCTTTTGGTTGGCTTCATGTTTCTGCAAGATGTCTTGAGAGGCGTTTGATACAGCCACAATGATGAAGTCAAAGTCATCAATCGTGAGCACAGTTCCCATCATAGTTTTACTAGATTTTGACTTCTTTCTCGATGTGGGTTTCGTGGGAGAAACCTTTCTTTTCTTAGAGGGATCAGCCTCATCAACAGGATCCCTAGGTGGAGTTAATTCACCTTGCTACTACTTATCTTATTTTCCATTGGTCATTTCTCTATCTACTTCATCATCACCTCCTCGTCCAGGTGATTTTGAAGCGGTTTCATATGATGCACTACTCAGGTTTTGTACCTCTTCGGTATTCCTCCTTTTGGTAGGTCCAGGTGTATCATTCTCTTCATGAGTGGCCTTCAAGCTGCCAATTAGTTTAGGATCAGACATTTATGAGGGGTCAATAAGGATAAGGAGCTCTGCAGACCAATCCATAGTTATCTCTTCGAGGTCCTCCTCTGTGAGCTTATAGTATGAGTGAAGCTCTTCTTTAAGCTCGTCTACATGTGTAGTGATATAAATAAAGTGTCGATCTATGCAGAACTTCATGAGGGGTCAGAACCGGTGTAGGCGAGAAGCCTTCATTAATGCAGTTTTGCCCGTTATGGCGCAGTCCCAATGGTCCGATGATGAGCCTTTTGGTCATAATTTTTGTTCTAACCATTCGAGAGCGTTAAGATAATGGTTATAATGCTTCCAATGGTCATATCACTATGCCATGGCGAAGTGCCATGTTGTGTTGTTCCGATATCCCGACGAAGTTCCAGTTTTGCAAACCCTCCCTCTGCGAAGTCCCCTCTAGAACTTCCTGCAACTTTTATAGCTTTGATCTCTTCTTACTGAGCTTTCTAGACTTCTTCCCTATGATCTGCGTCTCAGTATTCCTCTTTCCATTCTGATTCTTATCTGTACTCAACATAGTAACTTTGTGTTGTTGAGATTCTATCATAGGGTTCAAGGGTGCTCTACATTCCTATATGGACAAATATTGTAAGTCTTCCTGAGTTCTTTAATCTTTGACATCTAGATTTCTGGTCCTTATTAGCTTCGACTGAGCTTTTTGTTCCTTCAGTAAGTGTGTTATCCTCTTCATCAGAAAGACTCTTAGTTTTTGCTTCTTCTATTCTAGGGCCTCCTCTTCTTTTCTTCTGATCTGATCTCTCTCAATCCATGGTTTTCCTAATAACATAGCAAATGGGGTGTTGTTCTGAACGAATTTAACAACCTCAAATTCTTCCTCTGTCAAAGTTCCATGAGCACACATAGAGGTCTGGGTAGATCTTCCACATAGGGTTATCATTTTTTCTCTAAATAATCCTATTCCTCCTAATGAAGGAACCATAGCAGGCCTTCCCAAAATTTCCCAAGTACTTTATGTCATGACATTCACCTGTGTTTCCTCATCTAGAACACAGTCTATGTCAAAGTCTCCTATTCTTTATTCTATAATTTCTTTTTCTTTGAAGATATCTGATAATTTTATATCTCTGTGATTATTCAGGGTTTCTTTCATTCATAGTAATACAGTCTCTGATTCTTTCTGGGGTTCTTCCATGGTCTTAGTTTCTTGGCCTTCCTCAGGTTTTTTTGGTCTTATATTCATTCTTTCAACCTTAGCAATCATTCTAGGGAAACCCAAAACTTCATGGTCCATAGCTTTACAACAAAGACAACTAGGTCCTCTACCAGGGCATTGCTTAACCACATGTCGCGGTCTTCTACAACTGTAAGAAAGGGTTAATCCTCTCTTTATCCTAAATGATCCCCAAACTTTCTTGTACTGTGCACTAGGATCATAGTAGCTATCTTGCAAAAAATTCTTTCTGGGATCCTGAATCCATTTGTTAGTCCAAACATTCTTTCTATGCATAGGAATAACATATCTTTCATTATTTCTATCAGATCTACTCATATCAAACCTTATTTCATCTAGTTGTTCCCTACTTTTCAAATTAGGACAAAATTTATCAAACATACCTAGATCCATACTCTTCAAACAAAAAATTTCACTTATCTTACCTTTCTCAGAGCACAGATCTTCCAGATCTAGAAATTTTCGCTATTCTTACCTTTCTCAGATCACAAAGATTCAAGATCTTACCTCTTTTCTTCAGATCAGACTGCTCTTCTTAGCATAGAGCTTCAAAATTCAAGTAGAATATTGTGCATTAAGGCGACAGGTCTATGTACATATCTTTCTCTTTTCTTCAGTTCCCAACAATCACAGTTTCAGGTCCTAGAAATGAAACCATTTGTTCGCACAAGGGAAGACCTAGGGTTCAATGCTACAACAACGTACCAACAAAACCCTAACTACCGACCCTTTCAACAACACCTGCGAAGCAGATGAAGTCTCACCTGAAGTAGAGGCAGGGGTGGTTGAAGGACTCCAGTGTATGGAACCTTAGCTAGGACATAGATATGTGATCACAACACTTTAACATAGCACTTAGCAGTTTATATTTCACAGTATTTACTTCACAGATAAAACCCTAATTATAGAGAAATGTAGTATTCAACCAGATCTAACACATCTAATCCCTTAGCATAAGGAAACAGATTAGATCTAACATTCATTCATATCACTAGGCACTAAGTTATCTTATCAAATGCATATAAACATTCAGTACTACATTAATCATAACTTATATGAAGAACACAACATCCATAACACACAAAGAAACCATAAAACAACATATACGTGGTTCACCCCCAGCCTGGGGCTACATCCACCAACTTTTCTTCTCTTTATTATCTTTAGTCAATCGTCTACATGCACAGAGAAGCAAGATCCTACTCCGCATAGGACATGAGATCTGCACACACTCAACCAGATCCTCCTTCTCTAATCTAGGTTACACACAAAGCCTTTTCACAATATTTTACAGTCTCTTGCACTTAGCCTTGCAAGCTTCACTCAGTATGCACAGAGCATGTACACTATCACTTGCACTTAGCACATCATCACACAAATGTCTTTTTTCTCTTTCGTCTCTCCTCTTACATCGGATAGACATCTATTTATATATTACAAAATGGGCCTAAACATGGTTAAACCCATGGGTCGGCATCCCCATACCCATTACATAACCCAAAACCCCAAAATCCCTAAAAAGGGGTCAAGATCCCGCGATCTCTGCTTCGACTTGTGCTTTGCCTTCGATAGCCTGTCAAAGTCCCAAAATAGGTAAAACATGACCAAGCATCCTCAAAACTTAGTCAAGGGACAACAGTAGGAATGAGTTTATCCCAAAGGTTCTCTATCTCGTGCATGTATTGATCGATTGTATGCACAATCTGATCAATTTTCTACGTCGTGGTGGGCTCTGCTATTTGTGTGTTCTTTGGAATTATGTCATAGGATACATCCAATCCCTACTCGAGCCTATCCGTGTAATATTTCTCATTGTTGGTCTCAATCTTGACCTGCTCAAGTACCAAATCCAACTCTTATCTGTTTTCCTTCGTGTACTGCAGCTCTGTTGTGTCTGTGCATGCATGCGACTGTACCTCCTATGCGACATTACTTTCATTTTATATAATGCCTTGGTTGGTATCCACCCCATTACCAACTATATTTGTGCCAGATATTTCAAGGGTGTCTGGCCCACAATATCATCCATGTGCAACATGCTAGGTGTAACGTGAAAGGTCGAGCTCTCATGTGCTATCGTCTGGATCATATCTTTCTCTCTAGGCAGAGCCTTGGCTCCTACTTGTGATGTTGTGGGGACTGAATCTATTCCTCTTCCCGTCCTCTGTGTTTCTCTTATATTCTCTAGGATTTTCCTCATGTCAACCAACTCATCCTGGATCTGGTCCCTTTGGTGTTGGGAGTCTTCAAAGTCCTCAATTTCCTAGTCATGGACTATTTCAACCATGAGTTATGCATCATCCTTGGTGATTGTATATTCCAGTGGCATTTTGTCAGCCTTATCCTTCTTTCATGCACCCTTAGTGTGTATGATTGACCTCTTGGTCTGGCCTTGTTCTTGTTGGGTAGCACTTGATGTGGTGCCATATCTTGTCTCAACCTCTTTTTCGTATTCCTGCGATGCCTAGGTGTTGTCCTTCTTCCCTGCCTGGGTACCTTTCTTTTGCACACCCCCTTTCTTCTACTGTGTCATATTTTGACCTGACTTTGGTTTCTTTCACATCATTTTGTCTCCTATGGGTGTATGTTCTTGCCCTGTATACACCTCCTTCTCCGTGGAAATCTCTTGAATCATAACTAGAACTCTCTAATCATCTTGACAATCCTTGATGACCATCTCTACGTCCTCTTATTTGATGCAGTATCGAAGTTTCATCCATTCCTTCTCAGGATCCTTTCGTGCTTGGATCCATACTATATGCCCGATCACTTTGAAGTTGGCGATGTCCCGATATTGCATGACCACTTTTGGCATAATCCACCAAGTATTGGCAATGCTTTCCTGCAGGTCATTGTAATACCCTGCGAACATGCCTACATTTGCACTAAATTTGTTTTTTGGGTCTGAAGTGCTCCCTAATGATAGGTATCCCGTTGTGCGACAATGAGCAGATCGCTTGCAAAAGTATGTCTATCTAGGCTCCATCCATCCGACCAAGTCAATTAGGATGAGTAGTCAAGAGTAGTGGAACTATGTCCCTAGGTCCTGTGCATCCTTGCAATCTTCAAGGAACAAATTTAACAAGTATGGGGCACAACTAAGTATATTTGCCTCCACAAATTGTGTTGCAGCTACGATGACCCTGGAAGATACTTCCTCCTTGTTTCTGCATCACTGATGAGCTTGATGATGATTCCACATGACCCTCTTTCTATGCCATACGTCTTCTTCATTTCCTCTACCAACTCTTTCTCCTTTATCTTTTCATCGAGGAACTATGCAGGGCTCTCCCCCAAAGATGGAATCCCTGTAATTAACACAATGAGCTCTAATTATATTGAGACTAGATCCTCCACCCATAGGTACCCTCCATGGGTAAATTCCATCAGCTACTTGACGTAGTTATTTACATCACGACCCTTTCCAAAATGTGGGATATCCAACAGGTTTAGAATCCATGTGTTGGCCAGGTCGGTTTCCCACTGTTTCGGTTGGAAAATTGGCTTGCTGAAGGGTCATATACCCACGCTATCAGGTAAAATTTCTTTGCAAACTCAAGAAACTTGTCCATGTCGGTCACATCATGATTTGAGTACCATAGTTTTTCCACTCATCCTAATAGGTTAGCTGTGATACACACCAATTTCAGAATGCACGGTAAGACTATAGCTGTTACAGCCTATCTTCATGGTGATCTTGCTACTGGTTGCTTGCCCTTCCACTGTGGTGGTTGACTTGAGGTTCCATCCTCCATTGTTCTCTCCTCTGTATATTCCTCTGCTCGGCCGGTGACATATTCTACTATGCCCTCATGTTGTTGTTTCGATGTTGTTGTGTGTGAATTTTCTGGTGCGACTGCTTCTGTCTGGTTCGGGACTTCCCCATTAACCCTCGAGGCTTCTTCAGGGTTTTCAGGACATGAAGGGTTTTCTGCATCCTTATCTTGTTGACTTTGTACCACTTTCAGTAGATCAATATCGATGCCTATTGTTGTTGTTTTTTGGGTTTCCTCCACCAATGGTGTGGGGCTCCCTGGTTCCATATTGGGCTAAGGAATTTCGTCTAAGTTGATGAATTCAGTAGTCCGTGTTGTTTCCTTTTCGATTCCCTGTGGATGTTGTGGTCCTCTAAGGTTTCTTCGGGGTCCTCTGCAAGCCTAGCTCGGTGCACCTAGCTTGGGTGGTGCCATGGTGGTTAAAATGGTCTCCACCAAGCTAGTTCCTTTTGTAACTCCTGCAAACATGCTCTGTGCTCTGTATAGTTTGTCGGTCTTTGTTTTTCTCAATTTCACAATAACCCTTCTGTTACCCTCATGCTTTCCTTATATAGGAATTGTGTGAAACTTCTTGGATAAGTTACCCAAGTTGTGTTTTGAATGAACTGGAACTTCACACATACCTTCCATTGAAGTCCCTTTACGTCGCCAGTTGGCGCAATCAATGCAACGTCCCATCTGTTATCACACTAAATTGCCTTGGGTCTTTTAGTTTGTTTTCAATCTTTTTTCAAGCCTTAGATTTTAATTTTTCTTTTAAGGTCTCATCCCTTTAAAATTTATGTTTGGTAGGACCCCTTAGATGATTAAATTTTTTGAGTCTTAGCTCTAATTTGATCCTCAAATTGGTTTTTGATCCTTGAACCATTTTAACTCATGACTCATTTTGGTCCCCTTCATGACTTGTCCCTAGGTCAATACCTCCCATGACTAGATTGATGTGACACTCCTCTCTCCTCACTCATGACCTCATAAACATGACTCATCATCCTTGCTTACTTATCTAATCATTTTTTGAATTGGAAATGTTGCCTACTCATCAGGCAGTTCCATAGCACCTATCCAGTTCATCATACTTCCACCTCAAGTCATGATTTCTCTAAATATGATTACCATATATTTCATTTACGAGCCTTGGAAATGGTTTATATTTTTGAAAATCTCATTAGTGATGCATTGCAAAAATTCACAAGTTATGATTAGGTGACAACAAGGCAACCAAGTTCAAGACTGAAGTGGGTTCGAGGGCCGAAGTTTTAACAATATTATCCTTAGATTTCTTTCAAGGATCCAACAGGTGTTTACTCCACAGGAATCCCATGTTGGCCCCCCTCTGCATATTAATTTTCACAAGGAATTTGCACTCGGGTTTTGGTTGGCCATGTTTACATAGTCGTAAGGGGCTCATATTTGCATGGTACCTGGTCTTCCTTCTTTTCTAGATCTGTATCTCCATTTCCTGCGTCTAAGTCAATTTATTGTTGCCTGCCTCGGTCATTTAGATCGCAAGCCTGTAAATATCCTATCCTCTACATATGCGTTGCACTACCCAGAGGTGTTGCCTAAACCCTCTCTGTGTTCCTTGTTTCCTTTCATCTTGGAGTTTAGCGTTTTCACTCAATTGCAAAGGGCCAATTCTGGATTACTCCCTCACTATTTACACTCCAGAATACATGTACAAGCCTAAGGGTGTAATTCCTCAAGTCGTCTACTAGCATCAGTTTGTCTAAAAGGGTCATCCTTATATATTTGAAGTTCGATTCAAAGCCTTCCTGGTGATTACCATCCCTTAAGCCTCTTAAAAACCCTCATTTTGAGCCATGGATACTCGTCAATCAAGGAAGACACACAAAGGTGGCAAGGTGATTAGGACAGAACCGGTGGACATGCATCTTTTTGATATAGAACCAATAGAAAGGGAGGCCTTACAAAGAGTAGGGTGCCTGTCTTTCTATCAGAACATGCAGAGAGGCCATCCAGAGGTAGCAAGAAAGCTTGCATTGCAGTTTGATGGAAAGAAAACCAAGGTTGGTGATTTGGAGTTTGAGGTCATTGAAGCCTCTATCTCAGCTTCAACAGGGATCCCCATTATAGGTGAAAAGTGGTTCAAATCCATGGTTTTAAGTTTAGGATATGCAAAATATCTCTTTAAAACTGAATATCAAGACAATGATTTGTCAAAAAGTATGCCAAGGAGTCAATTGATTGAACAATTTGACAAATTATTAAAGATCATAAAGAGAAATTTTACTTGTGAAGGGAGATTTAACACATTATACCAGTACCATACAAGGTTTTTGCTACATTTTACTGGTAAGGTTGAGATGAATATTCCCTATTACTTGTTGAGGAGCATGGGTAAAATGTCAGACAGGATACAAGCCAAATCCAAGGATGTGTATTCTAACCTTTTCCACTCTAGACTAATCAAAAAACAATTCTATGAGGAATTGGGTAAGAAAGATATTTTGTGGGAGCATTTTGTTGTTAATTCTCATTTCAATTTGGATCTAGCACCAACTCCTCAATCATAGAAGGCAAGTCCTTTGTCATGCACCAGTACTTCTAAAGTAGGGACCTGTAGGAAGAGAAAGGGCAGAGCCTCTATTCAAGTTTAAGAGATCAGCACGCAGGTCACAGAAGATGAGGAGGAAGATTTTCCTTCTCCACACATAGATTTTTCACCACCTCCTCCACCAGGGTTAGAAGAGATGCCTTCTTCTACCAAATCTACATCCAAGAGAGGGAAGAAGCTTCACTTTCCCTCTTCTCCTCTAGTAGTCGAAATCAAGGGTAAAAGACCTTTCACAAGGTCATCAATTCCTAAGGAGGTTTTCAAAGAGTAGTCCTTACCAGAAACCCCTATTCAAAAGAAGAAAGGAAAAATCATTGAAAATCCTGTGGAGGAGAAATCAGAAACCCTTATTCATAGGAAGAAGGGTAAAGGTAGTTTTTAGCCTACTGAAGGGAAACAAGAAACCCTTGTACAGAAGGGTAAGGGTAAAGGTACTAAAAGACCTTTGGAGAGGAAAGAAGAAACCTTTGAGAAAGGCATTGAGAAGCATGTTGAAAGAAAAGATGAAACCCATGTGTAGAGAAAGAAGAATAAAACTAAAACCATCAAGGAACCTGATGAGGTATACAAGACAATTCCCATGCAGGAGGAAGAGGAGTCTGAGAAAACTACTAGTGAGACTGTGCATGCCACTGTTCCTCCTGATAGCCAGACCTACAAAAGACTTATCAAGCAACTTAGATATGCAAGAAAAGAAATAGCTCGTCTTAAAGAAAAAGATAAGGTCCACTTGACTCAGATGAAACAACTTATGAATGGCTACAGTTACACCCTTGACTTGGCAAGTTTTTCAGCAAGAAGATCCCAGCCCCTTCATATATAGCTAAATAATCTTTACAAACAGAACAAAGACTTTCAATCTTAGCACAGGAAGCTAAAGGCAGAGTTGAAGCACTTTCAAGATTAAGTAGCTAAAATAAATTTACAGGTGTTGGTTGAAGCTTCCATTAAGGATGAAAAACCAGTAGCTAAGGAGAGCACATCTACACTGAAGAAGCATGTCAATGCTAAGAAGAATAATTATGCTATGTCAATTGAAGATCCTCTTTCTACTAGAAAGAGTGCGAGGTTAAGTGTCAAAATGACAAAATAGTTGGTAAAGGTAAGCCCCATTTTTTAGGATGGTTCCTTTTTGGGAGGGTTAACTAATTTCAAATATTTCCTCTGCCATCTAGATAGGCTTCTAAGCATTAACTATCAGAGTTTTTGGTTTTTTCTAAGTGCTAGCTTCCTCAGTGGTAAAGGGAATTATCTATTGTATGGTCAAGGCACCTAATTAAAACAATTTTGTCATCATGAAATACCACCAATTGTTCTGCACATGTTCAAGATGGAAGATGTTGCATTTTGGCAATGCTACCTAAGACTGCACACAGGCACAACGTAAGTGGCGCTACCCAATATTTCACAGAGAGAAGAGTCTATGCATATACGCAGTATAGAGGTGCTACCTATAGGCACTATCAAATATTTTATAGAGGGAAAACGTTTGCATGCATATGAAACATAGTGGTGCTACCTACAAGTGCCACCTTTTCTCCTTGTAGTGCGCTACCCATATTTGTTATCCAAGGAAGTTGCCAATAAAGACCAGGGATCTAGGAGGACCAAGCTAACAACTTTTGGATAAATTGATGAGAAAGAAGGATGGATAAGAAACAACTGGCATCATGAAGACAACCACAGGCTTTGAAATACACATGGAAAACAGGGAGTTGCGCAGTAAAAGGGAATCAAATTAGTTTGAAATTGAGTTGGATTAGTCACCAACATTTTCCTGTTTTATAGCATAGTTGGTTAGATAAGTTGTTACATCAAATAAATGTTTAGAGTTTTTCAAGGGAAGGAGGCCATCTCGCACTTCCAGATGTTTTCTCCCTTTTGTTATAAATAGATAGATCATTTTCTTTAGTAGGTTCAGATGGTTGGGAAAGGCTCCCTTATACTGTAATATTTTGATGAAGTAACTATGATTTAGTGATGTATTGAACTTAAGACTTTTTGACTAATAGAAATCAACTTCTCTTTCAGCCTATTTGCTTCTGATGCTAAATGTTCATGCTTTGAATGATTCACATGAATGATTGTGGTGATGTTATGATGGATGTTTGATCATTATGTTATCATGATGTTTATTTAGTTTCCTTAGTTTCTTAGTTCAAAAAGATTTTGTGTTAAGAAATTTTCCTCCTTAGGCTTTTGTGGACCTGATGTCTACAGCAGCCCCTACACTTATCTCATTCAAGTCTTCCCTGTATTCATACTTAATCCAAAACTATTGATTGAAGTTAGCCAAGACCTTAATTGATTATGCATGCTATCCCTGTTATCTGAGTTAGAACATTATCACTTGAGTCCTTTTCCATTTGACCCTTTAAACACCCTTACATTCACTTATAACTTGATGGGTACTAGGATTTCCTTCCATGTAATCTGAAGGGGACTCCTAGTGCTAACATTATTGGCGTTGCTGCTGAGGAATGATTTGAAGACCTTAACCTGGGATTAAAATGACACATTATTCTAGTTCTAAAGGTGAACTAGAACTCAGTATTTTGAAGATTGTAGCCTGCACCTGGTGACTCCATTATTTCAGCTCTGGCACCTAAAGACAAACATATGAGATCAAATCCTCAAATACCTTTGGTACCACTTGAGGCTGACCTAGAGAAGATAATCAATAAGGGAAAAGCTTCTAAAAAAAAAATTGGTGTTGTTTCTTTAAGTGCTTTTGGTCAATTGTCTGATTCTACTCTTGATACTCCAGCTATTTTATCAAGTAAGCTTCCTTTATCTTCCGTTGAAGTATCTAAAAAACTTTATTTTTAAGAGTTTCGTGTTGAATACTCTTCCTTTAACATTGAATTGAAAGAAGAAAACATTGATATTTTCTCTTCCCTTGATATTGAGAAGTGTTCTAGTCTTGATAGTTTTAAAGATTTCCCTACTTTAGGTTTTTCTACACCTCTTTTTGTTAAAAATTTTATTGCCAAAGAAGTAGGAACTTCATCCTCTTCTCAGACCTTAGCTTCCTCTTCCAAGACTCGGCCTTCTATTGTGAAACCTAAAACCCCCCCTTCATATGTTCCTTCCTCTCCAAGTCTGCACACAGTCAAGTCTCCTTCTCCTTCTTGTTCACCAAGAATCCAAAATCAAATGGTAGTTGTTAACCCCCCTGCAAATAGGATGGATTCCATAGTGGCTTCCATATATGCTCCTCTAGTCTTACCTCAGCTAGTGAATGCTCTCCCTCCTGGAGATTATTTTAAATACATGCCTAAGTTCATGGGAGAAGAAGATGTAACAACCGAGGAACATCTTGTTTCTTTCTACAGCTATGCAGATAACCAAAATATTGAAAATGAAGATGTTTGGATGAGGGTATTCATCCAAAGCATTTTTGGTGAGGCTAGGAAGTGGTTTAGGGGTATACCCCCTAGATCGATTACTCGTATTGAGGCATTAGATGAAGCCTTCTTGAGGCATTGGGGTGACAAAAAGGATTTTTTGTACTACATCACTGAATTTGGATCTTTGAAAAGGAAAGGAGAGTCTGTCTCTAACTTTTCTAAAAGATTTAACAAAATGTACAAGAATATCCCTGATGATATCGAACCCACTAAAACCATGGAAAAAATCACTTATGCCAGTGCATTTTATTCTGAATTATGCCTCCTTTTGAGATAAAGAAGGTCACCTTCTTTGGTTCATATGCAAGATGTTTCTTTAGAGGTAGAATACAACATAGTGGCATCAAATAAGCTTAGGGGGGAATCTGATAGGGATAGGAGAAAAATCAAGGCTAAATCTTCAACTTATGATTCCTCTATTGTCCATTCTCAAGTAGATGAGCTAACCAAATTAGTAAAATCCCTTTCCACTGAAATTGAGAAATTAAAATCATAAGGGAAATAGACATATAGAAATGCTCAAAACAATGATTACAGAGGTAACTATAGGAGACCAAATAATTCTCCCCAAATATTTCCTAGAGATCCTAGAAACAAAGAGAGAGATGATCAGAGGGTACAAGCTCCCTTGAAAAATAATTTAGTTGTTGATGAAGAAGAAGAGGAGGTAAAAGTTGATCCTGAGATTCACTGCTTAGGTGGCACATCCCCATCCCCACACTTGACTCAGTCCTATTATGAACAATCTTTAATGGATATTCAAATTAATGAGTTAAGAAAGGGATAGAAATCAAGGAAAATCCTAGTAGATATAATTTGAGATCTAAGAAGAATGAAGAAAAAACTGATGCCCCTAATCCGCCTATGCAAAAATAAGATTCTGCCAAGGCTGTGACAGTGAGCAGCAAGGAAAAAGATTCTCAAAACCCACAAGTTCTGATCAGAAATCCTCCTCCTGAAACCAAAGAGATTTTGAAGCCTTCCCCTTCCTTCAGTTTTGAGAATGAGATCCAGAAAATAAAGATCCCTATACCTTTTTTGGAATTGATAAAAAATGAGGATTTTAAAAAATATTTATCCAAAATGTTACAGCCAAAATCATTTTCGAATGCCACTGACTCAATAAATCTGCAAGATGAAAATCCAACAGTGATTTTAGGTCCTTTGATAGAAGAAAGAGATGTCTCATCCCCACCTTTCTATACTTCACTGAATATACATGATAAGGTTCTACACAATTGTCTCATGGATTCAGGGGCATCCCACAATATTATGCCAAAATCTATTATGGGTGAACTTGGGTTAGAAGTCACAAAGATCTATCATGACTTATATTATTTTGACTCCAGAAAAGTCAAATGTCTTGGAGTCATTAAGGATATGGTGGTGAACTTATTTCATTTTCTCATGAAGAGTATACTTATGGATATCATAGTTGCTGATGTTCCCCCCAAGTTTGGCATGCTCTTGTCAAGATCCTGGATAAAACTACTTGGGGGAACCTTGAAGATGGATCTCTCTTATGCTACTATTCATTTTTTGGGGGGAGAGAATAGAAGAATTTGCAGGGAAGCTCAATTGTCTTACATCATTAGTGATGAATCAAACCCCACAAATCACCCTGTTTTTTCTTTTGATACAGATCTGGGATCTAGTATTTTGCAGCTTATTGATGCTCCTGAAGCCCCTTTAGGAATAAAAAAAAATTCCATCAAATTTTTTGAAGAGCCTCTTCTAACCACTTATGTCTGGAAGATGTTCTTTGATGGAGCCTCTTCCAAGGAAGGTGTTGGTGCTGGGGTGATCTTTGTCTCACCAACTCAAGAAACTATATCTTTGTTATATAAAATAGAATTTGAGACTACTAATAATGTGGTAGAGTATGAGGCTCTTGTCTAGGGTTTGAGGGCAGTTAAATACATGGGGATAGAAGAGTTGTCAGTATTTGGGGATGTTGAATTGATAGTCCATCAGATTAAAAATATTTATCAAACAAAGCATCCTAGACTTAGATCTTATAGAAATGAAGTGTGGGATTTGGTGGACAGTTTTTTCTCTTCTTTTAATATATCATTCATTCCTAGAGAAGAGAATACTATGGTTGATTCTTTGGTTGTATCAACAAGCAACTTCATAATTCCTATACCACCAAAAATCAAGTATGATGTAGAAGTCAAATACATGCCTTCTATACCGGACAATGTAAAATATTGGAAGGTGTTTGAAGATGATTTAGAACTTGAAAATTTTATTGAGACTTTTGATGAATTTTATGCATTACTCATTGATCAGGATCATGATTCAAAAGTCACTCCTCATGCTAATGTTTTCCTCAATAAAATTGCTAATCATCATATTGTGCAGCTGCCTAGTAATCATATACCAAAGGGACTGGTTCCTTTGGAAATATTATTTCATGGGAATGATGTGGCATTGAAAGGGAAGGTATCCACTGATGATGCAGATACAACTGAGTGCAATGTGGGCACTGAAAAGGATCCAAAATATGTCAAATTGTCAAGAAACCTATCAGAAGAGAAAAGGGAAGAATATACTAAGTTGTTGAAAGAATTTGCTGATGTATTTGCTTGGACTTATGAAGATCTCAGAACTTATGACACAAGCATAATAGAGCACAAGATCCCATTAAAAGAAAACACCAAACCCTTCAGGCAAAAGTTGAGGAACATCAATCCTATGTTGCTTCCTGTCATGGAGAAAGAAGTTAAGAAGCTTTTAGATGCAAAAAATATCATTCTTTGAGGTATTCTGAATGGGTAGCCAATTTGGTCCCAGTAAGAAAAAAGAATGGAGAAATCATACTTTGTGTTGATTTCTGAAATTTGAACATAAGCTCAAAGAAGGATAATTATCCTTTACCTAAGATGGAGCACATATTACAGAAGGTGATAGGAGCAACCATGATGTCTATGGTTGATGGATTTTTCAGATACAATTAAGTATCTGTTTTGCCAGAAGACAGGGAGAAGACGACCTTTACCACTCTGTGGGTACATTTATGTACGCCAAGATGCCCTTTGGTTTGATGAATGCAGGGGAAAATTTTCAGCGAGCTATGAACATAAAATTTATTGGAGAAAAGGATAAGTTCGTTGTTATCTATTTGGATGACATAATTGTGTATTCTCAGTCTGATAAAGAACACTGTGATCATTTAAGAAAGGTTTTCTTGAAATGTAGAAAATTTGGCCTCTCTTTGAATCCGAAAAAATGATTGCTTTCCATGAAATAAGGAAAATTATTGGGGCATATCATGTCAGATGAAGGGGTAAGGATTGATTCCAGCAGGGTTGAGGCTATACAAACTTTGTCACTTCCTAGATATAAAAAAGAGGGACAATCTTTTCTGGGAAAAATCAATTTTTTCAGAAGATTTATGTCAAATTTTGCTAAGTTAGTTAAGTATATCACAACCATGTTGAGGAAGGATAGTGCAATCAAATGGAATGATGAGGCCTGTGATTCTTTTGATCAAATAAAGAAAGCCTTTACTAAAGCCCCGCTTCTTGTGAGCCCCAACTACTCCAAGGAATTTCTTATTTTTTCTTTTGCCTCTTTTGATGAAATAGAAACAATCCTATTGCAGAAGAATGTTGAAGGCTTAGAGCAACCCATTGTCTTTTTCAGTAGGGAATTGAGAGGTGTTGAGCTAAAGTATGACATCATGGAAAAACAAGCCTATGCATTGGTTAAAGCTCTTAAGTCCTTCAGATTTTATGCCCTCCATTCAAGATTTGTTGCTTATGTCCCATCAACTATTGTTAAATAAATTCTTATTCAGCCTGATATAGAAGGAAAAAGAAGCAAGTGGATTGCTAAACTACTTGAATTTGATTTGGATATTAGGCCCAAAAAATTGATTAAAGGCCAAGGTTTAGCCAAGATCTTGGTTGAATCAAATTGCTCAGCATTGGGGGTGAATTTCATTCACTCATGTTCAGAAAATCAGTAGGCTGAGATAGCTAATAAAGGTCCTCAAGTCATTTCTACATTGGAAATTTGCAACTGGTACAAGGACATTATATTTTTTCTGCAAAATTTATAGCGTCCAAGTGGTATGAAAAAGAACAAGGTGAGGGCCTTAAAACCCAAATTAATAAAGTATTGCCTTGTTGATCAAATTTTGTATTGGAAGGATCCATTAGGAGTGCTTTTGAGATGCCTAGACCCCCAAGAAGCCCAAAAGATTATGTCTAATTTTCATGACAGTTTATGTGGGGGCATCATTATTGGAGAACCATGACATACAAGATCCTCAGAGCTGGGTACTTCTAGCCCAGATTGTTCACTAATGTTTGTGCTAAGATCAGACCCTGTGCTAAGTGTTAGAAGTTCTCTGGAAAGAAGCAGCTTAAGTGTTTGCCATTGAAGCCTATGGCAGCCTCAGGACCCTTCCAACAGTGGGTCCTAGATTTTATCGGGGAAATCCATCCCGCTTCCAGTGGTCAACATAGATGGATCTTGACTTCTACAAATTACTTTACTTAATGGATTGAAGCTATTCCCACAAGGAATTCTTCACACAAAGTGATCATTGGTTTCCTGGAAGACATCATAGCAAGGTTTGGGTGTCCTGAAAGAATTGTCACTGATAATGATGCATCATTCAAGACTGAACCATTGATTCAGTTCTACGAATAGTTTGGGAACACTTTGATTCATTCCACCCCTTACTATCCACAAGGAAACGGGCTTGCAGAATCCTCGAACAAAATCATTATAAATATCATTAAAAAACTGTTAGAGGATAACAAAAAGGCATGGGATTCGAAACTCAAATTTTCTCTATGGGCTGATAGAGTGACAGTGAAAAGGTCCTTGGGACTTTCCCCTTTCCAGCTGGTGTATGGAGTTGAGGTAGTTTTTCCTTCTTATCTTTCCTTACCTGTGGAAAAATTCTTCCAAGATTATCAAAGGAAACCTGATCATATGATCAGAAGGATTCAATAGTTGTTTGAAGTGAAACAGACCTAGGAGTAGAATGTAGACAAAGAAGCTGACCATCAATTGAAGATCAAGTAGGATTTCGACAAAAAGGTGAAAAAAGAGGAATTTCAATTGGCTGATCTGGTGCTCAAATGGGATGCACTGAAGCAAGATAAAGGAAAGAACAGTAAATTTGAATATTTATGGATCGGTCCTTTCAAAATCTCTAAGGTATTCTCTAATAACACTTTCAAGTTGCAGAATATGGAGAATGAAGAGGTTTTTGGTGGCCCTGTTAATGGGCATTTCCTGAAAAAGTACTTTTCTTGAGCCCTGAGTGGCTCTTCTTGTCATTGTAAATATCATTCTCTTTTTATTTTTATTTCAATAACTGACCCCATAGCCCTAGGATAAGGCAATGTATCTACTCATTCTTGGCAGCCCGCAGGGGGCATGCCATCCCCTGTCGAGCCAATGTTATCACACTAAATTGCCTTGGGTCTTTTAGTTTGTTTTCAATCTTTTTTCAAGCCTTAGATTTTAATTTTTATTTTAAGGTCTCATCCCTTTAAAATTTATGTTTGGTAGGACCCCTTAGATGATTAAAGTTTTTGAGTCTTAGCTCTAATTTGATCCTTGAACCATTTTATCTCATGACTCATTTTGGTCCCCTTCATGACTTGTCCCTAGGTCGATCCCTCCCATGAATAGATTGATGTGACACTCCTCTCTCCTCACTCATGACCTCATAAACATGCCTCATCATCCTCGCTTACTTATCTAATCATTTTTTGAATTGGAAATGTTGCCTACTCATCAGGCAGTTACGTAGTGCCTATCCAGTTCGTCATACTTCCACCTCAAGTCATGATTGCCATGACCGATGTCATATCCCTTGTTTTCGTTGCCAGCAGTTAGTTAAAGATGCTTAGCATATCTTGCATTTAGGAGCCTTGGAAACGGTTTATATTTTTGAAAGGCTCAACAGTGATTCGTTGCGCAAATTCACAAGTTCTGATTAGGTGACAACAAGGCAACCAAGTTCAAGACTGAAGTGGGTTCGAGGGCCAAAGTTTTCTCAATCTCATCCTGAGATTTTGTTCAAGGATCCAATAGGTGTCTACTCCATAGGTATCCCGTGTTTCCCCCCCTCTACATATTAATTTTCACAAGGAATTTGCACTCGAGTTTTGGTTGGCCATGTTTACATAGTTGTAAGGGGCTCATCTTTGCATGGTAACCTGGTCTTATTTATTTTCCAGACCTGTATCTTCATTTCCTGCGTCTAAGTCAATTTATTGTTGCTTGCATCCGTCATTTAGATCTCAAGCCTGTCAATAGCCTATCAATTGCGTATGCGTTGCGCTACCCAGAGGTGTTGCCTAAACCTTCTCTGCCTTCCTTGTTTCCTTTCATCTTGGAGTTTAGCGTTTTCACTCAATTGCAAAGGGACAATTCTGGATTACTCCCTCACTATTTACACTCCAGAATACCTATACAAGCCTAAGGGTGTAATTCCTAAAGTTTCCTACTAGCATCAGTCTATCTAAAAGGGCCATCCTTATATATTTGAAGTCTGATTCAAAGCCTTCCCGGTCATTACCATCCCTTAAGCCTCTTAAAAACCCTCATTTTGAGCCATGGAGACTCCTCAATCGAGGAAGACACACAAAGGTGGAAAGGTGGTTAGGACAAAATGGGTGGACATGCATCTTTTTGATACAGAAACCATAGCAAGAGAGGCCTTTCAAAGAGTAGGGTGCCTCTCTTTCTATCAAAACATGCAGAGAGGCCATCCAAAGGTAGCAGGACAGTTTTCATTGCAGTTTGATGGCAGGAAAACCAAGGTTGATGATTTGGAGGTTGAGGTCACTGAAGCCTCTATCTCAACTACAATAGGGATCCCCATTGCAGGTGAAAAGCGGTTCAAAGCCATGGTTTTAAGTTCATCATATGCAAAAGATCTCTTAAAACCTGAATATGAAGCCAATGATTTGTCAAAAACTATGCCAAGGAGTCAATTGATTGAACAATTGACAGATTATTAAAGATCATACAGAGATATTTTATTTGTGAAAGGAGATTTAACATATTATACCAGTACCATATAAGGTTGTTGCTACATTTTACTGGTAAGGTTGAGATGAATATTCCCTATTACTTGTTGAGGAGCATGGGTAAAATGTCAGACAAGATACAAGCCAAATCCAAGGATGTGGATTCAAGCCTTTTCCACTTTGGACTAATCAGAATGTTGGTCTCTGAGGAATTGGGTAAGAAAGAGATTTTGTGGGAGAATTTTGTTGTTAATTCTCATTTCAAGTTGGATCTAGCACCAACTCCTCAATCAAAGAAGGCAAGTCCTTTATCACCCACCAGTACTTCTAAAGAAGGGACCAATAGGAAGAGCAAGGGCAAAGCCCCTGTTCAAGTGTCAGATATCAGCAAGCAGGTCACAAAAGTTGAGGAGGAAGTTTGTCCTTGTCCACGAAGAGATTTTTCACCACCTCCTCCACCAGGGTTAGAAGAGATGCCTTCTTCTACCAAAGCTACATCCAAGAAAGGGAAGAAGCTTCTCTTTCCCTCTTCTCCTCCAGCAGTCAAAATCAAGGGTAAAAGACCTTTCATAAGGTCATCAATTCCTAAGGAGGTTTTCAAAGAGCAGTCCTTACTAGAAACCCCTATTCAAAAGAAGAAAGGAAAAATCATTGAAAAGCATGTGGAGAAGAAATCAGAAACCCTTATTCAGAGGAATAAGGGTAAAGGTATTTTTATTCCTACTGAAGAGAAACAAGAAACCCCTGTACATAAGGGTAAGGGTAAAGGTACTAAAATACCTTTAGAGAGGAAAGAATAAACCTCTGAGAAAGGCATTGAGAAGCCTGTTGAAAGAAAAGATGAAACCCCTTTGCAGAGAAAGAAGAATAAAAGTAAAGCCATCAAGGAACCTGATGAGGTAGACAAGACAATTCCCATGCAGGAGGAAGAGGAGTCTGAGAAAAATCCTAGTGAGACTGTGCATGCCACTGTTCCTCATGACAGTCAGACCTACAAAATACTTATCAAGTAGCTTAGAGATGCAAGAAAAGAAATAGCTCGTATTAAATAAGAATATAATGTCCACTTGGCTCAGATGAAAGATCTTATGGATGGCTATAGTTACACCCTTGACTTGGCAAGGTTTGAAGTAAGAAGAACCCAACCCCTTCATAGACAACTAAAGAATCTTGGCGCTACACAGTGGCGCTACATAACTATGCTACCCAATATTGCACAGAGAGCGGAGTATGTACATATACGTAGTATAGAGGCGCTACCAAATATTTTACAGAGGAAAAAATTTTGCATGCATATGTAGCATAGTGGCACTACCTACAAGAACTACATTTTCTCCTTGTAGTGCGCTACCTAGATTTTCTACCCAAGGAAGCTGCTAATAAAGACTAGGGATCTAGGAGGACCAAGCTAACAACTTTTGGATAAATTGATGATGAAGAAGGATGGAGAAGCATCAGCTGGAATAATGAAGACAACCACATGCTTTGAAAGACACATGGAAAACAGGGAGCTGTGCAGCAAAAGGGAATCAAATTAGTTTGAAATTGAGTTGGATTAGTCACCAACATTTTCCTGTTTTATAGCATAGGTGGTTAGATAAGTTGTTAGATCAAATAAATGTTTAGAGTTTTTCAAGGGAAGGAGGCTAGTTTGTACTTCCATCTGTTTCCTCCCTTTTGTTATAAATAGATAGATCATTTTCTTTAGTAGGTTCGGATGGTTGAGCAAGGCTCCCTTATACTGTAATATTTTGATGAAGTAACTGTGATCTAGTGATGTACTAGACTTAAGAATTTTTTACTAATAGAAGTCATCTTCTCTTTCAACCTATTTGCTTCTGATGTTAAATGTTCATGCTTTGAATTATTCACATGAATTTTTGTGGTGATTTTATGATGGATGTTTGATCATTATGTTATCATGATGCTTATTTAGCTTCCTTAGTTTCTCAATTCAAGAAGATCTTGTGTTAAGAAATTTTCCTTCTTAGGCTTGTTTACAGCAGTCCCTACACTTCTCTCATTCAAGTCTTCCCTCTATTCATACTTACTCCAAAACTACTTATTGAAGTTAGCCAAGACCTTAATTGCTGGTGCATGCTAGCCTTGTTATCTGAGTTAGAACATTATCACCTGATTCCTTTTCCATTTGACCCTTTAAACACCCTTACATTCAATTATAACTTGATGGGTACTGGGCTTGCGTTCCATGCAATCTGAAGGTGAATCCTAGTTCTAGCACCGTCAATCATTCTTGTCATTCTATTTTGATAGATGCAACCAGTTGGTGCCTATTTATTATAATCGCCATTTCTGCAATTTCCGCCTTTTTCTGACCGTTGGTCCTTTCTCCGATTCGTTAGCTATTCCAAGTGCGCGTTATGTTGTTTGGATGGTGTGCGTGGAAATTTTATTTTCGGAACGCTACCCCTATTTTAGTTGGGTGTTTTCCTCTACTGTCTAGTGCAATAACACCTTTGTTAGTTGCGCTCAGTCCTTTGTTTTTTGTTTGTAAATACTAGGAGGTCGACTATCCCTATACAACTTCATTTGAATCCCATTGATCATTTCTCTGAGTTGTATTCCTCCTAAGTCCTTCAACTGTACAACTCCTCCATATGTGACAATATTTACTTCATATTGTCCCAACCAATGCATTCTGAGTTTTCCTGGGTGTTGAAGAGATTTATTGTCGTACACCAAGACTAGGTCTCCCTCCCTGAAAATGTTCCTCTTGATATGTCTATCATGCCAAGCTTTGTCCCTTGCTTTCCATACCTCTTGGTGAAACCCTACTACAATCATATATTTTTCCATTATCATCAGCCAACTTAGCCTTTATTT
This sequence comes from Picea engelmannii, assembly GCA_009831015.1. Classification (NCBI taxonomy): domain Eukaryota; kingdom Viridiplantae; phylum Streptophyta; class Pinopsida; order Pinales; family Pinaceae; genus Picea; species Picea engelmannii. Next base: position 846,238 of record ML782555.1, on the reverse strand, counting down.
TAATGCACCTCACTCTGTCATGTCCATAATTGCTGCTACGCATAGACTAGGTACCAAAACCTCTAATGTCACTACTACTTCTTGTCCATACACCAATATGAATGGTTTCTTCCCTGTCAAATTTTTGCATGTGGTCCTATATTCCCACAGTATTGTTGGTATCTTCAAGTCCAAATCATCCCTATTAACATTGCAGATCTTTGTCAGTGCATGTTTTAGGATCTTATTAAAGGCTTCCATTGTTCCATTGGCTTGAGGATGATATGGTGTACTCTTTTGATGATAAAATTCAAAATCCTCAGTCATAGCCTTAATAGTGTTGTTAATGAAGTGAGTTCCTTGGTCACTCATCAAAATCCTTGGGCATACAAATCTAGTGATCACTTGCTCAAACAAGAAGTGTGTTTTTTTCTCCATGCTGCAACCTTTTACTGGTGTTGCTTCTTCCCATCTTGTCAAGTATTTTGTCACAATAATAATATACCTCGCTCCTGACATTTTTTTTGGTGGGTTAATTGGTCCTACAAAATCTATTTTCCACTTGTTGAATACTTGCAAGGTTACTTGTGGTCTCAAGGGCATCTTGTCCCTTCTATTCGGTTTACCAACCCTCTGAGATACATCACATCTCTGGAAATAGTCCTTTGATTCTCTGTGAATAGTCGGCCACCATAGTCCTGCATGTAATACCTTCTGTGCGGTAGCTTTGCCTGGATAATTTCCTCCTACTATTCTCTCATGGGATTATGCTAAAATCATAGATCTTTCATGTTCTAGTACACATCTTCTCAAGATGTTGTATGCACCCATCTTGTATAAGTGTCCTGCAATAAATTGATATTCTATAGCCCTGACTACCAAATTTGTCTTATGTGCAATGTTGAATTATTGTTGCACAGTCCCTGTACTCAAGTATTGAATGATTTCTGCAAAATATTCATCAGCTACTTGGACTGAAAATAACTGTGCATCGGGAAAGTTGTCCTCTAGATTCATAGGTTCCTCGTCGTTAGTGATCCTTGACAGGTGATCAGGTCCTGCATTCAACTTCTCTGGTTTGACTATCACTTCGAAGTCAAATTTCTGGAACAACAATAACCATCTACCAATTCTCCCCCCCCCCCAACATTGTCTTGTTGAAGAGGTATTTGAGAGTTGACTGGTCTATAAACATCTTGAATTGTTTCCCCAATAAGTAATGTATAAACTTCTAAAGTGCATAGACCATATCTAATCCTTCTCTTTCTGTGGTATTGTAATTATGTTCCAATTCTGACATCTTTCTGCTAGCAAATGTTATAGGATGGTTCAATTCTATTAATCTTGGTTGTTCTATAATAGCTCCAAGTGCTATGGATGATACATCTAAATGCACACGTAATGTATTTCCCCAATCTAGGAATATTAGTATTGGTGTGGTTACCATCTTCTCTTTCAGAGTGTCCAATCCTCGCTGACAGTCATCATTCCACTGAAACTTGATGTATTTTCTCAACAATTTCTCCATTGGCGTAGTGATCTGCACATATCCTTTTATGAATTTATAGTAGTATCTTGTGTGTCCCAATGTTTCTCTTAACTTGACGCACTGATTTTGGTAGTGGTATATTAACCATTACTGCAATCTTGGCAGGATCTACTAGCAATCCTTGTTTACAAACTATATGGCCCAATAGTATCCCAAAGCGTGTTCCAAAGATGCACTTCTTGATATTTAAGGATATATGACATTGCCTGTATATTTCTAACATTAGCCTCAACACCTCTACATGGTATTTCAATGGACTATAGATTGTCCAATCATCCAGATATACCTCTAGAAACTAGTGGATGAATTCTTTAAATGCAGCTATGACTACTCTGGAAAATATTGTTGGTGCATTATTCATTCCAAATGGAATGACTGTGTACTAGTAGGATATCCATTATGTGGAAACATTGGTCTTGTATCTGTCTTCTAGGGCTATCTTGATCTGATGGTAGCCTGAGAATCCATCAGTGAATGAGTAAGCTTCCTGACCTCCTACATTCTCCAACACCTCATTTGTAAAAGGAGTCAGGAAAGGGTCATGTAGGAATTCATCATTCAACTTCCTTAGGTAAAAACATATCCTTATCCCTCCCTTATTTTTCTCCCGAACTACCATAGGGATTACCCATTCATATTCCTCTACAGGTTCTATAATTCCAACCCCCAACATCCTATCAATTTTGTCTTTGACTTTTTTCTTATTTATGGGATTTAGTCTATATGGTCTCTGTTTAATCGGTCTTTCCTCGAATCTGAGAGGTATCTTCATTTCACCTTGCTCTCCTGCTATTCCATTCATTTATGTGAACATTGTTGGGAACAGGTCGATGTACTCGCGTAGTAACTCTATTATGCTTTCCACTATTTTCTCATCCAAGTAGTATCCAATGCTGGCCATTTTGGGATTCTCAACTGTCCCAATGTTGAATTTATTCACCTTGATCGGCACATAAAATAATTATGATTCCAGAGGTGTACCTTCTACTTCTCTTTCACCTTCAACTTCCGCAATCTGAATGTTTCGCAGGTTGTCTTCATCTGATGCTTCTTCCTGCACATGATAGCATGACAGTAGTTCTTTTACTGTCTATTTGTTATGTTGATGTTCTTCTGTCATGAGTTCAACTTTTGGTTCTTTAATGAATATCACCCCTCTGATTTGTTTAAGTGTTGATTCTATGTTGGGGTTCTTATGTTCAAATGAGAAAGTGTTTGTAAAGTTCATTTGTAATATTGTTCAGTTTGTAGTTCCTCTGTGCAATTCCTGGTCTGTATACTAGTTTGTTGGAATCCATTCTTATGTGTGAACAAAATGATGAGGCCTTTCCTCTGGTGGTGCCATCCTCCATAGTGTTCTGCACTTCTCCAAGTGTTTTACTAGTGCCCCCTTTCCATCATATTTTTGCAGTGGGTTGCTTCCATGTTTTGGGCCAAACCTGATGCACAACAGCTGATTACATTGGTACCAGTCCTTAATTGTCTCTTTGTGCATATCCCGCCATCTTGCAGGTGTTTCCTTGAGTGCTATATCTAGGGCTAAGAGCCTATGATTTTCTAACACTTCATATTAGTATCATGTTAAGAACACTTCTAATTCATTCACCCCATGGAAGTTGGGAGGTGCCCTTATCTTCGTACCTACCCATCTTACTGTGCGGTCTATCCTTGCACATCTTCTTGTGGAGACTTTGTGTAACCTCTGTTGCCAATTCTCTAAGCCCGTATCTGAGTCTGACGCACATGAGGTGATGCTTCTCCAACTAAGTACCCCATATTCAGTTGGGTTCACATAATATTCTTCTTGCGTGGTTGTTCTGTACAATTGGTTAATTTCCTTCAGGTCTAAGCAAGTAGGTTCTACAAGCCTTTCCCTTTCTGATGGATCTAGTGGCACAATGATTTTGTATTTGCTAACTCGAATGTCATCTTCCTCGTATTTAAGTTGATTATGTCCTGATTTTCAAATGCCCAATCCAAGACAAGAAATGTCAGATAAGGTGTTTTTCCATCCACTATCTCTATTACTTCAAAATCGACTTTAGTGCACACTCCATCTAGATCTACTGTCACCCCTTTTAGTCTTCCAATTGGTAGAACTTTGTGCTGATTTGCTAGTTTCAGCTGAACAGGTCAATATCCTAATGTGGGATCTCCCATAAATTGCCATGTCTTATTGGGTAATGCATCTACTTCGGATCCTAAATCTAGTATAATATATACAATGCTAGCATTCAGTCTAAATTCTCTTCTTGTTCTCCTCCTTGTATGCAAATGATTAACTATTTTCTATTCTAGCTTTCCTTCTACCTCTATGCTACATCTTTCTAGCATAATTTGTAACACTTTAATAGATGATGGATCGTTTATTAGTTTAACACAGGATTGCAAAAATCCATTAATCATACTTACTTTTTTGAGGGGTTGTTCTTCTTTGGTGTAATCTAGTGATGGAGGAATATTGTACACTGGTACTTCCTTATTATACTACGCAGCTAATGTTGATGCAATGTCTAGCTTCAAGAAATCTTGTCTGGCCTACTTGAATCTCTCTTTTTCATTTTGTGCATCAAACTTCTTCTTCGGTTAGAAATTCTTCTTCACCCATTGGTGTTGTACTAGATCTTGTCTTACTGGGTCATTTCCTGTGTTATCTCCTCCCTGTGTAACTATGTTGATGTTTCTTCCTTCATCCCTTGCTTCTTTCAAAATCCACTGAGCATTCTGATTTTTTTTATTTCTCTTTTCCTGAATCTTCCCCAATAATGTAGGGCATTCTTATGTGTCATGATTTGATGCATGAAAATACATACATGTATGTTTCATAGTGTCCTCGTTGTTAATAGTTGTGGCATACCACTGGTCCTTTGCCTCTTCCAAAGCCTCCTCTTCCTCCTCCTCCACCTCTGTATCCATCTTGATATCTTCGTGGTGCATTATATTGGGGTGCCTGGTTATACTACACGAGATTATAGTTTGGTTGCATGGTATTTTACTCTGGTTGCGTAGTGTTATACGGGGTTGGTACTTGGTTAAAATATGGCGTGGCTTTCTCAATCATCATTTATGCCTGCACCCTATAAGCATGTGATGTTCCTTCCCTCATGAGGTCCATGGTCCTACAATCTGTGTCATCATGGCCTACTGACCTGTAAAAGTTGCAATATCAACTCTTAGGTATTGTCTGGTACTTCTACATCATTGAGAAGTGATATGGATCATGCCCCTACTTCTTACATATTTCACACCATATTCCTCTTGTTGGCAATGGGTTTGGCATTCCTCCTGCCATGTACTATGTGAATGTTGGACATTCATTCTTATGGTGTCATTTTTTCCTACATGTGGTACACCAAATGGCTTCTCTTTTTTCCTTACCTTTGTTCTGGTTGAGATGGAATGTTAAGTTCTTTAGATCCTCCTTCAGATCCTTTATGGCTAGATTTGTCTTTTGATATTGGTTCTCTTCCAGTTGTAGGGCTCCCTGTAGAGCATCTGCCTATGTTTGAAATTTCTGATGTCACAAAGGGTATTTCAAGTGTGGTAGTAGTGAATTGACAAACAAATGCTTATGCTGCATATCTTTCATGACATACTTTAGTTTTCCCTTCAATCGTTTGAATCTCTGATCAATCTCCCATACAAATTCTCCTGGTTTCTGTCTAATCTCTATCATTTCATTCATATATTGGTCCTCTAAACTAGGTTTCTGGAATTCATTTATCAATATCTTTTTGTTATCTCCAATTGTTTTGGTTATCCCTTGCGGACTATTTGCAGCTAAAGGCATGTACCGATCCAGTGCGTGATCTCTTAGCGTGATAGATAACTGCGCAATTTTAGTATCCTTATCTGTGATTTGTTTCACTTCCTATATAGAATTCAGGGTCCTCTGACACCTCTCCTTTGAATTTTGGTAACCTGATGGTGGGATCATGTCCTACCATCCGGAATTATGAACTAATACCTATGTGCGGTGTAGATACTTGACTATTAATTCCTATTGTCTTCCTTCTCCTGAAATTTGGTTGTCTAAATGGTGGTGTTTTTCTTAGTGTATTAGTCGCACATGGGTTTATGGGTTCCACACTAACATTGATATGGCTAGGAGTGATGCCTTCTATTCCCACTCTTGTACATCTTTTCTTCCTCTCATATGTTGCACACAATATTTTCTCAATCTGCTCCATAGCCCGAATATCCTCTACCTCTTCTTCATCACTTGCCAAGCCTTCCCTCACGGCTACGACTCTCTTTTTGGTGTTCATCCTATATTGGTAGGGTATTCCATTGCGCATTCTTCTAGTTGTTTTCATGATCCACTTGATCTGGTCTTTGTCCATCATGATTGGGTCCAAGGCCTCCTCCATCTTTCCTTTATCCATTCCTCCTTCCATTTCTCCTTCTCTTGTCAGTTCTTCCCCCCTTCCGCCATACATATAAATAAGTTTAGTTGTTTGATGTCATTGTCATTACACATTTTATATATATTAATATCTTAATAGAAGTATATAACGATCTGATATACCTACCTTGAGGTCCCTTCAAGAACTCTTGTTCTGTTGCACTGTAAGACTTTGATGTATCTACTGCAAATTCTGTGATAAATCTTGCAAAAATGTTGTCTAACCATAAATCTACTGCACGCATAAATTTATTATCAACTTTTTGTAATTGCGCGATATCTACAGGACTCTACTCTAAATGTCTGATCCTATTTGTAGGATGTTTTTCTTTCGATCTTTTTATCCACTCATGCAACACATGAAAGAAATCAGAGAAAAATGATTCATGCAATTCGTTGAATACGTACTTGTCCAAATATTTGTGTGATGTCAACTTCATGTTTATGTTATCTTTCTGCACAAACTCCAGCTCCTTTTTTTTCAACCAACTCTCTATATCTACCTTTGTTAGATTCTATGGTCCCAACATCCCCTTTTATATTCTCATTCTCTCAACATCTTGTCATCCAATCTAGCATTATTTTGACACATCTTCCACAAATCTCATATACTCAATCCCATGTTGTTCCAACCAACCGAAAACGGAACCATTTGTTGGATTTATACTCTTCTACTTTATTATTCAATTACTTTGATTCGACCTTACTATAATTGATTGACCCAGATTCAGATTTAATAAGCTCCCAACAAAATCCCTCTAAAACTATCGGCCCCTCTGGTAGACCAGAAGGCAACGCAACACACATAGTGCACTGCGCAGTCTCAACCGAGATAGCTCTATGGGTGGTTTCAATACTTAGGTGTTTTCGACCTAGGAATGAGTGGAGATCTGTGGTTGTATCATGTAATCTTTATTTATTTAGTATAACATCTGATTATAGTACTAATTCTATTTATGCATGTGGAATACCATATTCAACTAGTTAATCCATTCATCTAACATTCACTAGTTAACACTAATAAAGACACATACATTCATTCACACAACACAAGTGTTACTGTGGTTCACCCCCTCCTGGGCTACATCCACAAATATCTGGCTCTCAAGCTCGTTATCATGGTGTAGTAATAGGTCACGTCACGCGTGTTTACAATCTTATATCTTACACTCTTCAACAGGCTCCCCAATACCTGTGAGGTTGATGAGATCGCACTAGGCCCCTCAGCCTGCAATCTAACCCTTGGGATCGATTCTCTCACTGCTTCCTTAGCTCCCTAGCTTACTGAGAAGTATAGTTCTTACAACTCTTTGCCATCTGTTCTCTTCTTTCATCCTCTCTATATTCTCTCCTTCCCGCTTCTCCTCTAAGTACTACCTACATATATTCTTGGCTCTTCAACCATTTACAATACATTGAAGAAAACCTAACCCTAGCGTCATTAGGTCTTCCTTTCATGCGTGCCTCACATGCTTCCCTTTGCACATGTTTCTTTTCCTTCCAGATGTCCTTTCTTCCTTTCCTACTTCCTTTCCCAAGAATAACCTTTTCCCCTGACTGGGTCTGCGTCCAACATCTTCTCAATTAATTAAAATAGCAATGGTTTGGTTCTTGATCTTACCTTCCACTTCAATCATATGTGATTGAAACTCATCATGCTTGTTTTCTAGGGCTGCATATATCCTAGGTACATTTCTTCCCATGTCCTCCATTGTATCAGCTTTCTATACATTGTAAACAATCCTTACCTTTTCACCTATGTGAGAACAATATCTATACATATGATATCCCCCACAACCCCAACATTGAATAGGTGGCTTCCTTGGTCTTTTCCCCACTGTCTCATTCATTATGGGCTCTCTAGAAGCTGGTTTTCCCTGAGGATTATTTATGAAGAATGGTGGCTTAGTCCCCTTCTTCCTCCATTCCATATTGTTTTTCTTCTTTTCTTCCCAATATTTTTGGAAAGTTTCCCTTCCTTTATGTTGATCATAAAGTCATTTATCTCACCTTATCGTCTCCTCCAATGTTTTAGGATCATCATCTTGTATCTTGTCACTGATAAATGATGGAAGCCCACTCAAATACCTGTGAATCTTAACTGGCTCTTCATTGATGAAAGAAACATAATTTAGCAGTTCTAAAAACACTCTTTCATATTCATCTATGGTCATACTCTCAATCTTGAGTTCAAATAACTCCTTCATTTTCTTATCATAGTATCTATTAGCCAAGTATTTCTTTTTAAAATACCTCTTGAATTCCCTCCAAATAACATTTTTCTCATCAATGTGTTGCACCTACACAAATTGGTCCCACCACATGGATGCCTTTCCCTTGAGTTGATAGATGGAAATTATTCCTTCTTCATTTGAAGAGTAATTATGCAATTGAAAATACTTCCTCATGCCTAGCAGCGATGCCTTTGCATCCTCATCCTTCTTGTGCTCACCATCAAATGTAGGAGGCTTGATTTTTTTCATTTCTTCTTGTAACTCATCCGCCCCATACCTCCTCTTATGTTTCCTGTCATGGGATGGACTATAAATACTATTTTCTCTCCTAGTGGAATGCCTTGTGGAGTGATGGTGATGTCTATCAACACTTCTTGTTCTCCTCTCATCATGAGACCTGTGACTTCCTAATTTTTTTGAGACATTATGTTTATCCATCTTCTTTTCTATTATGTCCAAGATATGCATTAACTTTTGTTGAATCCCTCTTGCTACTCCTTGGATTTCATAAGCCTCTCATTACCATCTTTATAACTTTGTACATCATTTTGCAAAATTTTAATGGTCTCTACCAAGTTCATGCTTTCTTCCTTTCCTTCTCCATGTCCATTTGAATTTGTACCTTCATTACCCATATTGACATACATCCCTCTGATCTCATATCCATGGTTGTAAGCCCCTTGTGTATATTCCATGATTCTAAACTCTATGTTGATCTTATTCTAATATAAGTGTTTTTAACTCTACAAAATCTGCAGCCAACAAAACTTGTTAGGCTAAATGATTTAACAAATTCATGAAATTATGTACAATTATGGTTCAATAATACATAAGAATTATTTCTTTTGATTTATTGAAATATTGACTACCCAGATCAATTTTCTGGGTGAATAGTTATATTTTCCTATGCAATACCTTTCCAATGCCTGCTTCCATGCTCAATTCTGAGTCTTGAGAAGAAAGTTATGGTTATTTGAAAATTGTCCCTTCATTCTTCTGTTCACACTTCAACTTGGTGCAAATCTTCGTTGTAATTATGCATTTTTTCACCTAATCCATTGTATTTTTGGTAGGAACTCAATTGGGTTTCTTCATATACATATTTTGGACAGTCTTTCCAAGTTTCACCTCTTTCTAGGGTTTGGGATACTAGTTACAATCTGTTGAAATTCTAGGCCAATTAGTGTTTTTGGTCTCAAATGCTACAAGTACCTTTTTTGCCATATTAAAACTTTTTAACATGCCCATAATTTTAATTGATCTCTAGGAATATTTCCTATGGTTCAATTTATTTCCATATACTGCTCTTGTGCCTCAATCTTATTCTGGAGCAGAAAGTTATGGCCCTTCGAATTTAGCTGGGTATTAAAATTTACCCCCCACTATTTTTGATCCAGGTGGATATCGGTGGCCACCCACCTTTTCCGACTGGCTCAAAACAGTTTTCTGCAATTTTGGCAATTTACTACTTTTAGCAGTTTTTAACTTCCGGGGCCATTTTGAGGGCCCAAATGAAGGTTTTTCAACATATAGGTTCTCATTGATATCCAAAGGCATTATCGAGCCCCCAAAATGAATCCTCTCGACAATACCTTTCCAATGAGCTATCACACGCCTAAAACGGAGATCGTATGCAAAAGTTATGACCCCGGGAAGTTGATGTACTCATTTACTCAAACGGGGCCCACATGACTTTTGGCGCTTCATCTCTTAGGGTTAGGTTTTTGGATGTCTAGGGTTTTTGGAATTCCTATTTATTGTAAAAAGGCCTTCAGAGCCTCATTGTAACCATCTTCTTGTGAATGCAAGTAGTCGTCACATCTCTTCTCAGAGATAAGCTGCCACCATTCTAGAGAGTCTTTCACTCTATATTTTTACAGTCTCTGTACATTCTTTCATTAATAGAAATCATGTATTACCGTATATCTTTGTTTATGGTTGAATATATAATACATTTATGTGATCTTATTGAATATCTGCGATATCTCTGTGCATTTCTTTATTATATCTCCGATCGCATTTCGTGCCAAAAATAATCTGGATCAGTTTGTCCTGTAACTTCCTCATAAAATCTTTGTTTGAAGAACAATTTACACCATTAGAAGCTCTTTCGGGGATCTTTCATTTGAGATTTAGAGACTAAGTGTACCTGGATAAACTTTGTTCTCGTGATTTTTTAGTAGCTAAAAATGTTGTTTAGGGTCTCAAAAATGCGTTGCAAAAAGATGATCTTCAAACAGTATAAAATGTCACAGAAATTCACTGGTTTTCTGTTGATGTAGACCATTCAAATGACTTCACACACACAAATTTGAAAATGTACACCCATATTTATCATGCACAGCAACACCATAAGGTAGTGCATGTTCTGTGCACCTATAACCAATGTGGATCACTTCTTTTTCACACCATTATCTGGTGCACACTATTTTTGTGTCACGCGCCAATATCTACCGCACACAATTTTGGTTCATGCACTAATAACTGTTACGCACAACTTTTTTGTCACATGCTAATATTCCGTGCGTATTGCACTCTACGCATCACACCATGCCAAAGTTTAGTATTCTCCCACCGCACACCAGTACTCTACGCACACCATTAATTAAACCGTCACGCTGCAGGAATATTTAGCATGCATGTATTGCATACCGACATTGTACGCGCACCAACAAAATTCCTCTGTGCTTTGTCAATACTCAATGCACACACCATGTTCACCAATATTATGCATGTGCACACCGCATGTGCCAATATTACACATGCTCCACCCAATCTGCATCGCGCCGTCCTAAATTTAGTGCGCACATATGTGTACTATTATTTTTTCGCGCTTCATGAGCTCTGCTCCACACAATGCCAAATTTAAGTGTGAACACTCGCACACCGTTATTTTTTGTGCATTGCCAATTCTACACCACGCAGTGCCAAATTTAAGTGTGCAAACCCGTCGACCATTATTTTCACGCATTACCAATTTTTCACTGCACAATGCCAAATTTAAGTGTGCATGCCCGCTTGCCATTATTTTTCGTGCATTACCAACTTTGCACCACAAAACATCAAATTTAAGTGTGCACACCCATGCACAAATATTTTTTTGTGCATCCCAACTCGTACTCCGCAGCACCAAATTTTAGCATGCACAGCCACGCACCCTTATTTTCCACACATCACAAGCTTTTTACTGCGCATCACATATTTTTAGTGCGCACACTTGTGCACCTTCATTTTTCTGCGCATCAATTCCTTGTGAATTTTGCAGTAGAAATTGGGGCTTTTCCAAACATTTTCCAATTTTCACCATGGACCTTCTGCAACTGTGATAGTTGTTCAATTTCACTTTGATAACACCAATTCAACCTATGCAACAACAAATCGTTGTTGGTTGACATTCCCAGAACGAATTTTTCCAAAACTCAATTCACGAATTGAGAATTATAATCAACTAATCTCTCTCCACCTATCATGGCTTCCATGTAACTTCAAATTTGACCAATTTTAGGTCTAACTTTTCTAGAATGGATATTAAATTAAGAATATCTCACCACTTGGCCGAATTTCTCAAATTTCTCATGAATTTAACAACAGAAATTGGGGCTTTTGCCCAATTCCACGCAATTGCTTATGATTTTTACCATGGACACAATGTAACTTGAAATTTGGCCACATAGAAATTAATTCTCTGTGAAATTTCTCTTCAATTCAACTTGCTTGGTCCATCCAGGCTCAGTGTTGAAAACTAGAGCTTTGATACCATATTGTAGCATCCCCAACATCCAACTAGGCTATGCCACATAAAAATTTTGAACCATATACAAAATTAAAACGTATAGAAACTTTTCAAATGCAAATATTCATACATAATGATAACAAAAATACACTTCTAGAACACATTGGAAAAACCCATAAAAATAAACGCGTACATAATAATGTAGCATGTAATTTAACACACAATTGACACTTATCTTGGTAAAAATATTACCAACTGTGTGCAGACCTTCCACGTTCCTCCCAACATTAGACAACACTGCTAAAAAATATTAGCAGTGGGTCACCCCTGAGTTGGGACTAAACTCCACCCAAGTAAAGAAATTCCTAACAAGGCTGATGTATCTCAAACAGTAGAAAAAAAACCCTCACAGGTGCCAACTAAAAATAGCATCCTATAGTCCCTCATTCCCCACATGCATGTCCCACCCCAAGAAGTGTTCCCATTCTCTACTCAACAGTCCCTTGACTTCCTCACTTCCTTTCCGGGGCTTCAACAATAGGTCAAATAAGAAGTCTCAGAGCCATGTAGTTGTAGCTTGACACCTTTGGAAAATCAATTCCCAACAATTCTCTCACCTAGAGAGTATTGCTCATGGGCCTGACAACCTGCCTCTTCAATATCCGATGGGCATGACAACTTGATTCTTCAGTCCAACTCCTAACATAACCAAGTACAGGTACATGTATATTGATAGGAAGTTACGCAGGATAGTTGAATGAGTGAGTGCATGATGATGGAATTATGAGAAAATGAACTAAGTCCAAACTATATGTATGCATGTTCTCAACTTGACACTTGTCATGTTGAGAGCTACTTTGTCCCACTTGTCCCCATCCTTAAAACTTAGGATAAAATAATTATCCATGCTTTATAATTTAAGGAATATTAATATAATATTCCTTTTTGGCTTAAGCTCCCTAGCTTAGCCCCTTATCCTTAAATTTTATCCCCCTTTCCCTAACTAGTGGAGTTTAGTCCCCCATACTCTTTTGCATGGTTGGTATGCTGCAGTGATGTTTTTTTCACTAATATTTGTATGTGATTAAATTTACATTTATATTACAGATACATTGTTATTTTTGCATCCTGGTTCACCAACCTCAAAACACAACATATACACAAAGTCTCTCTAGCCTCAAAATCGTGTGCACTTAAGTTTGTTGCACGCGATATCCTAGAATGTGAACACTTCATCTTTTTAGTGCGCAGTACATGTGTGCACTATACCATAGAAGTTGCATGCAAAACGATATTAAACATCTCACCAACTTAAGTACATTTGTATTTACATTTACAGTTGGGGTTCAACCTAGGGGTATTACATATCCAATTCATGTTTTCTGCTTGTTATAGTTGATTTCTTCCCAAGGTATGAGAATGGGCTTGGAAAGAGAAAGTTGAACTTGGTGATGCTGAACCTTTTGGTGGTTGTGGAGTCTAATTATCTTTCTGATTCATAGGTCTTTTACTTTTAGCCGTGTTTATACCCCAGAAGTATGTACACTCTTCCACGCGGGGGAGTGCAGAGGGGGGGTACCCCCTCTACAGGGTCCGGGGGGGATATCCCCTCGGCTGGGGGGTTTGGGGGCAACGTCCCCTGATGGGGGTTTGGGGGAGAAATCCCAGAAGGAAAAATTGCCTTGTAAATGTATATTGTAATTTCATTGTAAATCTGGACCATTCATTATAAGGTCGTAGATCTAATGGTAGAGATTATGTTAGGGTTTTTTGCCCTAGAAGGCAACCCTCTTTTATGAGGGAAATGTATTGCGGCTATGATTGATGGTGAATATTGTATTCTGATAGAGGAGACTATGAGAGAAAGAAGAGGAAGTTACAACGGGTTTTGTTGTAGGTTGTATCCCTTCATTTACTGGATAATAATAAGGGAAGGACCTGGCAATTTCTCTGGTGGACGTAAACCACATTGAGTGAACCATGTAAATCCGTGTCTCTCTTGTATTGTGTATCTTCTGTGTTTCATTTCTGCATTTGTTTTATTTTTATTGCTCCACGGTCCTTTTTTTCCAACACCTTTTGCTTTGAAATCTATGGAAGTAGATTTACTACATGTGGTTGCATCATTTAAAGGTTTTCTGCACTGAAACCAAAATAAAACTCTTGAAATGTAGGTTTGTGAACAACTTCATCTTCATTTTCATATGTAGTTGTCTTGTTGAGTTTCTCCTTCATTGACTATTGATCAAAATCATCATCATCATCATCATAGAGAGGGTTGTTCTCAACAAAAAACTAGTTTAGAACACTTCACCGACTGTTGAATTTTTAGATATATCAACTCATCATTCAGTAGCAGGGATTGTTCTTGAAGAAGTGTAACTTTATCTTGCATTACTTGCAAACAAGTTAGCAATGATTGAAGAGTGTCTTTGTGAATGATGAATGTATTATCGTTAACAGTTTTTATTAGAGTGTTCAGAAACTCGAATAATTCAAGAATTTTCTTCATTTGAATGATGTCTTCTTGTGACTCACTCACTTGAATTAGTTCACTTGATCTCGCTGGCTTGAAATCCAAACTCACTTGCTTGATTTTTTTTAGACTTGCTCACTTGTTTGGACTCACTTGAACTTTTCTTTCTTAAATTCTCTCTAGGAAGTTGAGGATGTCAATTACCATCGAAAATGCACCGTAAAAGTATTACAATGGTTTGAGGTTTAACCTTGTCAAATTTTGATTTACAATGACTCAAACAAGTGTCGGGTTCAACCGAGAGCACTCTCGAAAATAACAATGAAATTCAACTTGATTTGTTTGGACACTTACAAAAAATTATAGTTGACTTTAATTACTTACAAAAAATTATTATTTGAAAGTTTACAATTAATGTTGACTTGAAAGTTGAATGTATCTTCCAATTTGATGATTCTTTGATTCATGCTCATGTCCAATTATCATTTCATTACAAACTCGATTTGTGCATTGCTTCAATATTCTTTGTCGTTGCTTGATTACTTGCATGTGCTTGAATTTCATTAACTGTGTGCACTTGCATCATATTATGTGTGTGTTGTGGTAAATAATGGATTACAATCATTTATGTCAAAACTAGACAATAAACATCATAAGAAACCATAAACATCATAACGCAACCATGAACATCATCACACACTACACAAAGTGTACCTAAGATCCCCTTATTCAAACTTTAGGCAAATCTATAATACAGAGTGAAAAACTTCAATTTTATTATGAGCATCTCTCTTACGAGACAAAATAGAATGGGAAGACCACAATCTACTTTCTTCTTCGACAAAAGTTTCATTTCATAAGATTTCACTTCTTCTTTCAAAAACTTAAGAAAACAATAAATGTCTTCTCAAGAAATGAATCTTACTCTAATAGAAAACTCATAAGATTTCACTTCTTCTCTCAAAAAGAAAACAATAAATGTCTTCTCAATAAATGAGTGTCTTACTCTAATAGAAAACTCAACTCATCACTCCCTTGACAAATTCTTCTAAGTCTTAAAAAAATATAATAATGGACATCTTTCTCTCTTATGCTCACTCTCATTTACTAATTGGCCTCACCTCCCTAAAGGTCTTTAGTTCCCTTCAACTCATCCTTTATCACTTTTATCTAAAAAGTGAAAGTAACATAATAAAGTAGTAATACTTCAAATTAGATTTAGAAATAAATTACTTTAAAAATGCTTTCAAAACATATATAAATATGCTTTGTATATCCCTTTTACATACCACTTGTAAACTTTAAAAAGTGATTTATTAAAATCTGTGCATAGTTTTGTTTTACATGCATGGCATGTTTTATGGTTTTAAGAAATCATAATTGAAATTTCAAAAAAACATGTTGTATTTTTACTGGTTACCAGTTCAGCCATGAAGATGCCGAATGATGAATACATTGGACGCTGCATACATATCATTTAGGCGTTGAATATGGAGAGAGTTTGTTGAAATCCAATAATTGCTGCCATCTTGTTAAATATATTGTACCCTCAACAGTATAACCGTACACTGCCAGCTGTACTAGACAGTTGTACTTTCTATTTCTGTCTTGCTTGAGCATATATAGCTCAACCATCTTACATTGTAATGATATTCAGTTATGTTCTATACTTCTTCATACACTTGAATATACTATTCTTTTCTCCCTGCATTTCTCTGTCCTTCACAATTTATCATGGTATCAGAGCTTCAGGTGTAAGCCTCTTCACACAGTCCGGAGAGCCACACGATCCACACAGAACAGAGCTTCACGAATCTTGAGAGCATGCGACACAGACTTTTCACAAAGCTTGGAGAGCTGTCCATAAGACTCTCTAAAAGATCGCCGTGATAAGATAGCGGAGGAAGCAGAGAACGCAGAAGAAGAAACCTACACAATTTTCTCAAAGAACCGTCAAAGATTGACGCAGAAGAGCTATAGAACGAAAGAATTTTAAAGTACTTGAAGATTTCGCTTCAATTCGTTAAAGATTCAAGCAGAAGGCTGAATCGTTTAAAGATTTTTTGAAAATAGTTCAAATCTGTCAAAGATTGTAGCAGATCATGAAGAAATCGTGAAATTCTCTCAAATCATTTAAAGATTCACGAATCTTTCTTCCACAGGTGTAAAGAACGCATCTCAGGCGCAACGAACAACCATTGAAGCCGTGAAATTCGTCCTGCGAACGGTTCCAAGGTGGGAAACCAGACCAGAAGGGACGAGGAGAGCGCGGAAAGGGCGAAGGAATTTCAGCCGTCAGATCTTGCGCAAAGGACCGACAGCCGTTAGATCCATGAGAAAGTGCACGAGGTTTAACCTCTAGAACGCACAAGAGTGATTTCGACTTGTAAAGTCGTGAAATCCCGACGTCATCTTGACCGTTCATCAAGAGACACGTGGCAAGATCCTATCCCATCGCAAAATCAGGAATCGGGAGTTGGACGAGCGAAAGAATCAGCTCTCCAAAAACTCCAATACGCGAAATCGCGAAATCCCGAAACGATCAAAGCCGTCCATTTCAAAGGACAGGTGGTAGCAGATCAACGCATCGTCATATCGACATTTCAGAGTTCGGGGTTTTCAAAGACATTGCAACGGGACCTCGCAACTCGCGAAATTGCGATACGCGATATAGCGATAAGATCTCAGTCGTCCGCTTGTCCGGACACGTGGCGAACATCGCAGCACCCGTCGGCATTTCGGCATTCGGGGTTTCAATTTGTCAAAGAAACTTGACATCGCAACTCGCGAAATCGTGATACGCGAAATCCCGATAAGATCTCAGCCGTCCATTTTGGCCGGACACGTGGCGGACATCAAGGCCACTATCGACATTCGGCGTTTCAACTTGACAGACACATTGTTTCAACGGAGCATCGCAAGTTGCGATATCTCGAGGAAGCATCAGGACCGTCCATCTCTCTCGGACGCGTGGCGCAAATCCGACAACTCGGAAAAAGTCCCGAAGAGGAAAGCGCCATCGGCAAATCGGGATTCGGGAAATCGCGAAACCTGAGAACAAGTGATCGGGTTTCTTTCCAGTGAAATCCCCAACGCAAATCTGATCCGTTCATCTTTGAAGGACACGTGGTTGAAATCAAAGCTTTCGGGAAAAATCTCGATAAGCGATTTCATCGGCTTTTCGGGATTCGACATTTCGCGGATCTTGGAGACAAGAGGTCCGGGACATAACATATCACGAAATCGCGAGGAGATATCACGACCGTCCGTCTACTGGGACACGTGGCAGCAATCAACGAAATCGGGAAAAGTCCCGAAAGGAAGCACGCCATCGGAAAATCGGCGATCGTGGAATCGAGGAGGCAAAGAACCTCAACATCAAAAATCGTGAAATCCAGATTCACGATATCCCGATATTTTTCGCCAAAGTCCAAAAGTCCAAAGGCAAATTTTTCGCGTTTCGGCATTTTGAAAGGAAAAGAACAGGAAAAGCCCGTAACGCCTTAACATTCACGCGCGTGGTCACATGTGAAGGAGACCAAAGGCCAAATTCAATCCCGATAAGCTCCTATCGGCCATCGGCAAACTAGCCATCGGCAAATCGGCGTTTCTGAGATCGGAGGTAAATACGAATTTTTCCCTCTCTTTTTCTTGCAATTTTTTTTAAAATGGCGTCGACTAGCAATCTCGGCCCAACTCAGGGTCCAACTCTTCTTGGGAAGAATTACGAATTTTTGTCTCTTCAAATGAGGTCGTTCCTGCAAGCACAAGAGTGCTGGGAACCAGTGGATCTTGGATATGTGGAACCAGATCCAGCAGCCCTCACTGCCATGACAGATGCTCAGAGAATTTCTCAGGCAACTCTGAGGACCAAGGAAAACAAAGCAAAATTCTGGATACAGAATTCGGTGGATGATTCGATTTTTTCGAAAATCACAGGCGCTGGTACTTCCAAACAGGCCTGGGACATCCTCAAAATT
>ML782555.1:793130-820628 GCA_009831015.1 Picea engelmannii | reverse complement strand
AAAGAGAGAGTACATATACATGTTTGGGAAATAAGAAAATACACAGAGAAAACACAAGAGAAATGGAAGAGAGAGAGATCATATTTCTAGAGAGTTTAGAGCAAAGTTTCCAAAGTAAATTAGAGTGCATGATTCCCAAGACAGTGACATCATAACAGTCTGTACAGCAGGAGAAAAAACATTCTATACGTGCATGGCATGTAATACAATGGGATCGCACCCCTTAAAATGTGCCCATTCTACATTTAACCCCCCGAAAGTGCACCATCTCCCAGATTTATGGGAACTCCCCTGAACCGAAGGCTATATGGTGGATGGACGACTATGTTACATCATCGCACCCCTGGTTGTATGTGTTTTGAACAGAGACCATGAGTTGGGGCTTAGCCCTAGCCCCCCCTCCATGCACACTTTAATACATTGCAATTTAAAACATTTTCACAAGGCTTGTATAAACAAGGAATATGTGGGGCACGTTGGTGTTGGACCATTCCCAAGGCACTTTCCTTATACAACAGGTCACGAGTTCGAAACTTGTGAGCTCCAAAATACTTTTGATCAACCACCAAATGATGGGGTGCCATGTGGCACCAAACAACTTGTCGAGAACGCACCACTTGTCCACATATGATTGGATCTGTCATATGCCCAGTCAACCTGTTGTTGTGCTGCCACGTGTCTCTGTGCTACATTAGCATGCTGACGTCATGCTGATGTTAGCATTGACTTTTTTTTTCCAGTTTGACTATTGACTTTTTAGTTGTTTGGGAAAATGGTCAGAGTGTGATAACTATTGCATACAACGTCCGTTTGAGAAAGTAAATATATGGTCGGAATCAATGCGACAAGTCGGTCGCAATGGAATCGGTTTTTTCCAATTCCGAGAATTTTCATTAAATTTAAGCCTTTTCTGGACCTGGAAGCCTCCTGGATCCGATTCTGGATCAACTATACATGTTGTACTGTACCTATTGGCATGATTCTCGAGGTAGATTACTGTGTATTTATTGTTGTTGATTGAAATCTGAACAATGACACGATTTCCCAGGAATAAATCGGGCTATATATTTTGGCACGTGTGGGATGTTTAGAATCTTGTTTCATGGCTGAGATACATGATTTTCATTTCTAATTTTGTTGAGTTGGAATCATTAAATTTCTGGGTTGTAAAGAAATTTCATATTTTCTCTTGAATAATAGAAATAATCTTTCTAGGGTTTTCCCCACAGTGGGGTTTTTGTCTTGGTCATTGGACCAAAATCACTTATCTACTTGATGCATTATGAGAGTACAGATCAATGATTTACTTGACTTAAGTATTATAGCTTTAAGTTTCTTTTTTTTTTAAGGCATTTATTAAAGACTAAAATCTCAGGTTAGTCAAGTGTTTGACAAAATGTGTGAATGTGATATATATGATTTTGTCATTAAAAATATTCATGGTATCAGAACTACGACTATGTATGAAGTGCATTGTGTAGAATTTGATTTTAGAGTTGGGAAAAGAAGAAGAATATTTTTTTGAATATGGTTGCTTCCATCAGACATGAGGACCAGTTAGATGGCATTTCTAACTATTTGTAATGGAAGGTTAGAATGACAACTATTTTTAAAGAAAATAAATTGTGGGCCCTTGTCACTACTGTGGTAGTTCCTCCCTCCAATGATCCTATTTCCTTAGATATACATGAAGTCAAAGAATCCCAAGCCCAAAGACTCATTTTGGATGGAGTAAAGGATTCACTCATACCACACTTGGCTGAAAAGAAGACAACCAAAGAAATGTGGGAGGCACTGGAAAATCTATACAAGGCTAAGAATGAAAATCGTAAGATGGCACTCAAAGATAAATTGCACTCAATCAATATGACCAAGGGTAAGAGTGTGGTTCCATATCTTACCTAGTTGGCACAAGATAAGGATGAACTGGAAGCTGTGGGGGAAGTCGTCTCAGATTCATAGCTTGTGAGGATAGCCTCTAAAGGTTTTACAAAGGATTGGGAAGTCTTTGTGAAAAGCATTGTGGGACGTGAAAAACTTCCAGATTGGAGAAGACTTTGGGATGATTTTACTCAGGAGGAGATATGAATGAATGGAGAGAAGGGAGGAGAGGGATTCGTTGAGGAGAACGTTTCTCTTATGTTAAAGGGAAAGGGAAAAAGTAAGAAGGGTTACTGGATTGACATCAGTAAAGTTTATTTCTTTGCATGCAATGAATATGGCCACTATGCAGCACAATGTCCGAACAGGATGGGGACAAAGGAGAAGGAGAAAGAGAAATAGGTAATGACCACTTCAGAGGTAAATGACTTTAGTGATAACTTTGAGAAATATTTTTCTCATCTCCATTGTTTCTAGTGGTAACGACAACAACTTTGAGTTTGAAAGGACTTGGATGGTGGACAGTGGGGCCACCAGTCATATGACAAGAATGATGGACTCATTTATGTTCATATCTGAGATTGGTCCTGATTATGTCGTGAATGGGACTCACTAGATCAGAGGAGTTAGAAGTGTCAGGTTTATGTTGGACTTCAGAGAGACTATGGAAGTAGAAGGGGTACTGTTTGTACCAGCGCTGAGAGTTAATCTCCTCTCAGTATCAGCTCTAGAGGATGTTGGATATGTAATCACTTTTGAATGTGGTTATGTTCATAGTCATGCAGTAGATTAGGTTCCCATCAGGACAGTTCTGATTAGAGAATGGAGAGGTAGAGTATACACAGTGCTTGGCCAGCCCGTGGGATGTCAGTTAGGTTGGATATTTGACTCATAGGGGGGAGTCTTGTAGGAAAATTCCCCTGCAAACAGGTGAATTTCCTCTTGGATCTTAGACTCCTATGACCAAGATAGAAGAATGCTAACTTTGAACACTGACATTCCTTTAAATGTAGCTAAACTAGTCAAGGGAAAAGAGGAAGCAAGTATGAGTACCTTTTTCTTAATTTTGTCCTTGCTTGGTCCGGGTTGAACTTGATCTTCAAGTCCTTCAATGAATTCTGCAATCCAATAGAAAACAAAGACAAAACATACTTCCTATTCTACCAAGATTAGTTTAAAACTAGATTCATCAAAAGTGACAAGCCCATGAAAATGTACATAAAATTGAAGGAAACATGCCAAGCATATGTATTAATGATAACTCAAAAGAGATACTTACAAACTGTAGATGAAGTCACAACATCTTCTCCAAGTCCTCCTCATCCATCCCTTGCACAAAGCTCCCAAAATTATAGGTTTGATATCCTAAAGATTTCTCCCAAGACCTTAAGTTTGATACCTCCAATATGCCTCCTCCATCTCCATGGAAATCCCTCATTATATAGGATTTGGAGGCTTAACCAACATGGAGAGGATCACTCATCAGATCCATTAAAAAGGGATCTGAAAGATATTTAGAGAGAAAATATCTCTTAAGGATTTTAGGGAGGAAATATCTCTCAAGGATTTTAAGGAGGAAATATTTCAACCATCCATGAGATCCTCCACCTTCCCTAAACAATAGGAAACCAAATGTGAGGTGGATTCTCACACTTAATTAATTTATTTTTCATGAATATTAACAATAATTCATGTGCACTTGGTATTTTATCCTTCATGTAAATAATCCCTCCTCCACATTGACTAGGGATTATGACATAGGTTATTCCATGGTGTCAAGGTGTATGAGACACTTATATCACACTTAAGACACTTAGGGTGAGGTACCTAGGTGTGAAAATTTCATGTGAAATAGAATTCCCCCTAAAGTGTGAGGTCATAAGAGAGAATGATGGCCAAAACACTTTACAAATATTTAATGCAAGGATGTGGAGTTGGAGAACCTAGAAGAAGATGCAAACAACCATTAAACAGTATTAAAAAATGTTCCATTTCCAAGGTAGGCATACCTATGCTTGGAATATGAGATGACTCAAAGCACGGTCGTCGACCAATACACTATGGATCCATGAAAAATATTGACTAAGGATATGGCCACCAAAGATACAATGTGGATCCATACCTCCATGACATGAACTGCTTGTAGCCACGATAAATACACAGTGGAGCTATGAGATGATGAAACATAGCCACATACCAATACAATTTGGATCTATGTAACATTCTATATATCAACATGCTGAAATGATCTCCTTTGCAGCCTGGGAAAAGCAGTTTAACATAGTGAATTCTCAACCCTAATTCTTCGTCCCAATCCCGATGTGATACGAATCTAGCCATGTGAATAGATGTTTTGATGTCAAACATGGTAGAAACCACTTGATTACCAGTTAATGAGGTAAACCATTAAAAAGTGTGAGGGAAAACACCAATGATGTCAATGAATCCCAAGGTACACTAGTACAATCCAACAAATGTGAATAACTGAGCCGAGGTCGAACATTCATGGAATCATCCGATCAAAGTTCAATGATGTAAACCTATTGTCAGAAGCGAGGAGGCCTGCCATTGAGGCATGTAGGTCCCAAGGTACTAACTGGTTTCTAAGTCTAATTCCTGGATGATGTGTTGAAGTTGACATGAAAAGAGTCGTCGAAGAAGGGCCTTGATGTATCCCCCATCATCGACATGAAACCGACATAGGAAAGTGATGTAAGATGGTGAGTCAAATGAGTGTGGAATGACATAGGAAATGGAAACTGGAAATACTGCAGATGGATGGTTTGAAGTGAAAATTCCCTTGAACATGATGATTCATGACGAGTGACTTGGCAACAATGACTCGACGAGTACCAAAAATGTAATGTGATGACAATAAAAGAACTCTTCGACTGGATGAAAAAGTATGGCAACACATGGAATTGGTATGACTCAGAGACAAGCAGATTACCCAACTGTAAGACGAGACGCAAACAGGTGCCATGTTCAAGGGTGAAAAAAGCTTCCATAAAGGATTATCAAAAACTTGACCCACTTCCTTAATTTTTCCCGCACCCAGATAGATGAGTACCCATTTTTAATTTAATGATCTGGAGGAGGGTAACACATGCTCAATATAACTCACCTTCGGTAACTCCCTCTTACTTTATTTAACAAAAATGAATAAGTAAGGGTTTGTTCCCATATGGGCCCTTCAATGTGTGAGTTTAGTGAGTCCAGAGAAGGAAAACTTTATGGTTTTTCATGTTTAGAGAGTCTAAAAAGAACTTAAAGGAAACTACAGGGTTTTCCTTTTTCATAATTTTAGTCTCGTAAGGCCGAAAAAGAGATAATCTACCACTTGAAAGATGCCCTTTCAAACCTTTTAACGAGTGTGAAAGGAAGAAAGATCACTCGACAATCTTTTCATGTTTAGAGAGTCTGAAAAGAGATTAAAGGAGACTCCAGGGGGTTCATTTTTTGTATAACTTTTACGAGTCCAAAAAAGTGATAAAATTATACTTGGTTACATTCTCATGTATTTACGAGCACAAGAAAGAACAAAGACTAAGCTCAGTATTGATTTCATTTTTACACAAGCTTGAAAAAAAAATTAACTTATGCTTCTAAATTCCCAACGTAATTTCCAAAAGTTGGGATACCCATGGATGGTTGATACTCTTCCCCCGTATTGAAAATCTAGTGGCTTAACTCCAGAATCAAAGGCTGGAGACATGCCCCCCCAAGATTCAATTCATTCACCGACTTTGAGGTTGTCACCAATTTTTGTACTAGATGGAGAAAAAAGATAAGGGTGGATGAAATGAAGATTCAAATATGAGACCTAACGAAAGAATTGACTCGACATCTATGATATCTAGCTAAAGACTCGACTCAATATCTATGATATCTAGTGAAAAGACTCAACTCAATGGGAGAAGTGACTTTTTCATTTTTTAACGAGCTTGACATGGGAAATGAACTATGCTCAAAGCTCCGGGTTCAATCCCCATATTTATGTTTTATTTTTTAACGAGCCTTCTATAGAGAGGAAAACTATGCTGAAGATCATTGTTTCATTTTTTAACGAGCTTGCCACAGAGAAGCAAAACTATGCTCGTAGCTTTTGTTTCATTTTTTAACAAGCTTGACAGAGACAATGAACTATGCTCATCGAGACCAGGTACTACCAATGGAAGAGAGGAATCGACCTTCAAAGAAATGGATTGACCACTCTGCCTGTGATGTACTGTTTGGAAAATGAGGTTGCTTCATAAAATGTATTTCCATTCTTGAAATAGGTGAGGGTTTGGGTTTAGTTATGCAAAATGACTGCTGAATTAATATCCCTTAAAGAAAAATAACAACTTCATGCACTAGATAGTTCACCGCTCATGTGATGATATAATAGTACCCTTCTTGCTTTGTTGAATACAAGGAATTATTTCATTGTAAAGAGGAGACTTGATATTGCTCTGCACATGTGGAATCATAAAAAAAAAAACCTTTATTTCCATGCATTGAATACTTCTCTTGGGATTTTGTATTTCAAGCATTAAATCATTGACATGAGATGGGTGCATGGGCTTCCAAATCAATCACCCTAAGATCATAACTGTGTCTATTTCAGCTATGCGTGGGGCATCTTTAGCTGAGTGTGGGCACCTAAAAAATAACTATTGGATTTTATTCTCTCACATCCAATCAAATATCAAATGTCTATATCACACTAGATATGATTTGACATGGTGAGAGTAGCCATCATCCATCAATATAAATCCATCAATTTAGATTGAAATAGCTCTATGTAAAACTATTGTGGTGCTACCCGACCTTAATACCAAAGGAGCTATGATACCAATTGAAGAAATTAAACGTACAATATCAAGACAAGAACTTTGGTCGAAAATGCCTCAAACCATAATTCAACATTATATTCATTGTAATGGTACAATATATAATACAATAATGAAAGCACCTCAATTGTTCTCACCTCATTAGATAATAAGGTAGGAGGAGGCAAAGTAGGAATCTAGAAAGACACATAGGATAAAAACTATATCCTTAAATACAAAATAGATTAGGTGGTTCTAGGACTTAATGATTGTATACAAGTAGGAGGATAAAAACCCCATTGCACATTTTTAATCATGAAGAAATAAAAACAGATAGTGAAGCAATTGGAGTAGGAGAGAGAGAAGAAGATAGAAGATAAGAGAATAGTGAAGAAGAAGGCGAAGTAATTGCACCTTCACCTAGAGAAGTGTTGGTGTTGAGAAAAAAAACCCCTAGTAGTCATATAGGAGGAATTAGTTCACACTCAAATATGGAGAATCAATATGGTACCCCGAGGTTATATTGCTTCATGAAATGAATAGAGATGATGTATAACAACATTGGCTCACATGCAAAGCAATTTTTTCTTTGAAGAGGATCATAGATGAAGCAAGAAAGATCGCATAATTAGAAACCATGTTTAGGGACAAAGCCTTGACATCGTACATGAAATACAAGGCCAATGCACCAATGGGACAAGAAAGGTCCCTCACAGAGATTAAGAAACATATCCTTAGGGAATTTCATAAGCCTAAGTCAAAATCTCAATCTATCATTGAGATAAAGGAGATTAATTGTAAAGAAGCAGAAATTGTGTAGGGTTAAGACCAATGGTTCAAGATTTTACTAGACAGACTAACACTCCAAATTCAAGAGGTACAACATAGACAATGGTTTATTGTAGGGTTTATCCCCCACATCTGAGTCCCTCTCACCCAACATAAGGTGACAACTTTGGCAGAAGAATTCGAAATTGAAATGTGTCTAGAAGCTACACCAAGAGGCGTAGAGACATCAGTCAATTTGGTGTAGGTGTAGTAGAAAATGGCCAATATAATCATGAAACTATAAGATATGGGGAAGACTAAAATCATGTGGGAGCATGTATAATGTACCACATGTCTCTCTAAGGGGCATCGTAGGGAAAAGTGCCCTTTCCTTCCAAATTATGTGGCGACAAGCATGCCAAGTGCATTTCCATCTAGAAAGAAAAAATGGTGCGAGTTATGTAGACAGTGGGGCCATGTGCCACCCCACTTCCCAACTTTGTAGAAGTATCAAACAACAAACCAAAATTTATTCTGTGAATTCTGTAAATCCATTGGGCATGATGTCAATAGTTGTCACTCATTCCATTTGATGCAAGATAATACCCATGATGCATTCTAGGTACAAGAAGAGTAGAAGGGTGGTGATCGTGGTGGTTCTGAAAGAGAAATATACCAAATATGTCCCATAGGTAGATATGGGCACAGTCGTGGACGCAGATATGGAGGAGGCAGAGGCAAGTCCCCCACATGTTTCAATTTTGGGGGGCACAATAGCGATAATACCTAGCATCGCTTCAAATAATCACTTTCAAAGGTGCACAAATTAAATATGAAATGCTAAAATCATGGAGAAATCAAGCCTTCCAAAATATTTTCCTATGAATATGATAAACGACCATGAAACAATGTAGTCCCAATGAAATGGACATGATAGATATCAAAATAAAGAGACATATTTAAAAAGCCTATTAACTTCATTCAATAAAACCGCCCTTTGAAGAAATTGATTGACCACTTCACCTGTGTTGTACAGTTTGGAAAATGAGGTTGCTTCATAAAATGTATTTGCATTCTTGAAATGCATGAGGTTTTGGGTTTATTTCTGCAAAACTCCCGCTGAAGTAATCTTCCTTGAATAAAAACAACAACTTAATGCACTACATAGTTTACCACTCACGAGATGATATAATAGTACCCTTGTTCGTTTGTTGAATACATGGAATTATTTCATTGTAAAGAAGAGACTTGTTATTTCTCTGCTCATGTTGAATCATAAAAAAAAATACCTTTCCTTCCATGCATTACATACTTCTCTTGGGATTTTATATTTCAAGCATTGAATCATTCACATGAGATGGGCACATGGGCTTCCAAATCAATCTCCCTAAGATACGAAGGATTTTTCCATGATTATTTTGGGCAAGGATATGATGCAGACTGTTGTGGATTGATATGCTCATGTGTGGAGAAGATCACTAGTATGAATCGCTAGAGCCTAGGTGATTAAATAGATCATTGGGTGATGAAGTAGATCATCGAATCATTGGGTCGCTGGCATGTATCTCACCACTCAAAGCCTACCAATTACCCATGCACTTAAAACTTATTGAATCTGGTGATTAATGAAGCCAATGGATTGTTGATTTAAAATAAGTCGATAGACCCCGATTGAAGACTATTAAATGGCATGATCTGTAAATATGAACTATGTCTATTTCAACTGCATGTGGGGCATATTTAGCTGAGTTTGGGCACCTAAAAAAGAACTATTGGGTTGTCTTCTCCCACATCCAATCAAATATCAAATGTCTGTATCGCACTAGATATGCTTTGACATGGTGACAGTAGCCATCATCCATCATTTTAGATTGAAAAATCTCTATGTAAAACTACTGTGGTGCTACCCGGCCTTAAGACCAAAGGAGCTCTAATACCAATTGAATAAATTAAACGTACAATATCAAGACAAGAATGTTGGTCGAAAATGCGTCAAACCATAATTCAACATTATATTCATTGTAATGATACAATATATAATACAATAATTAAAGCACCTCAATTGTTCTCACCTCATCTGATGATAAGGTAGGAGGAGGCAAAGTAAGAATCTAGAAACACACATAGTATAAAAACTATATCCTTAAGTATAAAATACATTAGGTGGTTCTGGGACTTAATGATTGTATACGAGTAAGAGGATAACAACCCCATTGCACATTTTTAATCATGAAGAATTAACAACAGATAGTGAAGCGATTGGAGTAGGAGAGAGAGAAGAAGATAGAAGAGAATAGAATAGTGAAGAAGAAGGCAAAGTAATTTCACCTTCACCTAGGTTGGTGTTGAGAAATAAAACGCCTAGTAGTCAGATAGGAGGAATTGGTTCATGCTCAAATATGGGGAATCAAGATAGTACCCCGAGGTTATATTTTTTCGTGGAATGAATATAGATGATGTAGAACAACATTGGCTCACATGAAAAAAAAAATTGTCTTTGAGGAGGATCACAGATGAAGCAACAAAGATCGCATAATTGGAAACCATGTTTAGGGACAAATCCTTGACTTCGTACATGAAATACAAGGCCATTGCACCAATGGGACAAGAAAGGTCCCTGACAGAGATTAAGCAAGATATTCTTAGGGAATTTCAGAAGCCTAAGTCAAAATCTCAATCTATCATTGAGATAAAGGATATTAATTGTAGAAAAGGAGAAACCATGTGGGGTTATGACCAACAGTTCAATATTTTATTGAATAGGCTAACGTTCCAAATTCAAGAGGTACCACATAGAGAATGGTTTATTGCAGGGTTGTTCCCCCACATCTGAGTCCCTCTCACCCAACAGAAAGTGACGACTTAGGAAAAATAAGTTGAAATTGAAATGCATCTGGAAGCTACACCAAGATGCATAGAGACATCGGTCAATTTGGTGCAGGTGCAGTCACAAATGGCCAATCTAATGATGCGGATTCAAGATATGGCGAAGACTAAATTCATGTGCGAGCATGTATAATGTACCACATGTTTCTCTAAGGGGCATCACAGGGATAAGTTCCCTTTCCTTCCAAATTATGTTGCGACAAGCGTTCCAAGTTCATTTCCATCTAGAAAGAAAAAATGGTGCGAGTTATGTAGACAGTGGGGCCATGTGCCACCCCACTTCCCAACTTTGCATAAATATCAAACAATGAAACACACTTTTTTCTGTGAATTCTATAAATCCATTGGGCATGATGTCAATAGTTGTCGCTGACTCCATTTGGTGCAAGATAATACCCATGATGCATTCTAGATACAAGAAGAGTAGAAGGGTGGTGATCGTGGTGGCGCTAAAAGAGAAATATATCAAAGAGGTCCCATAGGTGGATATGGGTACAGTCGCGGACTCAAATATGGAGGAGGTAGAGTAAGGCCCCCCATATGTTTCAATTGTGGGGGGCACAATAGCGATAATACCTAACAATGCTTCAAGTAATCACTTTCAAAGGTGCACAAATTAAATTAGAAATGATAAAATCATGGAGAAATCAAGCCTTCCAAAATATTTGCATCCGAATCTAATAAATGACCATGCAACAATGCGGTCCCAATGAAATGGACATGATAGATATCAAAATAAAGAGACATATTTAAAAGGCCTATTAATTTCATTCAATTAAATCGCCCTTTGAAGAAATGGATTCACCACTCCACGTGTGTTGTACTACTTGGAAAATGAGGTTGCTTGATATAATGTATTTGCATTCTTGAAATGGGTGAGGTTTTGGGTTTAGTTCTGCGAAACTCCCGCTGAAGTAATCTCCCTTGAAGAAAAATAACAACTTCATGCACTACATAGTTCACCACTCATACGATGATATAATAGTACCCTTCTTTCTTTATTGAATACAGGGAATTATTTCATTGTAAAGAAGAGACTTTTTATTTCTCTGCTTATGTGGAATCATAAAAAAAAATACCTTTCTTTCCATGCGTTGAATACTTCTCTTGGGATTTTGTATTTCAAGCGTTGAATCATTCACATGAGATGGGCACATGGGCTTCCAAATCAATCGCCCTGAGATATGAATGATTTTTGCCATGATTATTTTGGGCAAGGATATGACACAGACTGTTGTGGATTGATCTTCCCATGTGTGGAGAAGATCACTAGTATGAATCTCTAGAGTCTAGGTGATTAAATAGATTGTTGGGTGATGAAGTAGATCATCAAATCACTGGGTCACTGGAATGTCTCTCACCACTCAAAAACTATAAATTACCCATGCACTTAAAAATTATTGAATCTGGTGCTTAATGAAGCCAATGGATCATTGATTTAAAAGGAGTTGATAGACCCCCATTGAAGACTATTCAATGGCATGATCTTTAGATCTGAACTGTGTCTATTTCAACTGTGCATGGCGCATCTTTAGCTGATTTTGGGCACCTAAAAAAGAACTATTGGGTTGTCTTCTCTCACATCCAATCAAATATCAAATGTCTATATCGCACTAGATATGCTTTGACATGGTGAGAGTAGCCATAATCCATCAATATAAATCCATCATTTTAGATTGAAAAATCTCTATGTAAAACTATTGTGGTGCTACCCGGCCTTAAGACCAAAGGAGCTTTGATACTAATTGAAGAAATTAAACGTACAATATCAAGACAGGAACTTTGGTCAAAAATGCCTCAAACCATAATTCAAAATTATATTCATTGTAATGATACAATATATAATACAATAATGAAACCACCTCAATTGTTCTCACCTCATTAGATGATAAGGTTGGAGGAGGCAATGTAGGAATCTAGAAACACACGTAGGATAAAAACTATATCCTTAAATATAAAATACATTCGGTAGTTCTAGGACTTAATGATTGTATATGAGTAAGAGGATAACAACCCCATTGCACATTTTTAATCATGAAGAAATAACAACAGATAGTGAAGCGATTGGAGTAGGAGAGAGAGAAGAAGATAGAAGAGAAGAGAATAATGAAGAAGAAGGTGATGTAATTGCACCTTCACCTGGAGAAGTGTTGGTGTTGAGAAATAAAACCTCTAGTAGTCAGATAGGAGGAATTAGTTCACGCTCAAATATGGAGAATCAAGATAGTACCCCGAGGTTATATTTTTTCATGGAATGAATAAAGATGATGCAGAAAAACATTGGCTCACATGCAAATAAATTTTTTCTTTGAAGAGGATCACAGATGAAGCAACAAAGATCGCATAATTGGAAACCATGTTTAGGGACAAAGCCTTGACATAGTACATTAAATACAAGGCCATTGCACCAACAGGACAAGAAAGGTCCCTGATAGAGATTAAGCAAGATTTGCTTAGGGAATTTTAGAAGCGTAAGTCAAAATCTCAATCTATCACTGAGATAAAGGATATTAATTGTAAAGAAGGAGAAACTATGTGGGGTTATGACCAACAGTTCAAGATTTTATTAAATAGGATAATGTTTCAAATTCAAGAAGTACAAGATAGAGAATGGTTTATTACGGGGTTTATTCCCCACATCTTAGTCTCACTCAGCCAATAGAAGGTGACAAATTAGGTATAAGAAGTCGAAATTGAAACACATATGGAAGCTACACCAAGAGGCGTAGAGACATCGGTCAATTTGGTGCAGGTGCAGTCGCAAATTGTCAATCTAACAATGTGGCTGCAAGATATGGCAAAGACTAAATTCATGTGCGAGCATGTATAATGTATGACATGTTGCTCTAAGGTGCATTGCCGGGACAAGTTCCCTTTCCTTCCAAATTATGTGGCGACAAGCGTGTCAGGCGCATTTCCATCTAGAAAGAAAAAATGGTGCAAGTTATGTAGATAGTGGGGCCATGTGCCACCCCACTACCCAACTTTGTAGAAGTATCAAACAACGAGCCACACTTTGTTCTACGAATTCTGTAAATCCATTGGGAATGATGTCAATAGTTGTCACTCACTTCATTTGATGCAAGATAATACCCATGATGCATTATAGGTACAAGAAGAGTAGAAGGGTGATGATCGTGGTGGTGTTGAAAGAGAAATATACCAAAGAGGTCACATAGGTTGATATGGGCATAGTCGTGGACGCAACTATGGAGGAGGCAGAGGCAAGCCCCCCACATGTTTCAATTGTGGGGGGCACAATAGAGATAATACCTGAGATTGCTTCAAGTAGTCACTTTCAAAGGTGCACAAATTAAATATGAAATGATAAAATGATGGAGAAATCAAGCCTTCCAAAACATTTTCCTCTGAATCTGATAAACGACCATGCAACAATGCAGTCTCGATGAAATGGACATGATAGATATCAAAATAAAGAGACATATTTAAAAATCCTATTAACTTCATTCAATAAAATCACCCCTTGAAGAAATGAATTGACCAGTCTGCATCTGTTGTACTGTTTGGAAAATGAGGTTGCTTCATAAAATGTATTTTCATTCTTGAAATGGGTGAGGTTTTGGGTTAAGTTCTGCGAAACTCCAGCCCTTGAAGAAAACTAACAACTTAATGCACTACATAGTTCACCACTCATGCGATGATATAATAGTACCCTTGTTGATTTGTTTAATACAGGGAATTATTTCATTGTAAAAAGAGACTTGTTATTGCTCTACTCATGTGGAATCATAAATATATATATATATATATATATATATATATATATATATATATATATATATATATTTCCATGAGTTGAATACTTCTCTTGGGAATTTGTATTTCAAGCATTAAATCATTCACATGAGATGGGCACATGGGCTTCCAAATCAATCGCCCTGAGATATGAAGGATTTTTGCCATGATTATTTTGGGAAAGGATATGTGCAGCCTATTCTAGATTGATATTCTCATGTGTGGAGAAGATCACTAGTACGAATCGCTAGAGCCTAGGTAATTAAATAGATCGATGGGTGATGAAGTAGATCATCAAATCATTGGGTCGCTGGCATGTCTCTCACCACTCAAAACCTACCAATTATCCATGCACTTAAAACTTATTAAATCTTGTGCTTAACGATGCGAATGGATCACTAATTTAAAAGGAGTCGATAGACACCGATTGAAGACTATTCAATGGCATAATCTTTAGATCTGAACTATGTTTGTTTCAGCTGGACGTGGAGCATCTTTAGTTGAGTGTGGGCACCTAAAAAAGAACTATTGGGTTGTCTTCTCTCACATCCAATCAAATATTAAATGTCTGTATCACACTAGATATGCTTTGACATGGTGAGAGTAGGCATCATCCATCAATATAAATCCATCAATTTAGATTGAAAAAGATCTATGTAAAACTATTGTGGTGCTACCCGACCTTAAGACCAAAGGATCTCTAATACCAACCATAATTCAAAATTATATTCATTGTAATGATACAATATATAATACAGTAATGAAAGCACCATAATTGTTCTCACCTCATCAGATGATAAGGGAGGATGAGGCAATGTAGGAATCTAGAAACACACGTAGGATAAAAACTATATCCTTAAATATAAAATACATTAGGTGGTTCTAGGACTTAATGATTGTATACGAGTAAGAGGATAACAATCCCATTGCAAATTTTTAATCATGAAGAAATAACAACAAATAGTGAAGCGATTGGAGTAGGAGAGAGAAAAGAATATAGAAGAGAAGAGAACAGTGAAGAAGAAGGTGAAGTAATTGCACCTTCACCTAGAGAAGTGTTGGTGTTGAGAAATAAAACCCTAGTAGTCAGATAGGAGGAATGAGTTCACGCTCAAATATGGAGAATCAAGATAGTACCCTGAGGTTATATTTTTTCATGGAATGAATATAGATGATGCAGAACAACATTGGCTCACATGCAAAGCAATTTTGTCTTTAAAGAGGATCACAGATGAAGCAACAAAGATCGCATAATTGGAAACCATGTTTAGGGACAAAGCCTTGACATCATACATGAAATACAAGGCCATTGCACCAATGGGACTAGAAAGGTCCATGACAGAGATTAATCAAGATCTTCTTAGGGAATTTCATAAGCCTAAGTCAAAATTTCAATCTATCATCGAGATAAAGGATATTAATTGTAAAGAAGCAGAAACCATGTGGGCTTATGACCAACGGTTCAATATTTTATTGGATATGATAACATTCCAAATTGAAGAGGTACAACATAGAGAATGGTTTATTGTGGGGTTTCTCCCCCACATCTGATTCCCTCTCACCCAACAGAAGGTGATGACTCAGGAAGAAGAAGTCGAAATTGAAATGCGTCTAGAAGCTACACCAAGAGGCATAGATAAATCAGTCAATTTGGTGCAGGTGCAGTTGCAAATGGCCTATCTAACGATGCGACTGCAAGATATGGAGAAGACTAAATTCATGTGTGATTATGTATAATGTGCCACATGTCTCTCTAAGGGGCATCGAAGGTACAAGTTCCCTTTCCTTCCAAATTATGTGGCAACAAACGTGCCAAGTGCATTTCAATCTAGAAAGAAAAAATGGTGCGAGTTATGTAGACAGTGTGGCCATGTGCCACCCCACTACCCAAATTTGCAGAAGTATCAAACAACGAACCACACTTTGTTCTGTGAATTCTGTAAATCCATTGGGCATGATTTCAATAGTTATCAATCACTCCATTTGATGTAAGATAATACCCATGAGGCATTCTAGGTACAACAAGAGTAGAAGAGTGATGATCGTGCTGGTGCTAAAAGAGAAATATACCAAAGACGTCCCATAGGTGGATATGGGTACAGTCATGGACGCAGATATGGAGGAGCCAGAGGTAGGCCCCCCACATGTTTCAATTGTGGGGGGCACAATAGCAATAATACCTAACATCACTTCAAGTAATCACTTTCAAAGTTGCAAAAATTAAATATGAAATGCTAAAATGATGGAGAAATCAAGCCTTCCAAAATATTTGCCTCTGAATCAGATAAACAACCATGCAGCAATGCAGTCCCGATGAAATGGACATGATATATATCAAAATAAAGAGACATATTTAAAAATCCAATTAATTTAATTCAATAAAATTTCCCTTTGAAGAAATGGATTGACCACTCCACCTGTGTTGTATAGTTTGGAAAATGAGGTTGCTTCATAAAATGTATTTTCATTTTTGAAATGGTTGAGGTTTTGGGTTTAGTTCTACGAAACTCCTGCTGAAGTAATCTCCCTTGAAGAAAAATAACAACTCCATGCACTACATAGTTCACCACTCATGTGATAACATAATAGTACCCTTCTTGATTTGTTAAATATAGGGAATTATTTCATTGTAAAGAAGAGACTTGTTATTTCTCTAGTCCTATGGAATCATAAAAAAAAAATTCCTTTCTTTCCATGCATTGAATACTTCTCTTGGGATTTTGTATTTCAAGCATTGCATCATTCACATGAGATGGGCACATGGGCTTCCAAATCAATCGCCCTGAGATATGAAGGATTGTTGCCATGATTATTTTGGGAAAGGATATGATGTAGACTCTTGTGGATTGATCTGCTCATTTGTGGAGAAGATCACTAGTATGAATCATTAGAGACTAGGTGATTAAATATATCCTTCGGAGATGAAGTAGATAATCGAATCACTAGGTCGTTGGCATGTCTCTCACCACTCAAAACCTACCAATTACCCATGCACTTAAAAATTATTGAATCTGGTGCTTAACGAAGCCAATGGATCACTGATTTAAAAGGAGTCAATAGACCCTGATTGAAGACTATTCAATGGCATGATCTTCATATCTGAACTGTGTTTGTTTCAACTGTGCGTGGGGCATCTTTAGCTGAGTGTGGGCACCTAAAAAATGAGCTATTGGGTTGTCTTCTCTCACATCCAATGAAATATAAAATACTCGTATTGCACTAGATATGCTTTGACATGGTCAGAGTATCCACCATCCATCAATTTAGATTGAAAAATGTTTATGGAAAACTATCGTGGTGCTACCAGGCCCTTAAGACCAAAGGAGCTCTGATACCAATTGAATAAATTGAACTTACAATATCAAGGCAAGAACTTTGGTGGAAAATGCCTCAAACCATAATTCAACATTATATTCATTGTAATGATACAATATATAATACAATAATGAAACCACCTCAATTTTTCTCACCTCATCAAAAGATAAGGTAGGAGGAGGCAAAGTAGAAATCTAGAAACACACACAGGATAAAAACTATATTCTTAAATATAAAATACATTAGGTGGTTCTTGGACTTAATGATTGTATACGAGTAAGAGGATAACACCCCCATTGCACATTTTTAATCATGAAGAAAGAACAACACATAGTGAAGTGATTGGAGTAGAAGAGAGAGAAGAATATAGAACATAAGAGAGTAGTGAAGAAGAAGGCAAAGTAAGTGCACCTTCACCTAGAGAAGTGTTGGTGTTGAGAAATAAAATCCCTAGTAGTCAAATAGGAGGAATTAGTTCACGCTCAAATATGGAGAATCAAGATACTACCCTGAGGTTATATTGTTTCATGGAATGAATAGAGATGATGCAGAACAACATTGGATCACATGCAAAGCAATTTGGTATTTGAAGAGGATCACAGAAGAAGCAACAAAGATCACATAATTGGAAACCATGTTTAGGGACAAAGCCTTGACATCGTACATGAAATACAAGGCCATTGCACCAGGACAAGAAAGGTCCCTGATAGAGATTAAGCAAGATCTACTTAGGGAATTTCAGAAGCCCAAGTCAAAATCTCAATGTATATTTTAGATAAAGGAGATTAAGCATAAGGAAGGAGAAACCATGTGGGGTTATGACCAACAGTTCAAGATTTTATTGGACACGATAATGTTCTAAATTCAAGAGGTGCAACATAGAGAATGGTTTATTGCATGGTTTCTCCCCCACATCCGGGTCTCGCTCACCCATCAGAAGGTGACGACTTAGGTAGAGGAAGTCAAAATTGAAATGCGTTTGGAAACTACACCAAGAGGCACGGATACATCGTTCAATTTGGTGTAGGTACATTCACAACTAGCCAATATAATGATGCGACTGCAAGATATGGAGAATACTAAAGTCATGTGTGAGCATGTATAATGTACCACATGTCTCTCTAAGGGGAATCACATGGGAAATCGCCCTTTTCTTCCAAATTATGTGGTGACAGGCATGCAAAGTGCATTTCCATCTAGACAAAAAAAATGGTGCGAGTTA
This sequence comes from Picea engelmannii, assembly GCA_009831015.1. Classification (NCBI taxonomy): domain Eukaryota; kingdom Viridiplantae; phylum Streptophyta; class Pinopsida; order Pinales; family Pinaceae; genus Picea; species Picea engelmannii. The sequence goes on along the minus strand of ML782555.1, from coordinate 801,986 downwards.
TGTAGACAGTGGGGCCTTGTGTCACCCCACTACCCAACTTTGTAGAAGTATCAAACAACGAACCACACTTTGTATAGTGAATTATGTAAATCCATTGGGCATGATGTCAATAGTTTTCGCTCACTCTAGTTGATACAAGATAATACCCATGATGCATTCCAGGTACAAGACGAGTAGAAGGGTGGTGATCGTGGTGGTGCAGAAAGAGAAATATACCAAAGAGGTCCCATAGGTGGATATGGGCACAGTCATGGACAGAGATATGGAGGAGGCAAAGGCAGGATCCCAGATGTTTCTATTGTGGCGAAATTGGTCATGTATCAAGGTTTTGTACCAATTTGCATGTTCTTTGTGCATATTTCTACATTCCTGAGCATGCCATTGAAGATTGTCCCAACTTGCTGAAAAAGTGGGAGGACAAGAAATCCAATTGCAACATGGTGCATGTAGAGCCGCACAAGAATAAGAAGAAGAATAAGGAAGTTGATGTATGGGTAGTAACTCAAAGAGGAGAAAAGACAAGAGCATGCTTTGAGCATGGTGAGGGATCAGGTTAGAAGCAGGAGGGGAAGATAATGAAGGCAACCCAACACCCTCCAAAGTTTGATTCTTCCTAGAAAAAGTAGTCTATGCGTGACATGGAGAGAGCCATGGAGGAATGAAGAGAACCCAATGATTTGCAGTGTGTGACTCAAAGGTCAGTCGAGGAGGCTCAAATCCTAGAAGAAGTGTAGAGGGCGACACAAAGGTCATTGGAAGAAGCTCGGTGTTGAAATTTAACAAGGGATGTAGTCATTCATGTTTTTGTGTTTTGTCATGGGGGGGACATAAAGTCATGTTTACTAGACATGTTTTAATTATAAAGTAACTTTTTAAATAAAGTGATTTTATAAAGTGAATGTACTTTATAACTTAAAGAGATTTTAAGTTGTGGGACCCAAAAGTATTTAATGTGCATTTATTACTTACTTTGTAATTAATGAAGAGCATTAAATGTGAACCCTTAGATTAGACTTATTATAACCATTAGATTGAGTTGGTTATGTAAGTTAGGGTTTCTTGGGAAAAGAGAGAGTACATATAGATGTTTCGGAAATAAGAAAAATACACAAAGAACACACAAGAGAAATGGAAGAGAGAGAGATCATATTTCTAGAGAGTTTAGAGTAAAGTTTCCAAATTAAATTAGAGTGCATGATTCCTAAAACAATGACATCATAACAATTTGTACATCAGGAGAAAGAACAATCCGTACAGAGAAAGGATAGTCCGTACAACAAGAGGGAGGCATAGTTTTCAAGGAATAAATATGTACAGTTCATACTATACCTATAAAAATGATTCTCGAGGCTGATTATTGTGTATTTATTGTTATTGTTTGACATCTAAACAATGACATGATTTCCCAGGAAGAAATCAATCTACAGATTTTGGCACGTGTGGGAAGTTTAGAATCTTGTTTCATGTCTGAGATAAGTAATTTGCATTTCTGACTTTGTTGAGTTGGAATTATTAAATTTCTAGGTTGTAAAGAAATTTCATATTTTCTCTTGAATAATAGAAATAATATCTCTAGGTTTTTCCCCACAATGGGGTTTTTGTCTTGGTCATTGGACCAAAATCACTTGTCTACTTGATGAATTATCAGAGTCTGGATCAATGATTTGCTTGACTTAAGTATTTTATCTTTATGTTTCTTTATGTTTTAAAGGCATTTATTAAAGACTAAAATCTCAGGTTAGACAAGTGTTTGAAAAAATGTGTGAATGAGATATTTCTGATTTTGTCATTAAAAATCTTCATGGTATCAGAATTAGGACTCTGTAAGAAGTGCATTGTGTAGAATTTGATTTCAGAGTGGGGCAAAGAAAAAGAGGAATAGTTGTTTGAATATGGTTTCTTCGATCATACTTGAGGACTGGTTAGATGGCAGTTCTAACTATTTACAATGGAAGGTTAGAATGACAACTATTTTTAAAGAAAATAAATTGTGGGCTCTTGTCACTACTATGGTGGTGCCTCCCTCCAACGATCCTATTGCCTTGGATATACATGAAGTCAAAGAGGCCCAAGACCAGAGAATCATTTTGGATAGAGTAAAGGATCCACTCATCCCACACTTGGCTGAAAAGAAGACAACCAAAGACATGTGGGAGGCACTGAAAAATCTATATGAGGCTAAGAATGAAAACCATAAGATGGAACTCAAAGATAAACTACATTCAATCAAGATGACCAAGGGTGAGAGTGTGGTTCCATATCTTACATGGTTGGCACACGTTAAGGATGAATTGGCAGTTGTGAGGGAAGTTGTCTTAGATTCAGAGCTTGTGAGTATAGCCTTGAAAGGTTTTACAAAGAATTGGGAAGTCTTTGTGAAATGCATTGTGGGACGTGAAAAACTTCCAGATTGGAGAAGACTTTGGGATGATTTCACTCAAGAGGAGATAAGGATGAATGGAGAGAAGGGAGGAGAGGGAGCTATTGAGGAGAATGTTTCTCTTCTATTAAAGGGAAAGGGAAAAAGTAAGAAGGGTTCCAGGATTGACATCAACAATGTTCATTGCTTTGCATGCAATGAATATGGCCACTATGCAGCATAGTGTCCCAACAAGACGAGGACAAAGGAGAAGGAGAAGGAGAAACAGGGAGAAACCTCTGCATAGGTAAATTACTTTAGTGGAACTTTGAGAAAGAGTTTTCTCTTGTCTCCATTGTTTCTAGTGGTAAAAACAACAACTTTGAGTTTGATATGACTTGGATGGTGGACAGTGGGGCCACTAGTCATATGACAAGAATGTTGGACTCATTTATGTTCATACTTGAGATTGGTCCTGATTATGTCATGAATGGGACTCACCATATTAGAGGATTTGGAAGTGGAAGGCTTATGTTGGACTTTAGAGAGACCATGGAAGTAGAAGGGGCATTGTTTGTACCAGGGATGAGAGTTAATCTCCTCTCAGTATCATCTCTAGAGGATGTTGGATATGTAATCACTTTCGAATGTGGTTATGTTCATATTCATATAGTAGATGAGGTTCCCATCATTACAGTTTTGATTAGAGAATGGAGAGGTAGAGTATACATAGTTCTTGGCCAACCTATGGGATGTCAGTTAGGTTGGATATATGACTCAGAGGGGGAGAAAGAATATCAGAGGAATGAAGGTGCACCCGAATGTCAGTCCTCAGTTCATGGATCTAGTACTAGCATAAAGATAAACGAGTATGAGTTAACCTAGTCAGAAAATGCTCAGAGATAAGAAAAAATTTCTTGAAGCATTAGTAGAAGGCACAGTTCCATCAGACCAGTTCATAGGCAACATTCATGTTCAGAGGGAGAAATCATTGCAGATATCTTGGAGTCTGGGAATGGTCCTGGAAGTGGAAATGTCAGGAGGACCTCCTTCGTTAAGAGGGAGTGTTGAAATTTAACAAGGGATGTTCTCATTCATGTTTTTTTGTTTTGACATGGGGGGGACATAAAGTCATGTTTCCTAGACATATTTTAATTATAAAGTGACTTTTTAAATAAATTTCTTTTATAAAGTGAATGTACTTTATAACTTAAAGATATTTTAAGTTGTGGAACGCAAAAGTATCTAATGTGCATTTATTACTTTGTAATTAATCAGGAGAATTAAATGTGAGCCCTCAGATTAGACTTATGATAGCCATTAGATTGAATTGGTTATGTAAGTTAGGGTTTCTTGGGAAAAGAGAGAGTACATATACATGTTTGGGAAATAAGAAAAATACACAGAGAACACAAAAGAGAAAAGGAAGAGAGAGAGATCAAATTTCTAGAGAGTTTAGAGAAAAGTTTTCAAAGTAAATTAGAGTGCATGATTCCCAAGATAGTGACTTCATAATAGTCCATACAGTAGGAGAAATAACATTTCGTAAAGAGAAAGGATAGCCCGTACAATAAGAGGGAGGCACAGTTTTCAAGGAAGAAATCCATACAGGTTGTACTATACCTGCTGGCACGATTCTTGAGGTAGATTACTATGTATTTATTATTGTTGTTTGACATCTGAACAGTGACATGATTTTCGAGGAAGAAATCAGGATGTAGATTGTGGCACATGTTGGTTGTTTATAAGCTTGTTTCATGGTTGAGATTAGTGATTTGCATTTCTGATTTTTTTCAGTTGGAATCATTAAATTTTTGGGTTGTAAAGAAATTTCATATTTTCTCTTGAATAATAGAAATAATATCTCTAGGGTTTTCCCTACAGTGTGGTTTTTTCCCTGGTCATTGAACCAAAATCACTTGTCTACTTGAACCAAAATCACTTGTCTACTTGTTTCATTATCAAAGTATGGATCAATGATTTTATTGACTTAAGTAATTTAGATTTCAGTTGCTTTATGCTTTAAAATAATTTATTATTAATCGTGGATCAAATGTATTGATTCCATTTATCAAAGTATTGATTTGAGAGGGGGGTGAATCAGTATCAAGTAAAATTTAAAAATATTTTTCAACTTATACTTAAACCATTCAATTATATCCAATGAGAAATGAACAATAGTATAAGAGTTACACCAATACACCACAATACACCATGCACAATATATGAGAAATAATCAATAGTTTTTGTTCAAGGGAAGTAATGACTTCCAAAGGTATCTACAGCTTCCAAATGTAAAGGGAGGGATAAACCTACAAGAGGAAGATACAATCCTCCAATATCAAGATATATTTGAACTCTCTATCCTTGCCCCTTCCTTCCACCCAAGCATATATGAGAGATAATAAAACTTTACATTAAATCATCCCCATCAACTAATCATCACATAGAACCTGATAATGCTTTATGAGACTTCTTCAATTTCTGCAATTATTCAATTCTTGGAGTACTCTGATCCTGTAGATAATGTTACTCAATGTATTCTCTGAAACTCCTCTAATTTTCACTCCTTGAATCCTCCCCAAAAAGAGGTTATAGAAAGAATGATAGACTTTATTCAATTCTGGTCTGTTCAGAAGACCCAACTTGTACAACATGCCCCGTGCTCAATATTTAACATTGGATTCTAAAACTCATGCAAAAGAAACAAAAGTTCGTACTCTTTCCAATGGAAGTGGTACCACTACATTTGGAGTCTGTATGAAAAATTTATGACAGTTTTACCCATAACACCTGTTTATTGACTAGTTTCAGGACTAGTCACAAACCCTATATTCCACAGAGTGTATCTCCATAATTATAGAGAATAAAGAGCTGAACTTTTTACCAGAGGTACCTTGATATGTCTTATCAATACCATAGATATTTCACCATCTGAATCGTTCTAGAAAAAAAGTTATAGCAAAAATGGTAAGATGACCTGAAAATAACATAACTTAGAACACATCACCAAAAGACTTCATCCTCCCTTGAAATCCGGCCTTCTTTTACTTCTTCTTCCCTCTGAAATTCGAATTGTATCAAATGAATGTATAATGATATTTATTTATAAAATTTATGTCACTTCCTTTTAACATTAGGGACGACCTGACACTTTCTTATTTTGTAATTATTTTCTTTAATTATTTTCAGGGCCTACATGTACTTCCGTTTTCAATTCACTTTGTCATCTTCAAAAATTCATTTCTCCTCAACCATGAGGATCCATGTGATGTGTCACATACCACCGAAAACAACATGATGTATATTATCCATTCATGGGTGTTGTATATGCATGTGCATTTTCCTTCATGTCCAAATACCTTTATCAATCTTGTGGTCCAAAACCCATGACTAGGGTTGACATCAATGACAACAATCAATCTTCCAACAAGTACTTTCTTATGTTTTTGTCTGCAATTGATTAAAGATCCGGATGCCAAAAGTAAGTTGACATAGATTTTAGCTACTTGCATGAGGGAACAAGGAGTGGAGGAAATCATCTCATCCCCTATGCTAGAAAGATATGTATGTCAGGTCAGTAAGAATAAGTGCACTAGCCAAGAATTCAAGATGATAGATGAGCTTGGATGCTATGACATGGATGGATTCATGTTGGACCTAGGTCCCGATGTGAATATTTTACCAAAGAAATATTGGGAAGTGACGGGTAAACCAAAATTAGTCTTTTCATCCATCTAGATGTTGTTGGTCAATCAATACAAGATATACCCTATAGGATAACTAGAGTAAGTTGGGGTGAATATAGAAGCGGTCAAAACAAAGTCTGAATTTGAGGTCATAGATATTATGGATGAATCTGATTCATATATTACATTGCTTGGCATTGATCAGGCCTTTTCCAATAATGCAGTGCTAAACTTGAAGAAGAGGAAAATGTCGTTTGAGACAGACACCCTGCACGTGGTCACACCTCTAAATCCTTATGAAGGGGATCGATACAATGAGTTGGTGGAAGAGGATGCACAAAGCTCTATAATTGAGAATATATATAAGATTACTAGCCATAGGGAATATTGCATTAATCCCACCACAGATGACGGACGAAGTTGGTGAAATGTCAAGTCTTATGGCATAGATTCTGATGATTCCCTAGATAGATAGAAAAACAAGATGTATGAAGTATCCACTCGCATATATGCAAGGATAACAAAATCATTACATTGGATTGGATATGAGCTATGTGATTCCCCACAATTTGATGGTATAGGACCGGTAGAAGCATTCCCCACAGGGAGGACAAAGGTCATCCCTGCAGAACATAGGGTCCAGGCCATGGATGCAATAGTTTGCGGGACATTTGTGTGGTGGTGAGTGATTCATTGCTCGAAGATTAATAGTAGGGAACATGTGTCTGAATGCATAAAGGTATGGTTCCAGTCGTTTGTTGATTTTGAGCTAGCCAATTAGTACAAAGGCACGTACTCAACGCCTTGAAAAAGAGATAATTTCAGATAATAAGCCTCTTTGAGGGGGAAACCTCCTTTTACCTCACTTAAATGTTTAAGTACAAGATGATTCAAAATGAAAATGTCTCCTTGGTATATATAGGAGATTAGGAGGTATAATTACAACTAATGGCCTAAAGATGACATAAATAAAATAACATTACTAATATAATATGCCCCAATTAAGGGGTAATGAGCTAATATTAGGGCTTAACATGCCCCTCCCCTTGAGACAAGTGTTGTCTGCAATGCTTGAGCAACTATGGATGCTTTTGTATAAAAGAATCATCTTCCCAAGTGGAATCTTCAGTCGGTAATTTCCTCCATTTAATGAGATACTCTGAAATGGATCTATTCCTCAGCTGGCGAATTCTTGTGTCAGTGATGGCTTCAGGCTCCAATATGATTTTCCCTTCCTCGTCAAGTTATGGAAATATAGTTTGAACTGGGATGTTGTCGACTATAACCTTCTTTAATCATGGAACATGGAAAATTGGGTGTACTCGTGAAGATGCAGGCAACTCCAATTTGTATGCCATAGTATCAATACTTTGCAACACCTTATAAGGGCCATAGTACTTTGGTGATAATTTATTATCCTTCTTGGCTTGCTTGAAGGACATCTGCTTGTATGGTTGTAGTCTTAAAAACACCCAATCCCCTACTTCAAAACTTCTTTCACTAAGATGTTGATCTGCTTGTTGTTTCATGCAATTATGTGCCATGGTCAGGTTGTCCTTTAAGATTTGGAGAACTTGTTGTTGATTCTCTATGTGATCTTCCACTGCTTGAACCTTAGATTTTTCTCTTAGAGAATAAGTGATGGAAGGAGGGTGGTATCCATAAAGTTCCATAAATGGTGTCATTTTTGTTGCAGTATGAAAGGAAGTGTTATACCACCATTTTGCCAAGGGTAACCATTTGAACCATTGTGTTTGTTTATAAGAGACAAAGCAACGAAGGTAGCCTTCCAAACATTTGTTCACTATCTCAGTTTGTCCATCAGATTGAGGATGATAGGATGAGCTATGAGTCAATTGAGTACCCAAACAAGAAAATAATTATGTCCAAACATGACCAATGAAGATGGGATCTCTGTCACTTACAATAATCTTTGGGCTGCCATGTAGCTTTTGAACTGTCTCCATGAATGCAGTGGCAATTGTACTATCTTTGAATGGATGAGAGAGTGCAAAAAAGTGTGCATACTTGGTCAGTCTATCAACAATCACCATGATGACACTCTTTCCTTCAGAATTTGGTAACCCTGTGATGAAATCCATGGAAACCTCCTCCCAGAATTGACTTGGGATGGATAATGGTTGTAAAAGACCCGAGGTCTTAATTTGTTCCACCTTATTTTGTTGGAAAACCAAACATTCTACCACAAACCTTTGAACATTAGTTTTAAGGCCATCCGAAAAAAAATCCTTCTTGACTCTATGGTAGGTTTTCAAAAATCCTGAGTGCCCTCCTACTGGAGAGGTGTGCAATTCCAATAGTACCTTTTGTTTGAGTTGGGAGTTCTTACATAAATATAAGCGATATTTTTACCATAGTGAATCGTTTTTCCATGTAAATGTATCTGATGCACTGGAATCCTACTGCAACCTTTGAATGAGAGTCCAAACTTTTTTCGTCATTCTTCCATTCATCCCTTACTTCTATTATCCAATCGGGTTGGATGATCGAGATAACACAAAGAAAGGCCTCAACATCTTCATCCTTTCTTGAGAGTGCATATGCCACAACATTTTGCTTCCCCTTTTTATAGATGATTTCAAAATCATAACCCAATATCTTGGTTACCCATTTTTTTTGTTCTTCTGAAGATAGTCTTTGTTCTAAGAATTATTTAAGACTATCATGATTTGTTTTGACCTTGAAGTGCCTACCTATTAGGTAAGGATGCCATTTCTTCAATGCATGTAGTATTGCCATCATTTCCTTCTCATAAATGGGTTTGTGTAAGTCCTTTCCCTTGAGTGG
>ML782555.1:778185-793015 GCA_009831015.1 Picea engelmannii | reverse complement strand
AAAAATTCATAATAGCCTTCATGAGTTCGAAATGTTGTTTTTGGGATATCTTCTTCCTTCATTCTGATCTGATGATACCCTGAACGAAGATCCAATTTTGTGAAATAGATTGCTCCATGTAGTTCATCTAACAATTCATCAATGACAGGAATGAGAAACTTATCGTTAATAGTGATCTTGTTGAGCTCTTTATAATCTGGACACATACGCCATGAGCTATCTTTCTCGAATACCATTACCACTGGTACAGAGTAAGAACTTTGGCTAGGTCTAATAATGCCACCGTCAAACATTTCTTCAAACATGCGCTCAATTTCACTCTTCTGGGCGTAAGGGTATCTGTATGGCTTGATGTTAGGAGGAACACTCCCAGGAATTAGGTGAATTTCATGATCATGATTTCGAGTGGGTGGAAGACCTTTGGGAATATCTTCAAATACTTTGGAATTCTTATCAATTATCCTTTGGAGATATTGAGGAATAGATGGCTTAGATGTTTGAACATCCAGCGAGCATAGTTGTGCAATAAAGCCTTGATGCCCCTTTTTCAATAATTTTGTCATGCCATTAGAGCTTATCACCTTACCGGGTTTCCCTGTGATACCTCTTAACTCAAGTTCATTTCCTTCCAATGAAAATTTCATGAAAAGTTCTTGAAAATTAAAAGCCATTGTTCCTAATGATTGTAACCATTGGATTCCTAGTACAACATTTTCACCACCCATGGGTATAGCAATCATTGGACTATTCATTAGGGTAAAATCATGAAGATGGGTTACACTTTTGCTTGTTTTATGAGAAAAAAAATTGTATTTTCACAAGTTCTTCAACTTCCGGCATACAAAAGCATTTTTTTTTTATTTAGAATTTCGTTTTACGGTAAAAAAAAAACTTGTGAAGAATTTTGTTAGCTTTCTAATGGCTATTTTTCAATTTTTTTTTATCATGTTTGATACGTCAATTTGATAGTTGTTTAACAATGTGTTCCTTAAACATGAAAGGAATGATAATGAGTAACTTTTTTCTACAACAATGTATCAATTATTAAACTTATGTTTTTAAGAAATGAAATATACTGCAACAATCTATAGAGACTCTATTTTATTATGACTATAATTTTGAATCTAACAGATGAATATTATAATTTCGAGAATTTTTTGAAGTTGGCAAGGATGAAAATGTTGCAGATTTTAAACACATGTTTTTCTACACCTTGTATCTATCTTAATTTTTACTTAAAACTAAAATCTAAATATACCCTTATGAAGAGAATAGTTTAAGGATTATGAATATATTTTTTTCTAAATTTTTCAGTATATATTTTTAGAGATACTGCTATTTCATTTCACTGAATCATAATGTATGCTGAAAATATTATGCAGTGTTCTTTTTTTACAATTAAATAAAATTAGATAAAAGTAAAGAAAATGAAAACAAATTATAGGAATTGAAAGTAGATTCAATTTTGGAAATGATGGTGTCATTTTCGAAACCAAATTCTTTGTATTTGTAGAATTCCGCAACCTCCGAAGTTTAGGTAAGCTTGGGGAAATTCTATGGTTTTTGTTTTCAGCCCCAATTTCATGTTTTCGACCAAAATAATCTTTCAGCCGAAACCTAGATTTTAATGGAATCCATTAAAAATAAAAGTTTCGGCCAAAAAGTATTTGGGCTGAAATATTCTTACCACAAGAAAATAATTCATCCAAAAACAATTGTACACGAATTTCGAGGGCACTGTTCAATTTGACATGCAAATTTTAGGCCGAGAAAATTCCTAGCAACATTTTTTCAGCCAAAAAATTGCTGCTAGGAATTTTTGAGACCGGATTGTCATGAAAGTGTTACCCATATTCATGATTTTACCCATTACATATTCCCCCATAGTAAGATTGATCTTATTTCATTTTCCTGAGAAATTGATAGTTCCTCCATCTGCAATCATTACTTGAAACTCTGGTGCTGGATATACAAAGCAATTGAGAGCTTTGGCTAATTTATAGTGACTGAAATTATGAGTACTTCCAGAATCAATTAGGACTATTACCTTTTTATTTTTTATGTATCCTTCAATCTTGTAATGTCCCTTTCCAAATAGGATCTCCAGAAGAGGAGGCTTAATGGTCTAAACCACCCCGTTAGACTATAGCCAGGGCCAAAGAGGGGTAAATAGGGTTACTAGAGGTCACTCCAGTCATAGGTGTTATATTCAAAAAGTGACATTGAGCTAACAAGAGTTAACAACACTTTACTAGAGGTCACCCCAGTCACAGATGTTATATTTGGAAAGTGACATTGAGCTAACAAGAGTTAACAACGCTTTACTAGAGGTCACCCCAGTCATAGATGTTATATCCGGAAAGTGACATTGAGCTAACAAGAGTTAACAACGCTTTTAAGTCATTATGAGATAAAAATAGAAGTCAACAATGAATTAGGGTTTCAGCAGTGATTTAGGGTTTCATCATGATTTAGGGTTTTGGAAAACTATAAAGGAAGGGTCAGCGACTTAATTCATCATTATGCAGATTATGACTTGTCATTGAGGAGAAGAGGCGCATCTCAGGAGAGATAGTTCAGTGTATTCCAGGAGGAAGATACCAGTTGGATGATTTCGGTGTTGAAAGACACACCATAGTCACTGGGAAGATCATCCAGGTATTCCATCATTCTTCAGTGCTCCCATATTTCGGGTATTATCTTTTAGTTGCTTATTTGTATTCTGGCTATGTTCGCGTCAGAAGTCACTCCTGGATTGCTTGCAGGAGAAGAGCCTGACACCCATCAGTTTAATGTCATGATTGGTTTATAAGAGATCATCAAATGGAAGCAAACTCAGAACAATATCGTCTCAACTCAGAAGCTGGGCCAGGCATGCATGAATGAGTGAGGTCTTGATAAACTTCAAACAATGAGTTGTAATAAGGGTGAGTAGGGGAAGAATTCATAAGAAAAGTGCAAAGGCCTGCTATAAGCATCAAGATTCTAACAGACGATGAGAGCAGGCAACTGAAAACAAGATCTTCTTACTTCCAAAAGCGGGGAACCAGAGAAACAACAATGCAACAATAAATCATTTACCATAACATAACTGTGTTAATTCACATGAATCATTCGATCATGAACTCTCCAGCATAAGATGAAAAGAGAGATGGAAAAGGGAAACTGTTTGTCATAAAACAAGAAATCTCAAACATGGCTACATAACCAGGAAACCAGAATGGTCATGAAAACTTTACAGTCGGGAGCTTAGCTCTACCATCGATAGATACAAAAATGGCAAAAACGCCTTCATATACTCAGAACAACAACAACAACAGAATCAAGACACTGCATTGAAAGCTTTGCGTCTGCATGGCTTCAAACAATCAACCTCTGAAATATCGTGCAACTTATGTCAGACGCAATCTGACTCTTTGACAGTTCCAATGGAGAATCGACGTGCCTTTAATTCATTGCCGTGCATTCCCATTATGGTGGAGTCGATATCTAACCACCACCAACCACTTCAATAACTGCTTCGTATGAATTGAGAACGGCTCAGCCAACTCAACACTTTGGGATGTGGAACACTCCTCGCGCTGCCACCTGGATTAACTGAATGGATTGAAAGATGGAAATGGAGGCTAGCGAGGAAGGTCGGGCTCGACAATGGAGTGGTAGGGTCACAACCGCAGGGATGAAGCAAGGAGCGATGAGGTGTGGGAGAGGTGGTAGGGGATGACACATGGAAAAAGGGTATAAGCGGAGTAGGCAAGGGAGTGGATGTGATAGGCGTAATTCGGTGGGAGGCTAATGTGGAGGGAAAGAGATACGTGGCAGGAGCAAGAAAAGGCATAATGGGTGCACTTGTGGTAGGAGGCTATCGTGTAAAGAGATGGGACACATGGCTGGAGACGAATGGATTGGGAAAGGGACCATGTGGACCAAGAGAGGGGGAAGCGACAGATGTCAGAAGATGAGGAGAGGGTAGAAGGGCGCGAGCCTCATCGCACAACCAGGAGGAAGACAGGTTTACAAGATGACGCGACGGGAAGGAGGCCCACCTTGCTAAACACAGAGCCGCTGAGAATTACGGGGTCATGCGATCGCCGTTCATCCGGGCACTAAAATATTGGCCGTCGGAAAGCTGTGCCCCCGATTTCGGACCCCCCTGCCCCCCCGCTTAAAGGTAGAAAGGTGGGGGGGGGTCCGGAATTTCTCTTATCGCCGTTGATCCGAGTGCGCTAATCTGGGTCGTTGAAGAGGTGCACCCTGGATTCCGGACCCCCCCCCCCGCTTAAAGGTAGAAAGGTGGGGGGGGGTCTGGAATCCCACCTACGCCGTTGATCCGAGCATGGTGATCTCTGTCGTACTAACTTGGTTTTCATTTAATCATGGGTGCATTAGCACCCTGAACTTAGGACAAGTGGGTTTTTAACCCATTCCTTTGCATTCTAACCCCCTTTACAAGAAATATCGCTAACATATGGCTCCATGGGGGATAGAGTCATCCCTGTGATTCTCTAAGAACTCTTTTGCAGATTCATTGCCTTTGTTGTTGGGCTATGGAGTCATTTATTAGTTCGAAAAACAAAAACAAAAACAATATGTACAAAACGAAACAAAAAGAGACAACTATGGTTCACAAAAAATATTTTTTCAAGAAATGCCCATTTACTGGGCTGCTGAAAGCTTCTTTGCCTTCCAGATCCTGCAACCTGTAAGTTTTTTTTGAACATGCTTCAAGGATCTTGAAAGGCCCCAACCAGAGGGCATCAAATTTACTGTGTTTTCCCTTGTCCTGCCTAGGTGCGTCCCACTTGAGTACCAGGTCACCCTGCTTGAATTCTTCCCTTTTGCTCTTCCTGTCAAAAGCCTGCTTGATCTTCCGCTGATGATGGTAGGATCTATCCATGACCTGCTCTCTAATCTGTTGTACTTCCACCATCTGGTGAATCCTTCTGATCACATGGTTTGGTTCTCCTTCAAGGTCCTGGAGGAAATTTTCCACAGGTAAGGCAAGTTGAGTGGGAAAAACGGCCTATATTCCATAAACAAGTTGGAAAGGGGAGATGCTCAGGGACTTCTTGGTTGTTACCCGATCAGCCCAAAGGGAAAAATTGAGCTTTGAGTCCCAGGCCCTCTGATTGTCCTCCAGTAGCTTTTTGATGAGCTTGATTAGGCTTTTATTGGAGGACTCTGCCAGTCCGTTCCCTTGAGGGTAGTATGGAGTGGAGTGAACCAATGAAATTCCAAATTGTTCAAAAAATTTGACCAGAGGCTCAAACCTGAAGGGGGAGGCATTGTCAGTGACAATCCTGCTTGGGCAGCCAAATCTGGCTATGATGTCTTCCAAGAGGCTGATGATTACTTTGTGAGAAGTGATCCTGGTGGGGACAGCCTCTATCCACTTGGTGAAATAATCAGTCGCAGTGAGGATCCATCTGTGCTGGCCACTCGAGGGAGGATGAATCTCTCCGATGAAATCCAATCCCCACTACTGAAAGGCTGTCGAAACTACTACAGGCTTTAATGGCAAAGATTTGAGTTGCTTCTTACCTGAGAACTTCTGGCATTTAATACAAGCCCTGACTTCCTTGCAGACATCAGTAAACAAAGTAGGCCAGTAATACCCAGCCCGAAGGATTTTGTGGGTTGTGGTCTTCCAAAAATGATGGCCTCCGCAGAGACTGCTATGAAAATCAAACATCACCTTCTGGGCTTGCAGCGGGTCCAGACATCTTAATAGTATCCCCAGGGGGTCTCTCCAATACAGGGCTCCGTCAATGAGACAATACCTGACCGATTTGAGCTTCAAAGCTCTGGCCTTACTCTTTCCTAATCCGTCAGGGGGATTTAATTCTTGCAGAAAATACAAGATATCCTTGTACCAGGGACATGATGCTAGGGGTATGATGATCTGAGAATTCCTGTTGGATGACTCATCTTTCTCATTGATAAAGTTAATCCCCAAAGTCTCGCAATTGGATTCAGTCGGCAACTTCGCCAAACCCTGCCCCTTTATCAACTTGGTGGGCTTAATCTCCAGGTCAAATTCCAGGATCTTGGCGATCCATTTACCCCTTCTCCCGTCTATGTCCGGCTCTATAAGAATGTCCTTCACAAAGGTTGAAGGGACATATGCAGTGATTTTTGAGTGCAAAACATAGATCCTGAAAGCTTTGAGAGCTTTCACCAATGCATAGGCCTACTTTTCCATGATTTCATACCTGAGTTCAGCATCTCTCAACGCCTTGTTGTAGAAAGCAATAGGTTGCTCTCGTCCTTGATCATTCTTCTGTAACAAGACTGCTGCTACAGAGTCATCAAAAGCAAATGAGAAAATCAATAAATCTTTAGCATAATCGGGACTGATTAGCACAGGTGCCTCAATCAATGCTTTCTTTATTTGCGCAAAAGATTTCCTAGGTTCAGCAGTCCATCTTATTTCATGGCCCTTTCTGAGCATGGCTATGATGTGTTTCACCAGCTCAGCAAAGTTCTAGACGAATCTCCTCAGAAAGTTAATCTTTCCCAAAAATGCCTAAACTTCCTTCTTAGACCTGGGAAGTGACAGGGCTTGAATCACTTCCACCCTGCTTGGGTCAATCCTCACTCCTTCTGCTGACACTATGTGACCTAACAGCTTTCCCTCCTACATAGAAAACAATGATTTCTTGGGGTTTAAAGATAGGCCATACCTCCGACACTTCAGGAAAACTCTTTTTAAGTGGCAGCAGTTCTCTTTATCAGTATTAGAGAAGACTGTGATGTCATCCAGATATATCACCACAAATTGGTCCTTCTCCCCGACGAATGCTATGTCCATGGCTCGCTGAAATGTTGCTCCTGCATTCATCAATCCGAAAGGCATTTTGGCGTACATGAATGTGCCCCAAGGAGTGGTGAAGGTTGTTTTTTCTCTGTCCTCAGGCATGACTGATATCTGATTATATCCAGAGAAATCATCAATCATGGATATCCTGGATGCGCCAGTGACTCTCTGTAATATATGTTCCATGTTGGGCAGAGGATAATTGTCCTTTCTGGAGCTTCTATTCAGGTTCCTGAAATCAACGCAGAGTCTGATTTCCCCACTTTTCTTTCTTACCAGGACCAAATTGGATACCCATTCAGAATATCTCAAGGGGACAATGATCTAGGCATCCAACAGCTTCTTTACCTCTTTCTCCATGACAGGTAGCAACATGGGATTTATTTGCCTCAACTTCTGCTTGAATGGCTTAGCCTCCTCTTTCAGTGGGATTTTGTGCTCGATAACTGATGTGTCATACGTTTTGAGGTCTTCGTAGGTCCATGCAAACACATCAGAAAACTCCCTCAGCAACTCGGTATATTCGGCCCTCTGTTCCTTGGTCAAACTCCTTGATAACCTGACAAACTTGGGCTCCTCTCGTGTGCCTATGTTGCATTCATTTGTTTCAGCATCATCACCTGAAACTCTACCCTTCACTGCCACATCGTTCCCGTCAAACAACCTTTATAATGGGATTAGTCCTTTTGGAATGTGGTTTCTTGGTAGATGAATGATTTGGTGATCAACAATTTTATTCAAAAACTCCCCAGGGTAACGGTCAGGTTTTTCTTCAATGTCGGGATCCTCATCTACGTGCAATGCAGAAAAGTTATCAATGGATTGAAGAAACTTTTCGATCTCTTGATCATCCTAAAATACCTTCCAATGCTTGACATTGTCTGGTACAGAGGGCCTATACTTTATTTCAACATCAGACCCGACAGGGGGCAGTGCAGGAACTTCGAGCACACTAGCTGTGAAAGCTAAAAAGTCGGCTGGAATATTTTCTCCCCTTGGAATGTAGGAAATGTTGAAAGCCAGGAAGAAATTATCAACCAGGTCCCATACCTCGTTCCTGTAATTCTTGAGCCAAGGATTCTTATCTTGATAAACGTTTTTGACCTGCTAGACAATCCGTTCAGCATCTCCAAACACAGCCATCTCTCTTATTTCCATCTGTTGCGCAGCCCTTAGTCCCAAAACCAGAGCTTCATACTCTGCCACATTGTTGGTGACTTCAAATTCCAGCTTGTATGACAGAGATATGGTCTCTTGAGAGGGGGATATGAATACAACCCCGGCAGCTGCACCCATACTGGAGGAAGCTCCATCAAAGAACATCTTCCAAACAGAGGTGGTTGGAGGGGGTGTCTCCTGATTAAGAATGGGCTGCTTTCTGATCTGTAAAGGAGCCTCAGGGGTGTGGGTAAGCTGTAGTAAACTGGAGCCTAAATCAATGTCCAAAGCATAGATGGGATGATTGGCAGGGTTGGCTTCATCACTGATTATGTAGGCCAGTTGGGCTTCTCTGTACAGTCTCCTATGTTCCCCTCCAAAGAGTGGAATGGTGGCATATTTGAGATCCATTTGCAAGGTTCCCCCCAGTCTCTTTATCCAAGATCTTGACAACAACATGCCAAAATTAGGGGGGACGTCAGCTACCACAACATCCACGACCAACTCTTCATGGGCAGCTGAAACAGGGAAACTACTAGGTCCTTGATGACTCCCAAACACTGAACCCTCCTGGAGTCGAAAGAATAGAGATCATGATAGGCTCGGGTGACTTCTAGTCCCAACTCTTCCATGACAGTTTTGGGCATGAGGTTGTGAGAGGCCCCTGAATCCATAAGGAAATTATGCAACACTTTGTCATGTATGTTCAGGGATGTGTAGAAGGGAGGGGATGAATCATCTCTGTCTTCTACCATGGGACCTAGGACAACTGCAGGCCTTTCATCTTGGAGGTTTATGGAGTCAGTGAGAGGGTATAAGGCTTCGGACTTCAACAACTCAAAGAAGCGTTTTTTGAATTCCCCATGTTTAATTAACTCAGTGAGTGGCACATGAATTCTGATATTTTGAATCTCATGCTCGAAATTAAAAGAATACATAGGCTTTGGGGTTTCTCTAATTTCAGGCACATGATTATGGACAATGGGAGAGAGAGGTTGAGCCTTCTTACCTTTTTGAGCATATGCTACTTCATTAGCAGGTTTCTCCGTTCTAGTGGATTTCTCAGGAACATCAGGTGTTGCTATCCTTTTGTCGGATCTCAGGTTGTACCTGCCTCGACCGCCACCAGCTTTATCTCCCTTTCTCAATTCATTCATCTGACCATCCATGAGAGACTCTTCATAAGCAGTCTGAGTGAGATGAGGAAAAGGAGGAGTGCCTTCTAAGAAGTGGATTTTAGGCTCGTGCTCGTCTATTTCCTCTTCTTCTTCATCAGCCACAAAATTTTTCTGAAAGGGAGCCTAAATTCTTTGGTCTTCTCTGTCTCTTCCTCTTTCTCTGTGCATAGTCGGGGGAGAAATATTATTTGGCCTCCTGAAACCCCCTTTATTTTCGGTGTTCTGAGGGCCCTTATACATTTTCTTCCTTTCCACCTTCAATCTCTCCACCTCTTCTTTAAGGAAGTTCATTACTTGGGTCAGCACATTTACTTGAGGGTGGGGCAGTGATGGGCCAGAAGTTGAGGCTTCCAACTTTTCCTTTCTTCTGTCTGTGTCGGCCTAGTTTCTCAGTCTATCAGCTACCAATATGTTGGATTCCACTTCTATAGCTGCATCTTTCATCTGAGCTAAAGAGGTGGCTCTTCTTTCTCTTAACAAGAGACAAAAATCAGGGTCAAATGCGCCAGCATAGGAAATTTGAGCAGAGGCCTCTGAGGGTTTAATCTCTGCAGGAATCTTGTTATACATTTTATTGAATCTTTTGGAGAAGTCAGAGACAAACTCTCCTTCCATATTCTTCAGAGACCCAAACTCCATCATGTAATACATATAATCCTTCCTGTCTCCCCACTGTCTCAGGAAAACACTATCCAGAGCCTCAATTCCAACGATAGATCTGAGGGCTAGTCCTCTAAACCATTTCCTGACCTCACCCTCCAGGCTTTGGACAAAGACTCTCATCCAGACATCTTCATTTTCAATGTTTAGGTTGTTTGCATAACTGTAAAAATCAGCCAAGTGCTCCTCAGCAGTTATGTCTCCCTCCCCACTGAACTTGGGCATGTACTTCAAGTAGTCTCCAGCAGGGAGAGGATTCATAGGATGTGGTAGGATTAAAGGAGCATATCTAGCAGAAACTATGGCGTCCATTCTATTCAGAGGGGGATTAATGCCAGCCATAGGAATATTAGGTAGAGGAGAACTCAGAGGAGAAGGAGTATGGACAGGAAATGTTGGAAAAGAGGTTCCTGGAGGAGACAATGGAGAAAACAGAGAGAGAGCCAAGGGACCTGAGTGTGTAGATGCTTCTCTCTGTGCAGTAGTAGCAACAAAAGGAGGGGTGGTGAGACCTTCAAAATATTGAGGTCTGTGTTGAGGAACGACCTCCAGGGAGGGGGGAGTGACAAGGATCTCTCGTTCTGGTACCAGACCAGGAGGAGAAAACTCAGCAGGAACACTCCCGAAATTCAGAAAATGGGAAACCTCAGAAGAAGGACGACTAGGAAGCTGCGAATAAGAAAATGGAGTCCTCACAGAAGGGGAAGGTGCATTACATGTTTCGGCGATGGAAACTTCTTTCGCAAAGCTCTTTCCCTTTCTGTGCACCGCTTCCGAGTCAACTTCTGGTGTAGCTAAAGGCAAGTGTGGATTAGATCTCGTGTGCCTGCCTCTCGAAGCCACAATTGATAGAGGAGGTTCTCCCCAGTGGAGTCATCACAATGGAGTCGCCAGGTGCACAGTAGAAATCTTCAAGTTCTGATATCTGATGCACCTTCAGAATCAGTTGATCTTTGTCGTTCAATCCTGGGGAAAATATTCAACTTCGCCCCCGACAGTGGCGCCAGAAATGTTAGCGTCAGAAGTCACTCCTGGATTGCTTGCAGGAGCAGAGCCTGACACCCATCAGTTTAATGTCACGATTGGTTTATAAGAGATGATCAAATGGAAGAAAACTCATAATAGTATCATCTCAACTCAGAAGCTGGGCCAGGCATGCATGAATGAGTGAGGTCTTGATAAAATTCAAATAGTGAGTTGTAATAAGGGTGAGTAGGGGGAAGACTTCATAAGAAAAGTGCAAAGGCCTGCTATAAGCATCAAGCTTCTAACAGACGATGAGAGTAGGCATCTGAAAACAAGATCTTCTTACTTCCAAACGCGGGGAACCAGAGAAACAACAATGCAACAATAAATCATTTACCATAACATAATTGTGTTAATTCACACGAATCATTCGATCATGAACTCTCCAACATAAGACAAAAACAAAGATGGAAAAGGGAAATTGTTTGTCATAAAACAAGAAATCTCAAACACGGCTACATAACTAGGAAACCAGAATGGTCATGAAAAAATTACAGTCAGGATCTTAGCTCTACCATCGATAGATACAAAAATGGCGAAAACACCTTCATATACTCAGAACAACAACAACAACAGAATCAAGACACTGCATTGAAAGATTTGCGTCTGCATGGCTTCAGATAGTCAACCTCTGAAAGATCATGCAACTTATGTCAGATGCAATCTGACTCTTTGACAGTTCCAACAACGAATCGACGTGCCTTTAATTCATTGTCGTGCATTCCCATTATGGTGGAGGTGATATCTAACCACCACCAACCGCTTCAATAACTGCTTCATCGGGATTGAGAATGGCTCAGCCAAATCAGCACTTTGGGATGTGGAACACTCCTCACGCTGCCACCTGGACTAACTGAATGGCTTGAAAGATGGATATGGAGGCCATCCAGGAAGGCGGGGCTCGACAACGGAGTGGTAGGGTCACAACTGCAGGGGTGAAGCAAGGAGCGATGAGGTGTGGGAGAGGTGGTAGGGGATGACACATGGAAAAAGGGTATAAGCGGAGTAGGCAAGGGAGTGGATGTGATAGGCGTAATTCGGTGGGAGGCTGATGTGGAGGGAAAGAGATACGTGGTAGGAGCAAGACAAGGCATAATGGGTGCACTTGTGGTAGGAGGTTGTCATGGAAAGAGATGGGACACATGGTTGGTGACGAATGGATTGGGAAAGGGACCATGTGGACCAAGAGAGGGGGAAGCGACAGATGTCAGAAGATGAGGAGAGGGTAGAAGGGCACGAGCCTCATCGCACGGCCAAGAGGAAGACAAGTTTACAAGATGATGTGATGGGAAGGAGGCCCACATTGCTAAACATAGAGCCATTGAGAATGACGGGGTCACGCGAGCACCATTGATCCGTGTGCTAAAATCTCGGCCGTCGGAAAGTTGCACCCCCTATTCCGGAACCCCCCCCTGCTTAAAGGTAGAAAGGCGGGGGGTGGGTCCAGAATTGCTCTTATCTCCGTTGNCCCCCCCCCCCCGCTTAAAGGTAGAAAGGCGGGGGGGGGTCCAAAATCCCACCTCCGCCGTTGATCTGGGCGCGGTGATCTCTGCCGTCCGAACTTGGATTTCATTTAATCATGGGTGTATCAGCACCCCGAACTTAGGACAAGTGGGTTTTTAACCCATTCCTTTTCATTCTAACGCCCTTTACAAGAAATATCGCTAACAGTCTAAGATCCTTTTGTCTTTTGATCTAGTCGAGTGTTGTTATTCAGTCACAGTTGCTTATTTGTATTCCGGATAAGATCCTTTTGTCTTTTAATCTAGCCGAGTGTTGTTATTCAGTCACAGTTGCTTATTTATATTCTGGCTAAGATCCTTTGTATGTTGATCTAGTCGAGTATTGTCAGTATTCAGCCGCATTCGGCCATTTTTGTAATCCACAGAGATATCATAATACAAACTTGCAGTCCTTTGTCGCATTTACTATTTGTATGATCATTTATATGTTGTAAACCTTTGATCCTACACACACATTAGCAGTGTTTCCTAGACTAGCCAAGTCAGGAGCATTACAGTGGTATCAGATATTTAGTCCTGCCATCCTGTGACCAAAGACCATGAACCCAGTAGAAGAACCAGATGGTCGTGAGCATGAAGGTGACGAATATGTCACGTACAATCAGTGCAGGGGAAGTAGGGACAGACCTAACTTTCCTCCCTTTCTTCCCAGTTCATAGGAAGAGGAAGAGGCACTTAGAGAAGAAGAGCAACGAGCAGAGCACGAGGCTGAGTGTGAAGTAGAGAAGAGGCTAGGTGACAGGTATGAGTGACCAGAGGGCAGTGGTAAGGCCCCAGTGGATCCAGACATAGCCTTCATGCAAATTATCAGTGACATGCTAGATAGCCAGCGGACCAGGTCTCAGTCTTTGGCTCAGGTAGCAGATAGACTGGTTATGGTAGATATTTCGGGCACTCAAGGCCCACATGCAACGCATGGGAACTCAGGGGAAGGTAGTAGACCCTAGTCACCCACTCACACGTATACCTACGTGAGTAGGATTCCACGTCCGTTGTTTCCCAGTTTCTAGAGGGCAACCCCGGTAGCAACACAAATATCGATAACACAGAGACCAGCCACACGTGCAGAGGACATTGCAGAGTATCAGAGAGAGTATGCAGCCTTGGGCTGTGACTTTCAGTAGGACATGACACTAGTCGAGTATTGTGGACTTAGACTCAGGAACTGTCCTAGAGAGCCACAGAAGGGAGGGCAGCAGTAGCAGCAGCAGGGGCATAACATTGACTTCATTCAAAAAGTTGGTAAACTCACCATACCTTCTTTCGACGGATCGTCCAAATACACTACTAGAGCTTGGGTACAGAAGCTAGACACGTATTACAAGCTCAACCAGATGACCGAGATAGAGGCCATCAGTTTCGCAACCTTACACTTGGAGGGTGAGGCACACAAGTGGTGGTATCATGGACTGGTGACATTGGGCCACAGTCACATAACCTCCTATAGGGAGTTTAGAGATAGGCTCATGGATAGGTTTGACAGGAAGGATCCCGAGATACACTTCAGGGATCTAGCCCAGTTGAGACAAACTGGGAAAATAGAGGCATTCATTACAGAGTTTCAGCAGGTAGCCGTGGCAGTAATAGATATATCAGAACCCAGGCTGTTCATGCTATTCATAGAAGGACTCACAGAGCCTTTAAGAGGATGGGTGAAGGCATACAAGCCTCCTACTTTGCAGGATTCCATCCTTCGCACTCGATATCTGGCAGACTCAATGCCAAAGACTAAAAATTTCTCGAAACCATTTGTGCCCTAGAGGGATCAGGATAGGAAGCCATTCCAGAGAGAATAGAAGGGAAAGCAGAAGTTGGATGAGGAGACTGGGCGAGATCTTATGAGGAAGAAGCTTTGCTTTAGCTGTAGAGATCCTTGGGTCCCAGGCCACAGGTGCATGGGCAAGGGAGAGATTCATTATATTGAGGTAGCAGCAGATAGTGTGGACAGTGAGGAGGAGGAGAAAGACAATGGATCCACTAGTTCAAAGGAGGAGTCAGCACCAACAGAGAAGCAGCTTCCCCGTAGACCACCGACACCGACAGGAGCCCATCCTCCAGTAGTCCCACAACCGTCGGAGCAGGCTAACAGGAGGAAACCAGCAAAGGGAGGAGTCATAGCGACCTCTCTGGTGTTCCCAGGTATGATACCCTCTGTATCAGAGGGATTATTCAGGGGCAATCGCCCTAATAGATGGTGAGTCCACCCACAACTTCATCGACGCTTCACTAGTATCAAGATGGGCACTTCAAACAGAGGAGTTTGAGGGGTTTGATGTTGCGGTAGTAGATGGCCACACAATAGAGTGTCTAGACAGAATTCCAAAATTAGAGATGAAGTTAGGCAACTACACAGTGAGAGACACATTTTATGTGGTTGACCTATCGGACACAGATGTGGTGTTAAGAGTTCAGTGGATGATTACCTTGGGAAAAATCACTACCAACTACCAAACCTTGGAAATGGGATT
>ML782555.1:689950-729134 GCA_009831015.1 Picea engelmannii | reverse complement strand
TAGTTCATTCTTCCCGTGTTTGCCTGAGAAAAGGGGTTGAGATTTTGGGTAGAAGGTTAAAAGTTAAATCTTAAGGGTCATGATCTGCGTATAAGTTTAGAGCCCTAGATTATTAGTCCGTAGGGTAGAATACCCCACAACACACACAAATCACTGTGAACAAGTTGCAAAGGGCCCGAAGCATGTCAAGAGGCACGTTTTTCAAAATTGTCCCAATGATGTTTGTCGAGAAAAGAACTGACACAAACACCATCTCTGCATGAAACAAGAGGAAGACCAATCACCATCTGTTGATTACATAGTTGCTACAATGAGCAATAGTTTAGATAACCAAACCGTTCATGCCAAATTTTGCTCAAGTCATTGCTATGAGCAACAAAAACTGATGAAAAAGATGATGACCCAAAGTTTTCAAACTTGTTCAACCTGGTAATATAATCAACAATTCCAGGTGGAAGAACATGCTTAGGATATTTTAGATCCTTGATTACAAATTGGTGAGGCGAAAAATCTACGGTTTTACCTTCACCTGAATGAGTGATTTGATAGATTGATAGAAGGTCACAAGAAAGACTTGGAACACATAATACATCATTGAAATGACCATTATCTACTTGAATTGTTCCAGCTCCTACAACACTAAGAGATCTATCATCACCAACAAATATTTTCTTGGTGTTACATTCATTTAGAGCACAAAATATGGCTTTATCCTTAGCCATATGATAAGATTCTCCTGAATCAATAAGCCACCCATCATAAGAAGAAGTAGAAGTTGTGTTGAAGGAGAAACCAAAAGAGGAAAGTGCATGTCCATGAGAAGAATAAGAACAAGTAGAATCAATAATGATGTTGTGCTTCCTTATCATGGCTTCTAAAGCTTCCATCTTGTTGAAACATTTAGGCTCATCATGACCATATTTATTACAAAAGTTGCAATGTCTGTCAGTCTTCTTATTTTTATATTTTTCTCCTTTGTCACCATTAGGAGCTGAAGTTGTCCGAGTGGGTTTGGGACCCTTATGTTACGTGTTGTTGTAGCAAAGATGTTTCTTCTTGGTATACTTGGGTTTATATTTCTGTTGGGCAGCTAAGGTTTTGTTGGAGGTACCTGCTGTGTTGATCACTCCAAGTTGTACAAGCTTATCTTCCTCTCTAATCAAAGCAGCAAAAAAGAACTCAAGAGTGGGTTTTCATAATATTTCCCTAGAGCCTCTCTCATAGCATAAAAGGTAGATACAAACAAAAAATATGCACTACCTAGCTTAGAAAGAATAAGATAGATGCAATGCTCTTCCTCCATTTTTATCTTACATTCTTCACATAAAATTCTTAGTATTTTAAACTTAGATAGATAGTCTCCAAGGCAAGAAAGATCACTTGGACTCAAGGTCTATACCTGATTTTCTAAATGTTGTGCTTGAATAATATTGAGTTTACCAAACACAGATTCAATCTTTTCCCAAGCTTCTTCGGGGTCATCAATTTCTTGAAGGTGGTACCTTAAATCAGGAGAGATGTACATTCTGATTAGTCCACATACTTCATCACTCCTATTAGCCCATTTTACTTTCTTATCATCATCAGTGGGTTCTTTTTCCTTTCCCAAGGTAATCTGGTACAATCCTTTACTTCTTAATAAATCTTCCATATGAGATTTCAATTGGAAGTAGTTGGTGTTGGTAAGAAAGAGATTACTTGTAGAAGCCATATTAAATATGTAGATAATATGGATTTAAAAACTGAAACTGATGATATGGATAGAAATAGCTTGAAATGTTATGTGGTTTTAAAAAAAATGGCACTAAAAATGGACTTTGGATGTGAGAGTTATGCCCTTTTAAAAAAAGGCATAAACGCTAACCAAATGACCACATGATAGTGTAAGTTGCTTTATGAAGTGACCCACTTTTATAAAGAGAAGTGGGGATCACTTTTAAAATGAAGTTACTTTATAACATAAAAGCTGCATGCAAAATAAATAACTCTAAAATAAAATATTAAAGCTACTTATAGTGATTCACTTTTATACTTGAAGTGAAATACACTTTACAATTTTAGCATGAACTTTTTCAAAAAAAGTAACAAAAGAGAGACTTGAACTCAAGACCTCTTACTTAATAAGGCAACTTTTAACCAAATGATCTAGCAAAACATATTGTAATGTCAGAAGGAGGATTGGGGGTGTTTCTTTTGTTGTTGTTGTGTAAGATGGCCTTGGAGAGCGTGCTAAAAAAAACTCTTTTCACACAAGAAAAAAAATTTGCTTCTCGATGACAACAATGGTTAGATCTTGGTTAGCTTACTCGGAAGATGCACCTTTTCCTATCTGTTTCTGATTTTCTGAGATCGTACAGGGCACGAGGAAAAGAGCATAAGCAGATCTAAAAGAGTAGCAACCTAGAATTAAATAATACAAAACCGAAGTAAAACCAAAATACTACTCTGCAAAAAAATGAGAAAAAAAACGTATTCAAGCTTTATACCTCCTGATCTGATTGTAATGGTCATATTTTGGGAAAATGGAAACCTTTTCGAGTGAAACAAAAAATGTTCCTAAATGAAACGAGTGCTCTGGATGCAATGGAACAGTCCTCTCAGCCCATAAATGTACATAAATGATAGAAAATGAATATGAGGAAATTCAGCTTCACGATCTCAATCTACAATAGGAGTGGGTCTTCAAACAAGCTTTGATACCATGTTCGACAACACAGGTATTCCAATAGAGGATGAAAACCTTTAGTAACCACTCACATAACTAGATCAAATATCAACACACTGATGTTTTCACGTGGTAAAACCCCTATGGGGAATCATCCACGACTCCAACCAACGTGGCCACTTGGAGTAGTTTATTAATGAAAAAGAAAACAATTACAGAGAGATTTTACAGGAGAGTTTTTCACAATCAATCATCAGTAATTGACCCTCCATTCTCTTTAAATAGAGATCATGGACCAATCGGGTGTTAAGCCACACATCAATGGTCATTAATATCGAGAAGAGTATGAACCGTCGGATCACTCTATGTTGGGAACATATCATGACCATCGGATTTCCTAAGTACTAATGCATACTAAAGAAACAGACTAAGAAACACACTTTTACCTAATGACACGTTAGACCAAGTAGTTCTTAACTAACTCCTAAGTGTCTAAATATCCTAACAACATTTGCATGCAGAGGACTTCGTAAGCATCATCCATTCTATTGAGGTATTTGGATTTTTCAATGGCCAATGTGGGTTCTATTTAGATATCCATGGTCAACCTGTACAATCCTCCACCTATGAGAAAAATATCTATCCTTTTCTTCCATTCAAAGTAATTGTATGGTGTTAGAATAACAGAGGGTGGAAATTCCATTTCTCTTGTGTTCTTCAATATTCAGTACCTGCAAATAAAGTGTTGGTGCTCCTTCTTTATAGCAACATGTGGGCTCTGATACCATGTAATATGTGGTGAATACCTACACAAAATATGTAGTTAGAAAAATAACATACACAACTTGTAAAGGTGAGAAGAAGAGAGAAAAATTGGAGTGAAAGAATAAGAAATTGTATTAACCAAATGAAAGAATGATAAAATACACATGATATACTCTGTAAGGCTCAATTGATTCATAATAGAGGATAAGATAATGCACCATAGTGGAATTCTTGAGATATCTAGACACACACAGGAAGTTACTGGAGTTAACTGCCACGTAGTCTTAGTCAACTAGTCATGCATTCCTCAATTAACTGGACAAACTAGAGTGAAATGAGCAGGGGATCAAGCATGCACAAGGAATGTGCCTTCATGGTGATGATCCCAAGATAAGTGCACATTCATGGTGATGATATCGAGGTTATGTGGTGATAAAACCAAAGTTACCTTGAATGACTCTACTTTTTTATTCAACCGAAGAGAATATTCTCCTAGAATGTAGGAGAGGTTCCTAAAAAATAAGAGACCCTCAATAATGAATAATAAACATAGGAAAATATGGAAAAATACCCTAGGTGTGTGTAATATCTCCAACACTCAAGAGGAAAATGGTCGAATGGACCCATATGATCTCCCAGTTTTTCTTGACATTCAACTTCATGACACAAGATCCAATTCAAAAAGAGGCTCTCGTGCAAACTAAATATTTTAACTTTCATCGACAGCTAAAGGAATCCACACCCAAAGTGGTTTGCTCATATCACTAGCGAGTTGAAAAACTGAAAGAGATCATCCATTGTTGGAAGATTGATGTTGATAATATTTATAATGAGGATCCCTAAGAAATACACATCAAAGAATCTGAACGTGACCATGCATTAAAGGGAAAGGTGGCAGATATGGAGACACCAGACTATAATGGCCCAATCAAAACCAAGAAACACAATATTTTCATCGAATAAAAACCCAACATGGCCATCATTGGAGATTATTGGGATAACGAGACAATCATTGAGTTTGTTGATCTCCTAAAGGAATATGAGGAATTGTTTCCTTGAAGATTTTATGAAATGAAAGGCATTGTAGGATGATTGGGGGACATGCATATTCAAATCAAGTCAGATGCCAAACTGGTCAAGAGAAGGATTTATCAATTAAATCCCAAATATGAGGAAAAGGTTCACAAAGAATTGGATCGAATGTTGGATGATGGGATCAATGTCCCTGTAGAGGATTTTGATTGGATTATCCATATGGTGGTGAAGACTAACAAGACTAGTGATATCTAAATCTATGTAGATATGAGGAGTCTCAATGCATCTTTCATCCACAACCCTTTAGCGATAGCCTTCACAAATGAGGTTCTCAAAAATGTTGGTGTTCGAGAAGCCTACTCTTTCAGAGATCTCTTCTCAAGATATCATCAATTTCATATCACAAAGGAGGATCAGGATAAATCCACCTTTGTAAAAGAATGGGGGTCCTTTGCAGACATTGTAATTACCTTGAAGTGTTTTCCTGGATAGTGGTGGAAACCTTCAAGGAATTCATCTACAAATTCCTCAAAGTTTACTTGGATGATTGGACTATGTTCAATTTGCTGAAAGAACACATGCAAGTCCTTTGGTTGAAGCTGGATCACTGCTACTAACTACAAATTTCATTAAATTTGAAGAAATGTATCTTTTGTACACCCTTCGACATATTGTCGAGCCATGTCATTTACAAGGATGGATTTCTAGTGGACCTGACCAATATTTCCTCCATCCTAGATATGGTGGCCCCAACCACAGTTCGGGAGATGTGTGCCACATTGAGATATAAAGGATACTACCGATGGTTCATTCATAATTATTCCCATATTGTTTCACCATTAGAAAAGTTGTTGTGAAAAAATACTAAGTATGAGTGGACACCAGACTACCACCAAGCCTTAGATAAACTCAAAGAAAAACTGGTTACTTAACTCATTCCTTGAATATTGTAAGGATGTACAAGATTGGGGATTTGAGTTCAACTACTTGTGGTTACTCATCCTCATTGCACTTATGGGGTGGAATGAACCTACATACACGATGTTCCTACCAAGGACAGGAAAATGTGGTGCAACACGCTACACGTCATTGCGAAGAACAACAGATCCCAAGTTAAATAAATTCAACAATGACATGCTTTCTTAGTACTTAACAGAGGTCCAGAACAACTTGGTGAATACATGGAGGATCTCACCAGAAACTATCCAGGAGTATGGACAAATAGCGAACTTCTAGGTCTTGCATCACAACATGTGGCTACAGGAAAAGAAGGACCCAACCAAGGAATGGTTGCAGATGAAGTATTGGGTGATGATGCAGGACATCCACATGGAGGTACAAGAGTGGCCTGAGGAGTGGAAAGTTACAGAGATTCCAAGAGAAACACCATCATTACAAGTCTAGACGCAAGGTAGCATAGTCCCTGCACTACATATAGACAAGAATGGCACTAGCCAACAAAAGAAAACAACAATAGGTATATTGGGGCAAGAAGCTCAATTCAAAAGAAAACTCAAACACAAAATAAGTCGCAGTGTGGTCCTACACAGGATCCATAGGATACAGAGAAGGCACTAGGAGGACCGACAGGACAAGTGAGTGCATAGGAAGGGAAGACAGAGGCACAAGATGTAACCATGGATGAGGAAGTTGAGAAATATATCAACATGGATACACAGATGCCAGAAGCATCTGAACATATAGAGGTCCAAAGGAAGAGAACAAAAGAGAAAGAAAGTGGCATCGGGAAGAAAGAAAAGGCCCACGAGAAACAAATAGAAACATCACTGACAACAAATAATGTAGAGATGATAGCCACGACAATAAAATATTGAATATCAGAAGTATGGGAAAAAGCAGAAAACCATTGAGATTCAATTTTGGAACATGTATAGGATGTAAAAGATGTGCTAGAAAAGTTGAGGATCAAGGAGAAACAACAAAAAAAAGAGAAATCGACACCACAAAGAGAAGGAGAACCTGTTGGAGAGACAGTACAAATCACAATGCAGGGAAGTGATAACTTTTTCATAACACCAGATATGATGTTCATCAATGAGGAAACATCACAGAAGCCCATGAATGATATCAAAAGGTTGGACTTGGCATTTCCCAAGATACCAACAAAGGCATTGTATAAGTTACATGTTAGCGTCACATAGGAGATTCAATCCAGATCTAGGTCTGATGCGACGAATATACAAATAGTGCAGGAAGAAAATATGGTATTGAAGGAAGCCATCATCTAGGAAGGGAAGAAGAGAAAGACAAAGAACAAAAAGTGGACAAGATGGACACCCAGATAAATGCATTCTTTCAATCCATCTCAGAGGAAACAACATCAGAGGATGCATATTTATAGGATAAGATAACAAAGATAACACATACTCTGCACTAATATAAAGAGAATATCAAGGAATCGGAGGAGTACACAGTATCTATGACTCCCCCATCATTTCGAGCGCAAAGAGAGAAAGACTCGACAACAACTGCATAAAACATTGCACAAAACATACATAGAGTGGTAGAACTGCTAGAAACGAGTGGCCAACTATGGACCCAACTACTAGAGGATGGGAACCTACAAGAGCTACAAGGAAAGGAACATAAATTTCATGCAGCAATGGCAGATGGCAGGCAGTGATAGAGGACAATGTCACTGCTAGAGAAGATCAAGACAACCTACAAAATGAAGAACCTTTAGGAAGAAGAAAAAGTGGTGCAGGGACAGAAGATCGCATGGTAGGGTCATTTGGAGCCCCTATAGGAAAAGGCGGAATAGTTGGTCGTCGAAATCGACGCAGCAGAAGCATGCCTCGAACATATAGGATTGGAGAGGGTAGAGATCTTATGACCACCAGTCACTGCGTAGGAGGTCAAATCCATGTCAGCAAAGAGAAGCCAGGCTCAAGAGAAGTGCCAACAGATAGTCGATGTGTACAAAGTGCTGGCACAAGCAATGGCAGGCACTGGAGTTAGGTAGTGACTTGGGATGAGGCATGATGTCAGTGTTGGGGGTCTGTTGGGTGCATGATAGTTTTGAGGGAAAAGTGTGACATGGGAGGTGGATGTGCATGCAGAAGAAGAAACATGTGTAAGGCATATGCACATGCAGGAAAAGAAGCATGTGAAAAATAGACGTGCATGCAGAACAAGAAGGCTTGCGATGCACGCATGCAAGAAGACCTAGCCAAGATAGGTTTAGGTTTCTGGTAAGAACATTTAATGGTTGGTAAGCTGAAAATTTGTATAAGTAGGTACCTAGTAGGTCTAGGTTGGGGGTTATATGTCTTTGGGGGTGGGGTTTTTGGAGGTTCATTGTTGTTCTTGTTGGGTTGGTTAGTGTTACTATGATGTAAAAAGACAGAATGACTGTAAATCTGATATATCTTATAATTTGTTGAGATAAGGAGAGGGAATAAGGGAGATATTGAGGGTTAGATCACAAGCTGAGGATCCTGGTGTGATCTAGTTTGCCTCATTGTAGATCTTGACAGGTATGGATGGAGCATTGTAACGCATGAGGCGAGGTATTTTTGGAACCATAATAATAAAAGAGAAGAGTAGCCAAATCTTTTTGGATGTAGCTCAGGAGGGGTGAACCATAGTAGATCATGTGTTATGTGATTGAATGTTATGTATCTATTGTGTTGTTGATGATTATATGTTAAACAAATGTGTGAATGACTAGATAGATCTGCTACTTTACATGCATGAGAAATAATGATAGGGTATTCCATATAAGTTGAATGTTAAAGTAATGAATAAAGACTAAATATTTTAATCGCAGATCCCCACACATTTCCCAGGTTGCAAGCACCAGAGCATTGCAACCATCTATAAGAACAATCTTGGGTGAGACTGTGGAGTGCATCCTGTGTGTTGTGTTGCCTTCTAGTTTACCAGGAGGGATGATAGTTTTAGGGGGGTTTTGTTGGAAACCAAGTGGACCTGAACCTGGGTCAGCCCAAGAATGGGAGAAAGAGTTAAGTCTAACCAACAACACTTTTGGAACAATTATAGATTCATTAACTTTGTCTCCCAATCCTCTGATTCCATTCACTTTTTCATCAACTCATAAAAAGTAGGATACAATATTTTCATCTTCTTTCATCTTCAACTATTCAAATTGACCTATGTAAGTTTGAAGCTTTGTTTCCTTGAATTTTGTGTCTCCTTCATAAACATTCTAAAGTTTTTCCCAAATCCAGTACTTAACAAAGCCAATGGATCTCTGATTTAAAAGGAGTCGATAGACCCCGATTGAAGACTATTCAATGGCATGATCTTTAGATATGAACTGTGTATGTTTCAGCTGCACATGGGGCATCTTTAGCTAAGTGTGGGCACCTAAAAAAAGATCTATTGGGTTGGGTTGTCTTCTCTCACATCCAATGAAATATCAAATGCCTATATCACACTAGATATTCTTTGACATGGTAAGAGTATCCATATTCCATCAATTTAGATTGAAAAATCTCTATGGAAAACTAGGCCCGTAAGAACAAAGGAGCTCTGATACCAATTGAAGAAATTGAACATACAATATAAGGCAAGAACTTTGGCCAAAAATGCCTCAAACTATAATTCAACATTATATTCATTGTAATGATACAATATGTAATACAATAATGAAACCACCTCAATTGTTCTCACCTCATTAGAAGATAAGGTAGGAGGAGGAAAAGTAGGAATCTAGAAACACACATAGGATAAAAACTATATCCTTAAATATAAAATACATTAGGTGGTTCTAGGACTTAATGATTGTATACGAGTAAGAGGCTAACACCCCCATTGCACATTTTTAATCATGAAGAAAGAACAACAGATAGTGAAGCGATTGGAGTAGGAGAGAGAAGAAGATAGAAGAGAAGAGAATAGTAAAGAAGAAGGCAAAGTAAGTGCACCTTCACCTAGAGAAGTGTTGGTGTTGAGAAATAAAACCTCTAGTAGTCAAATAGGAGGAATTATTTCACGCTCAAATATGGAGAATCAAGATAGTACGCTGAGGTTATATTGTTTCATGGAATGAATAGAGATGATGCAGAACAACATTGGCTCACATGCAAAGCAATTTTGTCTTTGAAGAGGATCACAGACGAAGCAACAAAGATCACATAATTGGAAACCATGTTTAGGGACAAAGCCTTGACATCGTAGATCAAATACAAGGCCATTGCACCAATGGGATAAGAAAGGTCCCTGACAGAGATTAAGTAAGAGTTTTTTAGGGAATTTCAGAAGCCTAAGTCAAAATCTCAATCTATCAGTGAGATAAAGGAGATTAAGCATAAGGAAGGAGAAATCATGTGGGGTTCTGACCAACAGTTCAAGATTTTATTGGATAGACTAACATTCCAAATTCAAGAGGTACAACATAGAGAATGGTTTATTGCGGGGTTTCTCCCACACATTTGATTCTCGCTCACCCAACAAAAGGTGACGACTTAGGTAGAGGAAGTCAAAATTGAAATGCGTATGGAAGCTACACTAAGAGGCATAGAGACATCGATCAATTTGGTGCAGGTGCATTCGCAACTGGCCAATCTAACGATACGACTGCAAGATATGGCGAAGAATAAATTCATGTGTGAGCATGTATAATGTACCACATGTCGCTCTAAGGGGCATCGCAGGGACAAACTCCCTTTCTTTCCAAATTATCATGTGGTGACAAGCGTGCCAAGTGCATTTCCATCTAAAAAGAAAACATGGTGCAAGTTATGTAGACAGTGGGGCCATGTGCCACCCCACTACCCAACTTTTCATAAGTATCAAATAACGAACCACACTTTGTTCTACGAATTCTGTAAATCCATTGGGCATGACGTCAATAGTTTTCACTCACTCTAGTTGATGTAAGATAATACCCATGATGCATTCTAGGTACAAGAAGAGTAGAAGGGTGGTGATCATGGTGGTGCTGAAAGAGAAATATACCAAAGAGGTCCCATAGGTGGATATGGGCATAGTCATGGACGCAAATATGGAGGAGGAAGAGGCAACCCCCCCACATGTTTCAATTGTGGATAAATTGGTCATGTATCAAAGTTTTGTACTAAACCGTGCATTCTTTGTGCATATTGCTACATTCTTGAGAATTCCATTGAATATTGTCCCAACTTGCTGAAAAAATGGGAGGACAAGAAAGCCAATTGGAACATGATGCATGTAGATCTGCACAAGAATAAGAAGAAGAATAAGGAAGTGGATGTCTGGGTAGTAAATTGAAGAGGAGAAAATACAAGAGAATTCTTTGAGCATGGTGAGGGCTTAGGTCAAAATCAGGAGGGGAAGATAAGGAAGGCATCCCAACCCCTCCAAAGTTTAATTCTTCCTAGCAAAATCAGTTTATGTGCGATGTGGAGAGAGCCATGGAGGAATGAAGAGCACACAATGATTTGCAGTGTGTGACTCAGAGGTCACTTGAGGAGGCTCAAATCCTAGAATAACTACAGAGGGTGACACAAAGGTCATTGGAAGAAGCTTGGTGTTGAAATTTAACAAGGGATGTCCTCATTCATGTTTTTGTGTTTTGTCATGGGGGGGGGGACATAAAGTCATGTTTACTAGACATGGTTTAATTATAAAGTGACTAATGTGCATTTATTACTTACTTTGTAATTAATGAGGAGCATTAAATGTGATCCCTCAGATTAGAATTATGATAGCCATTAGATTGAGTTGGTTATGTAAGTTAGGGTTTCTTGGGAAAAGAGAGAGTACACATACATGTTTGGGAAATAAGAAAATAACACAGAGAAAACACAAGAGAAATGGAAGAGAGAGAGATCATATTTCTAGAGAGTTTAGAGAAAAGTTTCCAAATTAAATTAGAGTGCATGATTCCCAATACAGTGACATCATAAAAGTCTATAGAGCAGGAGAAAAAATAGTATGTACAGAAAAAAGGATAGTCCGTACAAAAAGAGGGAGGCACAATTTTCAAGGCAGAAAACTATTGATCCGAAAATATCTTTTAATGACTGTGGTTGAGTTTTTAATTGCATGTGATTATTAACCATTCAGGAAACTTAATGAAAGAGGAGAGAGATGAGAGAATATATCATAGCCAGAATACAAAATATAGATCTGAACTGAAGCAATAATAACAACAAACCATAACAAGAGAAGTGATAACGTAGTTCGAAACAAAATTGCGTACGTCTCCAGGCCTTTGTCTTAGTGGGGGAGGCTTCTTTATTAATTCTTAAATTCTTTCAAAGTACATCAAAAGTACATCAAATGGAATCCATTCTGATCTCGTTGTGTTCTTCTCCACCTCAGAAATCCAACATAATTGATGACGCTGAAAAAGACTGAGTGTAGCTCCCAGAAATGGCCCGCAAGCATCTTCTCCTCAACAACTTCCCTGCATAAAAATGGCTTTAGCTTGTATTTGCTTCAGCATACCTCTGGTCTGACTGTCCCTCATTTACTCAAATAGACCTGGCTTTTATAGATCTGAATTTGGTTATCCTTCCCCAACTTCCTCCCAAAATCTGTGCTCAAAAAGAGCCCAATATCTCCCAATAATGGCCAAAATCCACTATTAACAGGCCAAAATCAATTAAAAATTCAAAAAACCATATAATAAAACCCACTTTAGCCAAATATATGGGCTAAGCCCCCAAAAGGTGGTGTGTTCCCCCCTCTAAACTAGTCACATGCACCTTAATTTGGCCAAGCACTGGCCCAAAGGGCTAAGCGTTGGCCCTTAATTCGCGCTAGCTCCTCCATTTATGGGCATATGGTGTAATACAATGGGACCGTGCCCCTTAAAATGTTCCCATTCTACATTTATCCCCCCGAAAGTGCACCAGCTCCCAGATTTATGGGAACTACCCTGAACTGAAGGCTACATGGTGGATGGGCGGCTATGTTACATCATCATGCCCCTGGTTGTATGTGTTTTGAACAGAGACCACGAGTTGGGGCTTAGCACTAGCCCCCCCTCCATCCACACTTTAATACATTTCAATTTAAAACATTTTCACAAGGCTTGTATAAACAAGGAATATGTGGGACGCGTTGGTGTTGGACCATTCCCAAGGCACTTGCCTCCTACAATAGGTCAAGAGTTCGAAACTTGTGAGCTCCAAAATACTTTTAATCAACCACCAAATGATGGGGTGCCACGTGGCACCAAACAACTTATTGATAACGTGCCACTTGTCCACATCTGATTGGATCTGTCATATGCCCAGTCAACCTTCTGTTGTGCTGCCATGTGTCTATGTGCTACATCAGCATGTTGATGTCATGTTGATGTCAGCATTGACTTTTTTTGCCAATTTGACTATTGACTTTTTAGTTGTTTGGGAAAATGGTCAGAGTGTGATAACTCTCACATACAGTGTCCATTTGAGAAAGTAAATATATGGCCAAAATCAATGTGATAATATGGTCGCAATGGAATTGGTTTCATCTGATTCTAAGAACTTCCATTTTTGAGCCTTTACTGGACATGGAAGACTCCTGGATCCGATTCTGGATCAACTATATAGGTCATACTGTACCTATTGGCATGATTCTCGAGGTAGATTACTATGTATTTATTGTTGTTGTTTGAAATCTGAACAATGACACGATTTCCCAGGAACAAATCGATCTATAGATTTTGGCACATGTGGGAAGTTTAGAATCTTGTTTCATGGCTGAGATAAGTGATTTTCATTTCTGATTTTGTTGAGTTGGAATCATTAAATTTCTGGGTTGTAAAGAAATTTCATATTTTCTCTTGAATAATAGAAATCATCTCTCTAGGGTTTTCCCCACGGTGGGGTTTTTGTCTTGGTTATCGGACCAAAATCACTTATCTACTTGATGCATTATGAGAGTACGGATCAATGATTTGCTTGACTTAAGTATTTTGGCTTTCAGTTGCTTTTTTTTTAAGGCATTTATTAAAGACTAAAATCTGAAGTTAGTCAAGTGTTTGAAAAAATGTGTGAATGAGATATTTTTTATTTTGTCATTAAAAATATTCATGGTATCATAACTACAACTATGTAAGAAGTGCATTGTGTAGAATTTGATTTCAGAGTTGGGAAAAGAAGAGGAATATTTTTTTGAATATGGTTGCTTCCATCAGACTTGAGGACTGGTTAGATGGCATTTCTAACTATTTGCAATGGAAGGTTAGAATGACAACTATTTTTAAAGAAAATAAATTGTGGGCCCTTGTCACTACTGTGGTAGTTCCTCCCTCCAACAATCCTATTTCCTTGGATATACATGAAGTCAAAGAATCCCAAGCCCAAAGACTCATTTTGGATGGATTAAAGGATTCACTCATCCCACACTTGGCTGAAAAGAAGACAACCAAAGAAATGTGGGAGGCACTGAAAAATCTATACAAGGCTAAGAATGAAAATCGTAAAATGGCACTCAAAGATAAATTGCATTGAATCAATATGACTAAGGGTGAGATTTTGGTTTCATATCTTACCCATTTGGCTCAAGCTAAGGATGAACTGGAAGATGTGGGGGAGGTCGTCTTAGATTTAGATCTTGTGAGGATAGCCTTGAAAGGTTTTACAAAGGATTGGGAAGTCTTTGTGAAATGCATTGTGGGACATGAAAAACTTCCAGATTGGAGCAGACTTTGGGATGATTTCACTCAGGAGGAGATCTGAATGAATGGAGAGAAGGGAGGAGAGGGATTTGTTGAGGAGAACGTTTCTCTTATGTTAAAGGGAAAGGGAAAAAGTAAGAAGGGTTACAGGATTGACATCAACAAAGTTCATTTCTTTTCATGCAATGAATATGGCCATTAGGCAACACAATGTCCCAACGGGATGGGGACAAAGGATAAGTATAAAGAGAAATAGGTAGAAACCTCTACAGAGGTAAATGACTTTAGTGAGAACTTTGAGAAATATTTTTCTCTTGTATCTATTGTTTCTAGTGGTAACAACAACAACTTTGAGTTTGACAGGACTTGGATGGTGGATAGTAGGGCCACCAGTCATATGACAGGAATGTTGGACTCATTTATGTTCATATCTAAGATTGGTCTTGATTATGTCGTGAATGGGACTCACTAGATCAAAGGAGTCATAAGTGTCAGGTTTATGTTGGACTTCATAGAGACCATGGAAGAAGAAGGGGGATTTTTTGTACCAGCGTTGAGAGTTAATCTCCTCTTAGTATCAGCTCTAGAGGATGTTGGATATGTAATCACTTTCGAATTTGGTTATGTTCATAGTCATGCAGTAGACGAGGTTCCCATTAGGACAGTTCTGATTAGAGAATGGAGAGGCAGAGTATACACAGTGCTTGGCCAACCTATGGGATGTCAGTCAGGTTGGATACTTGACTTAGAGGGGGAGTCTTGTAGGAAAATTTCCCTGTGGACAGGTGAATTTCCTCTTGGATCTTATACCCCTATGACCAATATAGAAGAATGCTAACTTTGAACACTGACATTCCTTTAAATGTAGCTAAAATAGTCAAGGGAAAAGAGGAAGAAAGTATGAGTACCTTTTTTTTAATTTTTTCCTTGCTTGGTCCAGGTTGAACTTGATCTTCAAGTCCTTCAATGAATTCTGCAATCCAATAGAAAATGAAGACAAAACATACTTCCTATTCTACCAAGATTAGTTTAAAACTAGATTCATCAAAAGAGACAAGCCCATTCAAATGTACACAAACTTGAAGGAAACATGCCAAGCATATGTATTAATGATAACTCAAAAGAGATACTTACAAACTATAGATGAAGTCACAACAACTTCTCCAAGGAGTCCTCATCCATCCCTTGCACAAAGTTTCCAAAATTATAGGTTTGATATCCTAAAGATTTCTCCTAAGACCTTAAGTTTTATACCTCAAATATGCCTCCTCCATATCCATGGAAAGCCCTCATTATATAGGATTTGGAGGCTTAACCAACATGGAGAGGATCACTCATCAGATCCACTAAAAAGGGATCTAAAAGATATTTAGAGAGAAAATATATATTAAGGATTTTAGGGAGGAAATATCTCTCAAGGAT
Source organism: Picea engelmannii (assembly GCA_009831015.1). Classification (NCBI taxonomy): domain Eukaryota; kingdom Viridiplantae; phylum Streptophyta; class Pinopsida; order Pinales; family Pinaceae; genus Picea; species Picea engelmannii. The sequence continues at coordinate 713,667 of ML782555.1, read as the reverse complement.
TTTAAAGAGGAAATATTTCAACCATCCATGAGATCATCCACCTTCCCTAAAAAATAGGAAACCAAATGTGAGGTAGATTATCACACTTAATTAATTTCTTTTTCATGAATATTAATAATAATTCATCCGCACTTGGTATTTTTTCCTTCATGTAATATATCCCTTCTCCACATTGACTAGGGATTGTGACATAGGTTATTCCATGGTGTCAAGGTGTATGAGACACTTATATCACACTTAAGACACTTAGGGTGAGGTACCTAGGTGTGAAAATTTCATGTGTAACAGAATTCCCCCTAAGGTGTGAGGTCATAAGAGAGAATGATGGTCGAAACACTTTACAAATATTTAATGCAAGGATGTGGAGTTGGAGAACCTGGAAGAAGATGCAAACAACCATTAAACAGTATTAAAAAATATTTCGTTTCCGAGGCAGGCATACCTATGCTTGGAATACGAGATGACTCAAAGAATGGTCGCCGACCAATACACTACGGATCCATGAAAAATATTGACCAAGGATATGGCCACCAAAGATACATTGTGGATCCATACCTCCATGACATGAACTGCTTGTAGCCACGAGAAATACACAGTGGAGCTACGAGATGATAAAACATAGCCACATACCAATACAATGCAGATCTATGTAATAGTCTATATATAAACATGCTCAAATGATCTCCCTCATAGCCTGGGAAAAGCAATTTAACAAAGTGAATTCTCAACCCAGAGTCTTCCTCCCAATCTCGATGTGGTACAATTATAGCCATGTGAATAGATGTTTTGATGTCGAACATGGTAGAAACCACTTGATTGCCAGTTAATGAGGTAAACCATTAAAAAGTGGGAGGGAAATCACCAATAATGTCAATGAATCCCAAGGTACCCTAGTACAATCCAACGAATGTGAATAAATGAGATGAGGTCGAACATTCATGGAATCATCCGATCATAGTTCAATGATGTAAACCTATTTTCAGAATTGAGGAGGCCTACCATTGAGGCATGTAGGTCCCAAGGTACTAACTGGTTTCTAAGTCTAATTCCTGGATGATGTGTTGAAGTCAACAGGAAAAGACTCGTCGAAGAAGGGCCTTGATGTATCCCCCATCATTGACATGAAACTGACATAGGAAAGTGATGTAAGATGGTGAATCAAATGAGTGTGGACTGACATAGGAAATGAAAACTAGAAATACTTCAGATGGATGGTTTGAATTGAAACTTCCCTTGAACATGATGAGGCACGACAAGTGACTTAGCAACATTGACTCGACGAGTACCAAAAATGTAATGTGACAAAAATAAGAGAACTCTTCGACTGGACGAAAAAGTATGGTGGGACATGGAATTGGTATGATTTAGAGACAAGCGGATTACCCAACTGTAAGACGAGACGCAAACATGTGCCATGTTCAAGGGTGAAAAAATCTTCCATAAAGGATTCTCAAAAACTTGACCCACTTCCTTCATTTTTCCAACACCCAGATAGATGAGTACCCATTTTTAATTTAACAAGCTGGAGGAGGGTAACACATGCTCGATATAACTCACCTTCGATAACTCCCTCTTACTTTATTTAACAAACATGAATAAGCACGGGTTCGTTCCCATATGGGCCCTTCAATGTGTGATTTAAGTGAGTCCAGAGAAGGAAAACTTGATGGTTTTTCATGTTTAGAGAGTTTGAAAAGAACTTAAAGGCAACTCCAGGGTTTTCCTTTTTCATAATTTTAGTCTCGCGAGGCCGAAAAAGAGATAAGATACCACTCAAAAGACGCCCTTTCAAACCTTTTAACGAGTGTGAAAGGAAGAAAGATCACTCGACAATCTTTTCATGTTTAGAGAGTATGAAAAGAGATTAAAGGATACTCCAGGGGGTTCCTTTTTCGTATAACCTTTACGAGTCCAAAAAAGTGATAAAATTATACTCGGTTACATTCTCATGTATTTACGAGCACGAGAAATAACAAAGACTAAGCTCAGTATTGGTTTCATTTTTATACAAGCTTGAATCAAAATTTAACTTATGCTTGTAAATTCCCAACGTAATTTCCAAAGGTTGGGATACCCATGGATGGTTGGTACTCTGCCCCCAGCTTGAAAATCTAGTCGCTTAACTCCAGAATCAAAGGCTGGAGACATGCCCCCTAAAGCTTCAATTCATTCACTGACTTTGAGGTTGTCACCAATTTCTATACTAGATGGAGAAAAAGGATAAGGGTGGATGAAATGAAGGTTCAAATATGAGATCTAACGAAAGACTCAACTTGAAATCTATGATATCTAGCTAAAGACTCGACTCAATATCTACGATATCCAGTGAAAAGACTCGACTCAATGGGAGAGGTGAATTTTTCATTTTTTAATGAGATTAACACGGGAAAAGAACTATGCTCAAGGCTTCAGGTTCAATCCCCATATTTATGTTTCATTTTTTAATGACCTTGCTACAGAGAGGAAAACTATGCTCAAGATCATTGTTTCATTTTTTAAAGAGATTGCCACAGAGAAGCAAAACTATGATCGTAGCTTCTGTTTCATTTTTTAACGAGCTTGACAGAGACAATGAACTATGCTCGTCGAGACCAGGTACTATCAATGGAAGAGAGGAATCTCCCTTCAAAGAAATGGATTGACCACTCCGCCTGTGATGTATTGTTTGGAAAATGAGGTTGCTTCATAAAATGTATTTCCATTCTTGAAATGGGTGAGGTTTTGGGTTTAGTTCTACAAAACGGTTGTTGAATTAATATCCCTTGAAGAAAACTAACAACTTCATGCACTACATAGTTCACCACTCATGCGATGATATAATAGTACCCTTCTTTCTTTGTTGAATACATGGAATTATTTCATTATAAAGAAGAGACTTGTTATTTCTCTGCTCATGTGGAATCATAAAAAAAAAACCTTTATTTCCATGCATTGAATACTTCTCTTGGGATTTTGCATTTCAAGAATTGAATCATTGACATGAGATGGGTGCACAGGCTTCCAAATAAATCACCTTGAGATCTGAACTATGTCTGCTTTAGCTGCGCGTGGGGCATATTTAGCTGAGTGTGGGCACCTAAAAAAGAACTATTGGGTTTTATTCTCTCACATCCAATCAAATATCAAATGTCTATATCGCACTAGATATGCTTTGAAATGGTGACAGTAGCCATCATCCATCAATATAAATCCATCAATTTAGATTAAAAGATCTCTATGTAAAACTACCGTGGTGCTACCTGGCCTTAATACCAAAGGAGACCTGATACTAATTGAAGAAATTAAACATACAATATAATGACAAGAACTTTCGTCGAAAATGACTCAAACCATAATTCAACATTATATTCATTGTAATGATACAATATATAATACAATAATGAAAGAACCTCAATTGTTCTCACCTCGTTAGATAATAAGATAGGAGGAGGCAAAGTAGGAATCTAGAAACACACGTAGGATAAAAACTATATCCTTAAATATAAAATACATTAGGTGGTTCTAGGACTTAATTATTTTATACAAGTAAGAGGATAACAACCCCATTGCACATTTTCAGTCATGAAGAAATAACAACAGATAGTGAAGCGATTGGAGTAGGAGAGAGAGAAGAAGATAGAGGAGAAGAGAATAGTGAAGACAAAGGCGAAGTAATTGCACCTTCACCTAGAGAAGTGCTAGTGTTGAGAAAAAAAACCCCTAGTAGTTAGATAGAAGGAATTAGTTCACGCTCAAATATGGAGAATCAATATGGTACCCTGAGGTTATATTGTTTCATGAAATGAATAGAGATTATGTAGAGAAACATTGGCTCACATGCAAAGCAATTTTGTCTTTGAAGAGGATCACAGATGAAGCAACAAATATCGCATAATTGGAAACCATGTTTAGGGACAAAGCCTTGACATCGTACATGAAATACAAGGCCAATGCACCAACAGGAAAAGAAAGGTCCCTGACAGAGATTAAGCAAGATCTTCTTAGGGAATTTCAAAAGCCTAAGTCAAAATATCAATCTATCATTGAGATAAAGGAGATTAGTTGTAAAGATGGAGAAACCGTGTGGGGTTATGACCAACAGTTAAGATTTTATTAGATAGTATAACATTCCAAATTCAAGAGGTACAACATAGAGAATGGCTTATTTCAAGGTTTCTCCCCCACATCTGAGTCCCTCTCACCCAACAGAAGGTGACAACTTAGGCAAAATAAGTCGAAATTGAAATGCGTCTGGAAGCTACACCAAGAGGCGTAGAGATATCAGTCAATTTGGTGTAGGTGCAGTCGCAAATGGCCAATATAATGATGCAACTTTAATATATGGCGAAGACTAAAATCGTGTGAGAGCATGTATAATGTACCACATGTCTCTCTAAGGGGCATTGCAGGGACAAGTGCCCTTTCCTTCCAAATTATGTAGCGACAAGCGTGCCAAGCGCATTTCCATATAGAAAGAACAAATGGTGTGAGTTATGTAGATAATGGGGCCATGTGCCACCCCACTACCCAACTTTGCAAAATTATCAAACAACGAACCAAACTTTGTTCTAAAAATTCTGTAAATCCATTGGGCATGATGTCAATAGTTGTCGCTCACTCCATTTGATGCAAGATAATACCCATGATGAATTCTAGGTACAAGAAGAGTAGAAGGATGGTGATCCTGGTGGTGTTGAAAGAGAAATATATCAAAGAGATCCCATAGGTGGATATGGGCACAGTCGTGGATGAAGATATGGAGGAGGCAGAGGCAAGTGCCCCACATGTTTCAATTGTGGGGGGCACAATAGCGATAATACCTGACATCTCTTCAAATAATCACTTTCAAAGGTGCACGAATTAAATATGAAATGCTAAAATGATGGAGAAATCAAGCCTTCCCAAATATTTACCTCTGAATCTGATAAACGACCATGGAAAAATGTAGTCTTGATGAAATGGACATGACAGATATCAAAATAAAGAGACATATTTAAAAATCCTATTAACTTCATTCAATAAAATATCCCTTTGAAGAGATGGATTGACCACTCCGCCTGTGTTGTACTATTTGGAAAATGAGGTTGCTTCATAAAATGTATTTGCATTCTTGAAATGGGTGATATTTTGGGTTTAGTTCTGCGAAACTCTCGTTGAAGTAATCTTCCTTGAATAAAAATAACAACTTAATGCACTACATAGTTCACCACTCATGCGATGATATAATAGTACCCTTCTTGCTTTGTTGAATACATGAAATTATTTCATTGTAAAGAAGAGACTTGTTATTGCTTTGCTCATGTGGAATCATAAAAAAAAATACCTTTCTTTCCATGCACTGCATACTTCTCTTGGGATTTTGTATTTCAAGCATTAAATCATTCACATGAGATGGGAACATGGGCTTCCAAATCAATCCCCCTGAGATAAGAAGGATTGTTTCCATGATTATTTTGGGCAAGGATATGATGAAGACTGTTGTGGATTGATCTGCTCATGTGTGGAGAAGATCACTAGTATGAATCGCTAGAGCCTAGGTGATTAAATAGATCATTGGGTGATGAAGTAGATAATCGAATCACTGGTTCGTTGGCATGCCTCTCACCACTCAAAGCCTACCAATTACCCATGCACTTAAAACTTATTGAATCTAGTGCTTAACAAAGCCAATGGATCGCTGATTTAAAAGGAGTCGATAGACCCCAATTGAAGACTATTAAATGGCATGATCTATAGATATGAACCGTGTCTATTTCAACTACACATGAGGCATCTTTAGCTGAGTGTGGGTACCTAAAAAAGAATTATTGGGTTGTCTTCTCCTACATCCATTCAAATATCAAATTTTGGTATCACACTAGATATGCTTTGACATGGTGAGAGTAGCCATCATCCATCAATATAAATCCATCATTTTAGATTGAAAAATCTCTATGTAAAACTATTGTGGTTCTACCCAGCCTTAAGACCAAAGGAGCTCTGATACCAATTGAAGAAATTAAACGTACAATATCAAGACAAGAACTTTGGTCGAAAATGCCTCAAACCATAATTCAACATTATATTCATTGTAATGATACAATATATAATACAATAATGAAAGCACCTCAATTGTTCTCACCTCATCAGATGATAATATAGGAGGAGGCAAAGTAGGAATCTAGAAACACACGTAGGATAAAAACTATATCCTTAAGTATAAAATACATTAGGTGGTTCTGGGACTTAATGATTGTATACGAGTAAGAGGATAACAACCCCATTGCACATTTTTAATCATGAAGAAATAACAACAGATAGTGAAGCGATTGGAGTAGGAGAGAGAGAAGAAGATATAAGAGAAGAGAATAGTGAAGAAGAAGGCAAAGTAATTGCACCTTCACCTAGAGAAGTACTGGTGTTGAGAAATAAAACCCCTAGTAGTCAGATAGGAGGAATTAGTTCACATTCAAATATGGAGAATCAAGATAGTACCCCGAGGATATATTTTTTCATGGAATGAATAGAGATGATGTAGAACAACATTGGCTCACATGCAAAGCAATTTTGTCTTTGAAGAGGATCACAGATGAAGCAACAAAGATAACATAATTGGAAGCCATGTTTAGGGACAAAGCCTTGACATCGTACATGAAATACAAGGCCATTGCACCAATGAGACAATAAAGGTCCCTAATAGAGATTAAGCAAGATCTTCTTAGGGAATTTCAGAAGCCTAAGTCAAAATCTCAATCTATCATTGAGATAAAGGATATTAAATGTAGAGAAGGAGAAATCGTCTGGGGTTATGACCAATGGTTAAATATTTTATTGGATAAGATAACATTCCAAATTCAAGAGGTACCGCATGGAGAATGGTTTATTGCGGGGTTGTTCCCCCACATATGAGTCCCTCTCACCCAACAGAAGGTGACGAATTAGGCAGAAGAAGTCGAAATTGAAATCCATCTGGAAGCTACACCAAGAGGCGTAGAGACATCGATCAATTTGGTGCAGGTGTTGTTGAAAATGGCCAATCTAACGATGCAATTGCAAGATATGGTGAAGACTAAATTCATGAGTGAGCATGTATAATGTACCACATGTCTCTCTAAGGGGCATCGCAGGGATAAGTGCCCTTTCCTTCCAAATTATGTTGTGACAAGCGTTCCAAGTGCATTTCCATCTAGAAAGAAAAAATGGTTCGAGTTATGTAGACAGTGGGGCCATGTGCCACCCCACTTCCCAAATTTGCAGAAACATCAAACAACGAACCACACTTTGTTCTATGAATTCTGTAAATCCATTGGGAAAAATGTCAATAGTTTTCGTTGACTCCATTTGATGCAAGATAATACCAATGATGCATTCTAGATATAAGAAGAGTAGAAGGGTAGTGATCATGGTGGCGCTGAAAGAGAAATATACCAAAGAGGTCCCATAGGTTGATATGGGCACAGTTGTGGATGTAGATATGGAGGAGGAAGAGGAATGCCCCCCACATGTTTCAATTGTGGGGGGCACAATAGCGATAATAACTGACATCGCTTCAAGTAATCACATTCAAAGGTACACAAATTAAATATGAAATGCTAAAATGATGGAGAAATCAAGCCTTCCAAAATATTTGTGTCTAAATATGATAAACGACCATGTAGCAATGCAGTCCCTATTGAAATGGACATGAAAGATATCAAAATAAAGAGACATATTTAAAAGGCCTATTAACTTCATTCAATAAAATATCCCTTTGAAGAAATGGATTGACCACTCTTCCTGTGTTGTACTTCTTGGAAAATGAGGTTTCTTGATCAAATGTATTTGCATTCTTTAAATGGGTGAGGTTTTGGGTTTAGTTCTGTGAAACTCCCGCTGAAGTAATGTCCCTTGAAGAAAAATAACAACTTCATGCACTACATAGTTCACCACTCATACGATGATATAATAGTACCCTTCTTGCTTTGTTGAATATAGGGAATTATTTCATTGTAAAGAAGAGACTTGTTATTGCTCTGCTTATGTGGAATCATAAAAAAAAATACCTTTCTTTGCATGCGTTGAATACTTCTCTTGGGATTTTGTATTTCAAGCATTGAATCATTCACATGAGATGGGCACATGGGCTTCCAAATCAATTGCCCTGAGATATGAAGGATTATTTCCATGATTATTTTGCGCATGGATATGACGCACACTGTTGTGGATTGATCTGCACATGTGTGGAGAAGATCACTAGTATGAATCGCTAGAGCCTAGGTGATTAAATATATCGTTGGGCGATGAAGTAGATTATCGAGTTACTGGGTCACTGGAATTTCTCTCACCACTCAAAACCTACAAATTTCCCAAGCACTTAAAACTTATTGAATCTGGTGCTTAACGAAGCCAATGGATCATTGATTTAAAATGGGTCTAAAGGCCCCAATTGAAGACTATTCAATGGCATGATATTTAGATCTGAACTGTGTCTATTTCAGCTGCGTGTGGGGCATCTTTAGCTGATTTTGGGCACCTAAAAAAGAACTTTTGGGTTGTCTTCTCTCACATCCAATCAAATATCAAATGTCTCTATCACACTAGATATGCTTTGACATGGTGAGAGTAGCCATCATCCATCAATATAAATACATCATTTTAGATTGAAAAAGATCTATGTAAAACTACTATGGTGCTACCCGGCCTTAATACCAAAGGAGCTTTGATACCAATTGAAAAAATTAAATGTACAATATCAAGACAAGAACTTTGGTCAAAAATGCCTCAAACCATAATTCAACATTATATTCATTGTAATGATACAATATATAATACAATAATGAAAGAACCACAATTTTTCTCACCTCATTAGATTATAAGGTGGGAGGAGGCAAAGTAGGAATCTAGAAAAACACGTAGGATAAAAACTATATCCTTAAATATAAAATACATTAGGCGGTTCTGGGACTTAATGATTGTATACGATTAAGAGGATAACAACCCCATTGCACATTTTTAATCATGAAGAACTAACAATAGATAGTGAAGCAATTGGAGCAGGAGAGAGAGAAGAAGATAGAGGAGAAGAGAATAGTGAAGAAGAAGGAAAAGTAATTGCACCTTCACCTAGAGAAGTGTTGGTGTTGAGAAATAAAACCCCTAGTAGTAAGATAGGAGGAATCAGTTCACGCTCAAATATAGAGAATCAAGATAGTACCCTGAGGTTATATTTTTTCATGGAATGAATAGAGATGATGCAGAACAACATTGGCTCACATGCAAAGCAATTTTGTCTTTTAAGAGGATCACAGATGAAGCAATAAAGATCGCATAATTGGAAACCATGTTTAGGGACAAAGCCTTGACATCGTACATGAAATACAAGGCCATTGCACCAACGGGACAAGAAAGGTCCCTGACAGAGATTAAGCAAGATCTACTTAGGGAATTTCAAAAGCCTAATTTAAAATCTCAATCTACCATTGAGATAAAGGATATTAATTGTAAAGAAGGAGAAATTGTGTGGGGTTATGACCAAGAGTTTAAGATTTTATTGGATAGGCTAACATTTCAAATTCAAGAGGTACAGAATAGAGAATGGATTATTATGGGGTTTCTACCCCACATCTGAGTCTCACTCACCCAACATAAGGTGATGAATTAGGCAGAAGAAGTCGAAACTAAAATGAATCTGGAAGCTACACCAAGAGGTGTAGAGACATCGGTCAATTTGGTGCATGTGCAATCGCAAATTTCCAATCTAACGATGCGGCTGCAAGATATGGTGAAGAGTAAATTCATGTGAGAGCATGTATAATGTGCCACATGTTTCTCTAAGGTGCATCGCAGGGACAAGTTTCCTTTCCTTCCAAATTATGTGGCGACAAGCGTTCCAGGTGCATTTCCATCTAGAAAGAAAAAATGGTGCAAGTTATGTAGACAGTGGGGCCATGTGCCACCCCACTGCCCAACTTTGCAGAAGTATCAAACAATGAACCACACGTTTTTCTGTAAATTTTGTAAATCCATTGGGCATGATGTCAATAGTTGTCGCTCACTCCATTTGATGCAAGATAATACCCATGATGCATTCTAGGTACAAGAAGAGTAGAAGGGTGATGATCATGGTGGTGCTGAAAGAGAAATATACCAAAGAGGTCCCATAGGTGGATATGGGCACAGTTGTGGATGAAAATATGGAGGAGGCAGAGGCAGGGCCCCCACATGTTTCAAATGTGCTAGGCACAATAGCGATAATACCTGACATCGCTTCAAGTAATCACTTTCAAAGGTGAAAAAATTAAATATGAAATGCTAAAATGATGGAGAAATCAAACCTTCCAAAATATTTTCCTCTGAATGTGATAAATGGCCATGCAGTAATGAAGTCCCGATCAAATGGACATGATAGATATCAAAATAAAGAGACATATTTAAAAATCCTATTAACTTCATTCAATAAAATTGCCCTTTGAAGAAATGGATTGACCACTCCGCTTGGGTTGTACTATTTCAAAAATGAGGTTGCTTCATAAAATGTATTTTCATTCTTGAAATGGGTGAGGTTTTGGGTTTAGTTCTATGAAACTCCCGCTGAAGTAATCTCCCTTGAAGAAAAATAACAACTTAATGCACTACATAGTTCACCACTCATGCAATGATATAATAGTACCCTTCTTGATTTGTTGAATACAGGGAATTATTTCATTGTAAAGAAGAGACTTGTTATTTCTCTGCTCATGTGGAATCATAAAAAAATAACTTTCTTTCCATGCGTTGAATACTTCTCTTGGGATTTTGTATTTCAAGCATTGAATCATTCACATGAGATGTCCACATGGGCTTCCAAATCAATCTTCCTGAGATATGAAGGATTGTTTCCATGATTATTTTGGGCAAGGATATGACGTAGACTGTTGTGGATTGATCTTCTCATGTGTGGAGAAGATCACTAGGATGAATCACTAGAGCCTAGGTGATTAAATAGATCATTGGGAAATGAAGTAGATCATCGAATCACTGGGTCGTTGGAATGTCTCTCACCACTCAAAACCTACCAATTACCCATGCACTTAAAACTTAACGAATCTGGTGATTAACAATGCCAATGGATTGCTGATTTAAAAGGAGTCGATAGACCCCGATTGAAGACTATTCAATGACATGATCTTTAGATCTGAACTGTGTCTATTTCAGCTGCGCGTGGGACATATTTAGTTGAGTGTGGGCACCTAAAAAATAAATATTGGGTTGTCATCTCTCACATCCAATCAAATATCAAATTTATGTATCGCACTAGATATGATTTGACATGGTGAGAGTAGCCATCATCCATCAATATAAATCCATCAATTTAGATTGAAAAAGATCTATGTAAAACTACTGTGGTGCTACCTGGCCTTAAGACCAAAGGAGCTCTGATACCAATTGAAGAAATTAAACATACAATATCAAGTCAAGAACTTTCCTCGAAAATGCCTCAAACCATAATTCAACATTATATTCATTGTAATGATACAATATATAATACAATAATGAAATCACCTCAATTGTTCTCACCTCATCAGATGATAAGGTAGGAGGAGGCAAAGTAGGAATCTAGAAACACGCGTAGGATAAAAACTATATCCTTAAATATAAAATACATTCGGTGGTTCTGGGACTTAATGATTGTATATGAGTAAGAGGATAACAGCCCCATTGCACATTTTTAATCATGAATAAATAACAACAGATAGTGAAGCGATTGGAGTAGGAGAGAGAGAAGAAGATAGAAGAGAAGAGAATAGTGAAGAACAAGGCAAAGTAATTGAACCGTCACCTAGAGAAGTGTTGGTGTTGAGAAATAAAAACCCTAGTAGTCAGATAGGAGGAATTAGTTCATGCTCAAATATGGAGAATCAAGATAGTACCCTAATGTTATATTGTTTCATGGAATGAATAGAGATGATGTAGAACAACATTGGCTCACATGCAAAGAAATGTTCTCTTTGAACAGGATCACAGATGAAGCAACAAAGATCGCATAATTGGAAACCATGTTTAGGGACAAAGCCTTGACATATTACATGAAATACAAGGCCATTGCACCAATGGGACAAGAAAGGTCCCTGACAGAGATTAAGCAAGATCTTCTTAGGGAATTTCGGAATCTTAAGTCAAAATCTCAATCTATGATTGAGATAAAGGATATTAATTGTAAAGAAGGAGAAATGGTGTGGGTTATGACCAACCGTTTAAGATTTTATTGGATAGTTTAACATTCCAAATTCAATAGGTACAAGATAGAGAATGGTTTATTGTGGGGTTTCTGCCCCACATCTGAGTCCCACTCACCCAACAGAAGGTGACGAATTAGGTAGAAGAAGTCGAAATATAAATGCATCTGGAAGCTACACCAAGAGGCATAGAGACATCGGTCAATTTGGTGCAGGTCCAGTCACAAATGGCCAATATAACGATGCGACTGAAAGATATGGCAAAGACTAAATTCATGTGAAATAATGTATAATGTACCACATGTCTCTCTAAGGGGCATCTCAGGGAAAAGTGGCCTTTCCTTCCAAATTATGTGGCGATAAGTGTTCCAAGTGAATTTCCATCTAGAACGAAAAAATGGTGTGAGTTATGTAGACAGTGGGGCCATGTGCCACCCCACTGTCCAACTTTGCAGAAGTATCAAACAATGAACCACACTTTGTTCTGGGAATTCTGTAAATCCATTTTGCATGATGTCAATAGTTTTCCATCACTCCATTTGATGTAAAATAATACCCATGATGCATTCTAGGTACAAGAAGAGTAGAAGGGTGGTGATCATGGTGGTGTTGAAAGAGAAATATACCAAAGAGGTCCCATAGGTTGATATGGGCACAGTCATGGATGTAGATATGGAGGAGGAAGAGGTAAGCCCCCCACATGTTTCAATTGTGGGGGGCACAATAGCGATAATACTTGACATCGCTTCAAGTAATCACTTTCAAAGGTGCACAAATTAAATATGAAATGCTAAAATGATGGAGAAATCAAGCCTTCCAAAATATTTTCCTCTGACTCTGATAAACGACCATGCAACAATGCAGTCCCGATGAAATGGACATGATAGATATCAAAATAAAGAGACATATTTAAAAATCCTATTAACTTCATTCAATAAAATCACCCCTTGAAGAAATGGATTGACCACTCTGCATGTGTTGTACTGTTTGGAAAATGAGGTTGCTTCATAAAATGTATTTTCATTCTTGAAATGGGTGAGGTTTTGGGTTAATTTCTGCAAAACTCCCGCCCTTGAAGAAAACTAACAACTTAATGCACTATACCGTTATTGGTTTGTTTAATACAGGGAATTATTTCATTGTAAAGAAGAGACTTGTTATTTCTCTTCTCATGTGGAATCATAAAAAAAAATAACTTTCTTTCCATGCAAGAATACTTCTCTTGGGATTTTGTATTTCAAGCATTGAATGATTCACATGAGATGGGCACATGGGATTCCAAATCAATTTCCCTGAGATATGAAGGATTGTTGACATGATTATTTTGGGCAGGGATATGACTTAATCTATTGTGGATTGATCTTCTCATGTGTCGAGAAGATCACTAGTATGAATCACTAGAGCCTAGGTGATTAAATAGATCGTTGGGTGATGAAGTAGATCATCGAATCACTGAGTCACTAGCATGTCTCTCACCACTCAAAACCTACCAATTACTCATGAACTTAAAACTTATTCAATCTGGTGCTTAACGAAGCCAATGGATTGTTGATTTAAAAGGAGTCGATAGACCCTGATTGAAGACTATTCAATGGCATGATCTTTATATCTGAACTATGTCTGTTTCAGCTGCGCGTGGGGCATCATTAGATGAGTGTGGGAACCTTAAAAATAAATATGGGGTTGTCTTCTCTCACATCCAATCAATTATCAAATGTTTGTATAGCACTAGATATTCTTTGACATGGTGAGAGTAGCCATCATCCATCAATATAAATCCATCAATTTAGATTCAAAAAGCTCTATGTAAAACTATTGTGGTGCTACCTAGCCTTAAGACCAAAGGAGCTCTGATACCAATTGAAGAAAATAAAAGTACAATATCAAGACCAGAACTTTGGTCGAAAATGACTCAAACCATAATTCAACATTATATTCATTGTAATGATACAATATATAATACAATAATGAAAGCACCTCAATTGTTCTCACCTCATCAGAGGATAAGGTAGGAGGAGGCAAAGTAGGAATATAGAAACACACGTAGGATAAAAACTATATCCTTAAATGTAAAATACATTAGGTGGTTCTAGGACTTAATGATTATATATGAGTAAGAGGATAACAACCCCATTGCACATTTTTAATCATGAAGAAATACCAACAGATAGTGAATCGATTGGAGTAGGAGAGAGAGAAGAAGATAGAAGAGAAGAGAATAGTGAAGAGGAAGGTGAAGTAAATGCACCTTCACCTAGAGAAGTGCTAGTGTTGAGAAATAAAACCCCTAGTAGTTAGATAGGAGGAATTAGTTCACGCTCAAATATGGAGAATCAAGATAGTACCCTGAGGTTATATTTTTCATGGAATGAATAGAGATGATGCAGAACAACATTGTCTCACATTCAAAGAAATTTTTTCTTTGAAAAGTATCACAGATGAAGCAACAAAGATTGCATAATTGGAAACCATGTTTAGGGACAAAGCCTTGACATCTTACATGAAATACAAGGCCATTGCACCAACGGGACAAGAAAGGTCCCTGACAGAGATTAAGCAAGATCTTCTTAGGGAATTTCAAAAGCCTAAGTCAAAATCTCAATCTATCATTGAGATAAAGGATATTAATTGTAAAGAAGGAGAAATTGTGTGTGGTTATGAACAAAAGTTCAAGATTTTATTGGATAGTCTAATGTTCCAAATTCAAGAGGTACAAGATAGAGACTGGTTTATTGCAGGGTTTCTCCCCCACATTCGAGTCCCACTCACCCAACAAAAGGTGACTACTTAGGTAGAATAAATCAAAATTGAAATGTGTCTAGAAGCTACACCAGGAGGGGTAGAGACATCGATGAATTTGGTGCAGGTGTAGTCACAAATGGCCAATCTAACGATGTGGCTGCAAGATATGGAAAATATTAAATTCATGTGCAATCATGTATAATGTACCACATGTCGCTCTAAGGGGCATCATAGGGACAAGTGGCCTTTCCTTCCAAATTTTGTGGTGACAAGCATGCCAAGTGAATTTCCATCTAGAAAGAAAAAATGGTGCGAGTTATGTAGATAGTGGGGCCATGTGCCAACCCACTACCCAATTTTGCAGAAGTATCAAACAATGAACCACACTTTGTTTTGCGAATTCTATAGATCCATTGGGAATGATGTCAATAGTTGTCGCTCACTCCATTTGATGCAAGATAATACCCATGATGCATTCTAGGTACAAGAAGAGTAGAAGGGTGGTGATAGTGGTGGTGCTGAAAGAGAAATATACCAAAGAGGTCTCATAGGTGGATATGGGCACATTCGTGGACACAGATATGGAGTAGGTAGAGGCAAGCTCCCCACATGTTCAATTGTGGGGGGAACAAAAGCGATAATACCTGACATCGCTTCAAGTAATCACTTTCAAAGATGAACAAATTAAATATGAAATGCTAAAATGATGCAGAAATCAAGCCTTCCAAAATATTTGCCTTTGAATCTGATAAACGACCATGCAACAATGAAGTCCCGATGAAATGGACATGATAGATATCAAAATAAATAGACATATTTAAAAATCCTATTAACTTCATTCAATAAAATATCCCTTTGAAGAAATGGATTGACCACTCCGCATGTGTTGTACTGTTTGGAAAATGATGTTGCTTCATAAAATGTATTTGCATTCCTGAAATGGGTGAGATTTTGGGTTAAGTTTTGCGAAACTCCCACCTGTTATCACTCCAAGAAACCCTTTGTGGTTGCAGACCAAAGGTGCTTGGTAACTTAAGAAATGAATGTTTTTGTATTTTGTAAATGTGGATCAATGGGACAACTCAATTCAGCTTATGGCATTCAAACATGAAAATGATAAACAAATAGACAGTGCTCTCAAAGATTGATGAATCAACAGATAACTTTAAAGTGGGTGAAGAACAGATTGTAACTAAACCAGTACCATGTAGGGTCTAAGAGAAAATCAAGAAACTTATTATCAGGCTATGAGCTAAACAATGGGATAACAGCCATTCAAAGCTTGACAACACAGATAAAAGTGCAGAAGAAAGATGGAAAGCTGACAATCAAAATTGAAAGGAACTTGTGATCTGTATTAACATAAAAGTCTGAGTACAATAGCCAATTTCTCTATCCAAAATAGAACCCCCAAGAGCTCCAAATGTCTTTGGCTTTATAGCCTCTTAAAATCAGTTTCAGATCCCAAAACAATGGATCTGATATTCTAAAAATAGAAAGTCAAAACTAACTCACAAAAGATAAGGAGAGATCCTCAAAATGAGGTCAACCTCTATCTTTTGGTCTTCAAACATTGATTGAAAGTTGATGAAGTGTAGACTAGCCATCCAAGGCTCTTTGATCTGTTCCTTTGAAAGTGGAATTCGAATTTGATGATGTGTGCCAAAAATCCCTATCATTTTGCCCTTGAAAATCATTAAATCTAGTCAAAAAATGCCCTTTTTACTTTCATCTACAAAAATGCCCTTCAGATTTTGTTTTGATAATTCATAACCAGCTTATTGAAGAAGGATTCAAACCATCCAAACCCAAAAATTCTTGATCTGGTTGAAAATTTGGCTATTCTGGCCATGACAGCTTTCAACAGCGCACTTGCCTAAAAAATCTGCTCCTGCGCTGGTGAAAGTGCAATTTTTTTCAAAATCAATTTTCTCGGTCATGGAGAGTCCGTTTTGCGTGTTTAGATAGTCAATCGACATCTAGAGAATCTAAGATATCCAATGGTGTTTTCAGATCTTCATTTGGAGCTTGGGAAGGGATTGAAAAGTGCCCTTCAATTTTAAGTATCATTCTTTCCATTTGCAATTCAAAACTCTAAACGGTCTTTTGTGAACAATGTCTGATATGGAACCAAAGATTTTATTTGATGTTGCCAACTTGGGAGTATAGCCTCTGTTAGCTATTGATAATCTTGACTTTCCTCAGTGCGCGACTTTGTGAAAACCGCTCAATAGCTGTGGAAAGTATGCACTTTCAACAGCGTGCCTCTTTGTAAAAAGCACTCCTTAGCTGTGGAAAGCATGCACTTTCAACAATGCATGACCTTTGAAAAATTGTTCCTTAGCTATGGAAAGAATGTACTTTCAACAGCGCACGCTCAACTTTTGGACACACGTTAGCTGATGAAAGTGTAAAATGAAAATTTTGAAAAGAATACTTTATGGGTCAAATTATTTTCTTAAGACAAAACCAAAACCTAAGTTTTGTAGCTAAAAAGACTCAACAATGAATTGAGGAAACTATCAATAGCCATGCTATCCACCATAAAACCCGACCAAAATGACGGTGCTATTTTGGGAGATAACATTTGGCTCCAACTGGGATGGAGACCTCCCTGCGAGGTTTCCAAGAACCTAGTAGTTTCAGTAGCCTTTAGCTTTGGGCATGGATTCATTAGACTTTTTGGTGGTTAATGAGCACAGACACGGGCTCGCCTAAACCACCGAAAACATAAACTTACCCAAAAATCAAAACTTGATGAATCTCGATTACATGCAAAAAGAATATCCCTCTGCCCTGTTCTGCACTTAAATTTCTTGGCGACTGATTAATTTATCTTATTCTTTTTCCCTAACATGTGAAGCTACTCAGGCTTCACTTCTCATGTTGCTCATTAGATGGTTAATGTGTGCAACCCAGTCTTGCACTCTATTGCAGTAGTTTCCAATAAAATCCTCCAGCTTAGAATAGTAGAAATCCTTCAAGTGTATATCTTCTTCTTGGAAAAAGACCTGGAAGAAAAGTTACATATGAAAAAGGAGGATAAAATGAATGGTAACAGATATTTGTAAAGCCATAGATCTAGTAGCCAATGTCAACCCCAGATGCCAGTAAGCCACAGCCAAATGCAGATATGGTAAAAAACAGTGCACAGATGTAGTTGTCTATATATATTCAGCCCCGCCAAAGTTGATGCACCTTTTGCAGCTTCGTCAATTTCAGATATGTTATCAGCAAGAAATGGAGGAGCTTCGGGAAAAAAGGTCAATGTCTGCCAAGTGATGAACCCATTTAAATGGAATTTGTGCTCTTTTATCATCACATGCAAAGTTGAGACCTGAAGAAAGTTTAGCTATCTGATGAGGAAGCTCAATCCTAGTGTTATCTGGAAATAAGTTTATAAGAAAATTGTTCTGACTGCCTCCTTGCATACCATCAATCCCAACACAAACAATATGCAGCTTTAGCAAGTATTCAAATTTCAGAGTGACCAATTTGATAGGCTTTGTCCCACTAGTCAGTTCATCATCATAGACATGAACAATGACAGTAAGAGGGTGAACTTGATAATAACCGATTGCATCCACATTCTCCTTGATCTGCACCTCAATATTACTTGTAGTTATCAGTCCAACAAGCAATTTATTTGCTTCTGTATGACAAAAAATTCTGTGAAGGTAAACATTGCCATACTAGCAAGACAAGGCTTCAACTGCACATCTTTGCGTGAGCCACCAGAAATATTAGCTAAAGAATCCATAGCATTTTCTTGCAAAGCTTGGACAGGTGCTCCACAAGAAAACTCCTTTGAAAGAACTAGAATTGCACTGATGAAAACAGGAAAGCCATTTGCATCCACCAAAGATCTCTTTGCGCTGTCTAATCTGGAAGAAAGAGCTTGTAGTGCACCATCTGCTTCATCACGAACAGATATATCATTTTCAGAACCCAAAATCTTAAGCAGGGATTCAACAGGGCCAATCTCATTCACTCTGTTAATGTAATATTGGTTTCTGCATGTAAAAACTCTATTCTCAATGTCATATAGGTTATACAGAAAAATCATTAAGAGAAGAGCACCAGTCAGTTGGCTTCCACCAGTTGTATGGTTGTACAGATAGTGCATGCATCCACCATTCTCTGTCTCCAGACCAGCATCCGAGCTGTCAAGATTTAGATGTTCATTTGTTGTTGTTATATCTGTAGACAAGATAACAGATGCTTTGTCACTCATTGGGATATCAGCTGCACCCTTTTGGATCAGAGGTTGCTTTTCCCGTCTGACCATCTACTTCAATATCTGAGACAGACCCATCTGACATTTCTAAACCATCAGATGACTGACGTCTTCATAAGTAACCCCAACTCATTGTTATCAATTATGTTTTTCTTTCCTGAGAAGCTACATCCCAAATACAGCTCATTCACAAGCAAGTTTAGTACCAAAGATGGTCAAGAATATTGCAAATGCCTGGAAGGCTGACAGAGGATAGCTATAGTCCATTGTAAACATGTCCGTCCCAACCTTACCAAACTGGAGAAGAAACTCATCTTGATCAACTTGTGCTCCTGGACAACTAGGGTCTATGGCAGCAACTAACTGGAAATTCTTCACAGAAGCCACAGTTACATGCCCATGAAAATTCAAACACCAACACTGCAGTTGTTCATGCCATATTGGAGCCTTGTTCTTCAAAATTATAGGTGCACATTTTCCAACAGGAATGTTACAAGATTCTGAAACTTTACTAATCTTTGATGTAGACGGTCTAGATGCTTCAGTAGATGAGGAAACATCTTGGCTCTATTCTTCTTCAATTGGCTGCCCTGTTTCCTGTGCGTTAAAATCTGGAGATGATATATGCAAATGAAGAGACACTTCCCTCACAATTTGAGTCAAAGTCAGAGTATTATGATTGATTTATGAGTCACCACACTAGAACAATATTTCTGGCAAATATAAAATAGACCCTAGCAACGATAATGAGACTCTACCACTTGACTCATCTCGAGTTATAGTTCAACAATGAAGGAACCATTCGAAACAGAAATATGACATGGATAAGCAGTATATTAACTCGAGATTTCAGGAAATGACCAATGGATATGAGGCATATTTAATTTGAACTAGATTTATGGCTGAAATCTGGGAATAAAATCAAGAACATTTAACCAAAGGATCATTTTTTAATTTACATTGACGACCAGGAGTTTAATCTCTTTGATGCCCACATGCATGGAAAGGGTTCTGATATTCTAATTTCTAATGTGACGTTGAGAAAAAGAATGCCTCTTTACATAAAGAAATATCTCAAAGTATCACCCAAAAATTAGATATGCAATGGACAGGAAGCCTTTATACCAGATAGTGCAAAATGGCCACCAAATTATGCCACTGACTCTATGCATGTATCATTTTGATCTAAAAGAGAACTAGTTGCAATGCTGCACATCTGTACTTCAAACCATCTAAATTCTCTCCACTGCAGATTCTGCTTCTGTCAAATCAACATCATTTTCCTCTAAGAGATCATCACAAATCTCAAGAAGTCGATCTGGAAGAGGAGGAATTCCCGGGTTTCGGCCATCGTTGTATGTATGTGCATTATCTACAATTAGAACGACATCCTGTCGAAATTCTTATCTACTTTTGTAATCAAGTTTCTTAACATTCTGCCTGATTGTAGAGAGATCCATTGGATGCTTCACATATTCAAAATAGTCAGGGGCATCCTTCTTCGATACAAGATTTAGAAATAAATATGACACATCAGTCTCACTTCTCAATTTGTCCACTA
Organism: Picea engelmannii; assembly: GCA_009831015.1. Lineage (NCBI taxonomy): Eukaryota > Viridiplantae > Streptophyta > Pinopsida > Pinales > Pinaceae > Picea > Picea engelmannii. The sequence continues at coordinate 692,975 of ML782555.1, read as the reverse complement.
TATTTTCCAGTATGTTTGACAGAAAAACCTCTCCTCCTCTTCGTCGTTTTGTAGGTGGACCATAATCTATTGTGTGTCGTCCTATGTCAACTGAAGCATTGGGTACTCAATGTGACATGGCACAGGGTGATATTGTAGCTAGAATTTGTTCAAATGGAACAAAAACTTAAACCAGAACAGTGACTCGACTTTCAGAAGATGACAGGCAGACTTCTTAAGCTATCAATCAGGAATTATTGAATAGACTTCTTTCTTTAAGCAAATGGCTGAGATTCAAAATGGAAGGAGGTTTTTAACAGACCGAGAATCTAGGTAATCTCCAGCTTACAAAGAAAGAAACTTAGCAAAACGTGACACGACTAACCTGTTAACGAAATTTGATGTGACAATTTGCTCGAGCTTTGATTACATAAGAAAATTTGTAGTCTTTGATGGTTAAAATGCATACCCATGTGATAAGTCGAATCTGTAAACTGGAGTTTCGACCATCTGTTGGTGCTTCGAGCGAAACTGGAGATGAGATTGCATTCCTGGATGCGAGATTTACGGCGTCGATTTGGAATTCAGTTGCCTCTCAGAGTTCTGAAGGAACTGGGCCAGCTATATCCCGCCTCAATTATTAAATCAAAGTTGAAATAAACACATTATCAATATGTTGCCACCGCTTGTCAAGAACCAATGTTTGCATGCACTGAGATACCAACCCCCTAACTACCAAATCTCGTGCAACAGAATGAGAATAGCTCTTCACCATGTAGCGAAATGGATTTCAAATCCTTCCACCTTCCTCTGAACACAAGAAGTATTTGGTAGCAGCAGATATCATTTACCCTTCTTGGCCGCAGCCTTGGTGATCTTGGCACCAGTGGGATCTTTTTTCTCAACAGCCTTGATGACTCTAACAACAACAATTTGATGCATATTTCTCACAGCAAAACGACCTAATGGAGGATACTCAGAGAATGTCTCCACAACCATTAGCTTGGAAGGAATCATCTTAATCAACCCGACATCTCTATTCTTCACGTTGAAGCCAACATTGTCACTGGGTGATGCTTCTAGCAGAGCTTCATGATACATTTATACAGACTTAACTTTAGTTGTCAACCCAGTGGGATCGAAGGTTACAACCATACCAAGCTTTAATAACACCAGTTTCAACACGCCCCACAGGCATAGTTCCAATACCACCAATCTTGTACACATATTGTAGTGGCAATCAAAGGGACTTGTCAGATGGTCTCTTGGGCTCAACCACCTGGTCAAGGGTTTCCAATAGATTTGGGAAACTTTGAACTATCTTTTCTGATGCAAATAATAAAACTATGGATTCTCCATGTGCAGGAAACCAAGCAGGCAGGGGAAGGGCACTGCGTGCAGATATTGCTGGTGCAGCTGCAGCTTATTCAACAAAAACTGAAAATGATCTACATGCTCGTAGGACAAGATTTATTTTCCTGTTTACTCCTACATCTAAACCAATAGTACTGGCTCTTATTAAGTGAAGTCGTGCTTCCAATGAAGCCATGTCAGGAGATGATTTATTGATAACTTGCTTGATCTAGACCCAAAAAGTAAAGGAATCCATATCATGTAACAAAGAGGTTTGAACAGATGATAAGGACAATCTTCTTCTAACCAAAATGATTTAACACACTTGCTTCTCATTGATTGGAAATAGTTATCAACGGGGTCATAAATGTCAGAAAGAAATACCTCTTTGAACTGCTGCTCCATCTGTAAATTGAAGAGATGCTGAAAACTACCTTTACTAATCACACTGTTGAATGCAGGTTGCTCGAGATATGCTTGAAGAACATATAATACGGACTGCTGAAGTGAATCTTTCTGCTGCCCTTCCTGCAAATGTCTGTTGCACTCTGTCTTTTTTAGCAAATCTGGAAATGGTAGGCTGTCCTCCACATCCACTGAAGATCTGAAACTGTTACTCGCTGATATTAAAATCTGCTCTTCACTTTTCAAATTTTCAATGGGAACAATCTCCTCTTCATGACAACATAAGTCAGGAGATGCATTTGATGTAATAACAAAAGCATCACTATGGCTATTATGATGTGAATCACTGATCTCCTGATCATGATGAATAGTATTCACTTCAGCAGCATACTCTTCATGAAGATCATTAACCACAACATGCATACATTTCTGATCATCTCTTTGGTGGACAATTGAACTTTCAGAAGTAACCAAACCTTCATAAATCTCAGAGGGAAAATGATCCTTATGATGGATAACTAAAGAAACAAATTCTTCAGATTGATGAAAATCAGAAGTATTATTAATAGAAGAATCTTTAGTTCCTTTATCATCTGTTTGTGGTTCATCTTGATGAGAAGGTACAGTATCATGAAGATCATTAGAAAGGTGATGGAGAGATCCTTCCCTCTTTTCATCTTCAACTTTGTTATGCAAGTTAAATTCTTCACAACAATTATCAAATAAAAGCTCATCTGGAAAGAACTTTTTGCAGCGTTGATTGAATGCTTTGTGAAAGTCTTTCAAAGACGAAATAATTGAAGAGGGTAAAGAGAAATACCACTTACGTGCATCACCATACAATGAGTACATAAACATCTTCATACGAACATCTTCATGCAACAGATTTAATAGCTCCATGCATTCATGAAACTTGAGGAGGTGTTCTACAGGATTATCATCTTTCGCCTCTCGGAAGACAAGTAGAAAATCTCCCCATTCTGACATATCAGGTACTGGATGTGGGAAACCAGGAACTGAAGAGAAGTCGAGAGGTGCAAACCTCCAAGCCAAAAGAGAAGCAAATGCCTTTGACATCTGAATATTGTGGAGTCGCCACCGAATTCGTCCTTCATGGAGTCGTCAGATAGATGATTACAGCTGATGTAGTGTCCAACCTTTGTTTATCATCAAAGATTGGATCTATGTCGTCTCCCAAGGAAGCTGAGCTTCAATCTCCTCTCCCCGGCAACGGCGCCAATTTGTTATCACTCCAAGAAACCCTTTGTGGTTGCAGACCAAAGGTGCT
>ML782555.1:668531-689622 GCA_009831015.1 Picea engelmannii | reverse complement strand
TAGCCTAGCCTTCCAAGGCTCTTTGATATGTTCCTTTGAAAGTGGAATTCGAATTTGATGATGTGTGCCAAAAATCCCTATCATTTTGCCCTTGAAAATCACTAAATCTAGTCAAAAAATGCCCTTTTGACTTTCATCTCCAAAAATGCCCTTCAGATTTTGTTTTGATAATTCATAACCAGCTTATTGAAGAAGGATTCAAACCATCCAAACCCAAAAATTCTTGATCTGGGCAAAAATTTGGCTATTCTGGCCATGACAGCTTTCAACAGCGCACTTGCCTGAAAAATCTGCTCCTACGCTGGTGAAAGTGCAATTTTTTTCAAAATCAATTTTCTCGGTCATGGAGAGTCCATTTTGCGTGTTTAGATAGTTGATCGACATCTAGAGAATCTAAGCTATCCAATGGTGTTTTCAGATATTCATTTTGAGCTTGGGAAGGGATTGAAAAGTGCCCTGCAATTTTAAGTATCATTCTTTCCATTTGCAATTCAAAACTCTAAACGGTATTTTGTGAACAATGTCTGATATGGAACCAAATATTTGATTTGATGTTGCCAACCCGGGAGTACAGCCTCTGTTAGCTGTTGATAATCTTGACTTTCCTCAGCACGCGACTTTGTGAAAACCGCTCAATAGCTGTGGAAAGTATGCACTTTCAACAGCGTGCCTCTTTGTAAAAAGCACTCCTTAGCTGTGGAAAGCATGCACTTTCAACAGCGCATGACCTTTGAAAAATTGTTCCTTAGCTGCGGAAAGCATGTACTTTCAACAACGCACGCTCAACTTTTGGTCACACGTTAGCTGATGAAAGTGTAAAATGAAAATTTTGAAAAGAAGACTATATGGGTCAAATTATTTTCTTAAGACAAAACCAAAACCTAAGTTTTGCAGCTAAAAAGACTCAACAATGAATTGAGGAAACTATCAATAGCCATGCTATCCACCATAAAACCCGACCAAAATGACGGTGCTATTTTGGGAGATAACACCGCCCTTGAAGAAAACTAACAACTTAATTCACTCCATAGTTCACCACTCATGCGATGATATAATAGTACCCTTCCTGATTTGTTTAATACAGGGAATTATTTCATTGTAAAGAAAAGACTTGTTATTTCTCTGCTCATGTGGAATCATAAAAAAAAATACCTTTCTTTCCATGCGTTGAATACTTCTCTTGGGATTTTGTATTTGAGGCATTATATCATTCACATGAGATGGGCACATGGGCTTCCAAATCAATCTCCCTGAGATATGAAGGATTGTTGCCATGATTATTTTGGGCAAGTATATGATGCAAATTGTTGTGGATTGATCTGCTCATGTGTGTAGAAGATCACTAGTATGAATCGCTAGAGCCTAGTTGATTAAATAGATCATTGGGCATTGAAGTAGATCATCGAATCACTGGGTCACTGGCATGTCTCTCACCACTCAAAACCTACCAATTAACCATGCACTTAAAAGTTATTGACTCTGGTGCTTAACTAAGCCAATGGATCGTTGATTTAAAAGGAGTCAATAGACCCCGATTGAAGACTATTCAATGGCATGATCTTTAGATCTGAACTGTGTCTGTTTCAACTGCATGTGGGGCATATTTAGCTGAGTGTGGGAACCTAAAAAATAACTATTGGGTTGTCTTCTCTCGGATCCAATCAAATATCAAATGCCTGTCTCACACTAGATATGCTTTGACATGGTGAGAGTATCCATCATCCATCAATATAAATCCATCAATTTAGATTGAAAAATATCTATGTAAAACTATTGTGGTGCTACCCGGCCTTAAGACCAAAGGAGCTCTGATACCAATTAAATAAATTGAATGTGAAATATCAAGACAAGAACTTTGGTCGAAAATGACTCAAACCATAATTCAACATTATATTCATTGTAATGATACAATATATAATAGAATAATGAAAGCATATCAATTGTTCTCACCTCATCATATCATAAGGTAGGAGGAGGCAAAGTAGGAATCTACAAACACACGCAAGATAAAAAAATATATCCTTAAATATAAAATACATTAGGTGGCGCTGGGACTTAAGGATTGTATACGAGTAAGAGGATAACAACCCCATTGGACATTTTTAATCATGAAGGAATAACAACAGATAGTGAAGCGATTGGAGTAGGAGAGAGAGAAGAAGATTGAAGAGAAGATAATAGTGAATAAGAAGGCGAAGTAATTGTACCTTCACCTAGATAAGTGTTGGTGTTGAGAAATAAAACCCCTAGTAGTCAGATAGGAGGAATTAGTTCACGCTCAAATATGGAGAAACAAGATAGTACCCTGAGGTTATATTTTTTCATGGAATGAATAGAGATGATGCAGAACAACATTGGCTCACATGCAAAAAACAATTGTCTTTGAAGAGGATTACAGATGAAGAAACAAAGATCACATAATTGAAAACCATGTTTAGGGACAAAGCCTTGACATCGTACATGAAATACAAGGCCATTGTACCAAGGGGACAAGAAAGGTCCCTGATAGAGATTAAGCAATATCTACTTAGGGAGTTTCAGAAGCGTAAGTCAAAATCTCAATCTATCATTGAGATAAAGGATATTAATTGTAAAGAAGGAGAAACCATGTGGGTTTATGACCAATAGTTCAAGATTTTATTGGATAGGCTAACGTTCGAAATTTAAGAGGTACAAGATAAAGAATGGTTTATTATGGGGTTTCTCCCCCACATTTGAGTCCCACTCACCCAACAGAAGGTGATGAATTAGGAAGAAGAAGTCCAAATTGAAATGTGTTTGGAAGCTACACCAAGAGGCATAGAGACATCGGTCAATTTGGTGCAGGTGCAGTCACAAATGGCCAATCTAATGATGTGGCTGCAAGATATGGTGAAGACTAAATTCATATGCGAGCATGTATAATGTACCACATGTCCCTCTAAGTGACATCACAGGGAAAAGTGCCCTTTCCTTCCAAATTATGTGGCGGAAAGCATGCCAAGTGCATTTCCATCTGTTGTGGGTGGGAATCCCTCCTACGGACTTAGCATTTAAGGGCTCTAATCATGCATGCAGAAAATGATCATTTCAAAGGCCTCAACTCTTTCATATTCTCCTAACACAAAACCTCACATTCATGCAATACAAAGGTGTAAATGATATTTGATAACTCTACCTTAAGTCCTTCATTTGAGATCGATCCCTTTTCTTTCACTCGCTCTTTGTTTGAAAGCCTCCTCCCAAAGCTGACCTGCATTCACACATGAAAAAACAAAAAGATGCGAGCATGCATTTCATATACTAATTGTTGGGTTAGTTGTGACAATATCATAAAATAAATATTCAGCTTGAACACATGATATGGCGGGACAGAAAAAGTATTCCTTTTTGTATTAATCTTCACAAGAGTAAACTTTACAATATGTGGCCGACACTACTCCTTGAACCTAGTCCTGGGCTCCTCTTCACAATGCATCAACTACTCAACCTCACAATGAAATTGCAGGAAATTGGAGCAAAGGAGGGATAAATTTGGGCAGAGTTTTTATACTCTTCTTCTTCCCTTCAAATGGGACCCCTACCCATTCTTTTATAGGCTAGAAGGAGCTAGGTATTTGGTTGAATGACCAGCCATGCTTGGCCAAAAGGTTTAGTTAACTTGCCCAAAGATGTGTGTTCCATCAAAAACTTTCCTTTTTTCATGATTTTGAAGGTCCACGTGGGATGTAGTGGGTCAGCTAGCATGGACACTATAGATACATGCGGGTTTTAGTGGAGCAAGGTGCGTGGGCCTTTAAAAATGGAATTTTTTAGAAGAGTTGTTCAGTAGTGGCTTGGAAAATAAGGAATATGAGATGGCCTGATGCCAGGTAAGCATGTTGGTGCAAATTAGGGTTATAATAGATGCCCCCTAATGTGTGAGGTTAGAAGAGAATCTGATGGTTGAAATACATTATCAATCTTTATCAACATACCAAACCGGTTAGCCTAGGGACCAGAAATCGGGAGGTGCCTTCTGCAAAATAATAATTGTCTCACCGAGGTGGGCATACCCATGCTCAGGATGAAATAAAATCATGGCTACCAATCAAATACATTGTATATCCATGTCATATAACTATATAAAGTGTAGCCACGAGAAATACACAATGGAGCTACATCTCGAAATCAAAAAGATATACATGTAGAGTATCCATCTTCTAGAAGTTGATGAGGCCTGATGGCTGGAGATGAGGTCTTCAAAGCTCGAGAAACAACTTCAAAATCTTCAAAAATCAGGTAGGAGTGTAATAGGAGTGTACGAATTCACTACCCAGAGGTATTTGAAGGCTCGTTGGACATGGACTAGAGGATCTTGATGAAGAGACTGAAGGCTTCATTGATCTCGAACAAAGACTTGATTGGACTTTCGGGATGACCAGTCATGATGGTAAGGGAAAAATTGTAGAGGAGTTGACTCAGGCTTGGTAAAAATTCCATTGAACAATAGCACGACAATTGATGAGACTTAGGTAGCATAGCATTTGACATAAGTTCACGATGCAGGAGGCAACACAAACTCTCCATATGTTTGGAAGGATAACCAAATGGAGGAGGACACAACTCTATGTAGCGAGAAAAGATTCCTAAGGTCGTATTAAATCCCAGAGTTTGATGGACAAATGAACAGATGTGCTTTATCCAAGGGCGACTCACTATGCTGCCAATACAAAGAAACTACTTTTCCCTTCCTCTTTTTGGGGTGTATTTGATTTTTTTTTGTCTTTTTCAATAATTTTGGAAAAAGAATAAAAGAATGTTACGTTACAAAGGAGGAATGAGTGTCGCAAACATATAAGTTCGAGGCACAAGGATAATATTTATGTTCAAAGAAAGGACACTCGGGAAAAATCCCTCCTGGGACCAAAGGTGTCAAGATGCAGAGGCAAACTGCTACAGGGTTTGCGTATAAGGCATGCTTCAGATGGTTCAGTTGAGAGCAACATGGAGCCGTCATTAGACCAAAGACGCAGGTATGAAAATGTAGTTAACAAAACACACAATGGTAACATCCTTAGATGTAAGTTTAACGAGCCTAGAGAAGGTAATCTCGGTGGTTTTTCATATTTAGAGAGTCTGAAAAATGTAGAAGGAGACTCCAATGGGGTACCTTTTTCGAAGGTAGTCTAGTCGGTTCGAAAAAAGGGGTAAACTAGCACCGACAAGACGTCTATTCAAAACAATTTTAATGAGTGCGATAAAGACAAGATCACTCGGCCATTTTTTCATTTTTAAGGAGTCTGAAAAAAAGCTTAACTATGGACTCCGTCAGGAATGTTCTTCTGGACCATTTTAACGAGTGTGAAAGAATAAGGTCACTCGACGATCTTTTCAATTTTTGGGAGTCTGAAAAGAGCTTAACTATGGACTCCATGGGGGTTCCTTTTTTGTAAATTTAGTCCCTCATGCCCGAAAAAGGGTTAAAATTATACCTTGGAGTACTCTTCTAGAGAACCGAGGCTCCTAGAGTATACCTTTGTTCGTACATTTGACCATCCGGACCGAAAAAGGGGTAAACTACCGCTAGACAGATGTGCCTTCAAATTTCAGTTTAACAAGTGTGAAATACAACAATATTGCTCGACAATCTTTTCACATTTAGAGGGTCTGAAAAGAGCTTAAAAGAAGACCCGTAGGGGGCTATGACTCATATATGAAACTGGTTCGGGTAGAGCCTACTGATAGGCTCATACCAAGAGTCTCTTTGATAGACAACTTGAGAAGTCTCCCATAAGGGAAGAAAACACAAACCACGATGTAATTCCTCCCACAGTATAGAATCTGTAGTCATGGCTTCAAGGATAGCCTCATCTAAAGGCAATTCAAAATCCCAGAAATCATACAAGAGAGGGTCGACAGTCCCAAAGGATGAAGTAAACTGACTATATTCCATATGACAATGGAGGTTTTGGCCAAGACTGGTAGAGTCTATCAGTGAAGAATCACAAGTATGAGAGCTTGAGGATCTACAAACAACGAGATCAGATTCAAAAGGAGACTCAAAATCACTTGTACCAAGAGGGGGAAGCAAGGGATCCCAAGCCCCCATTGGATAAACCAATGAATCAATTATTGATTCCAAGTCTCAGGAAGGCAAACATGATTTCACAGGTTCTTACTTAGAATAAATTGAACATCGAGGATAATATGCCACATAATTAACCCGTGGTGGGGTCAAGTCTACAGGAACACTAGGAACCTGTAAAGGGGTAGTCTGAAATAATGTCGAATTAGGATGGTGATTATCAAGTGCCAGCTGGTCAATAGTGACAATTGTTCCATTGTGAGGGAAATGCATCACTCGGAAGAATGTAGACACCACAGCATTCATATCGTATACATAATCACGCCCGAGAAGCATATTGAAATATGATGGGCCTTACACTACTATAACATCAACAAGGATAGTTTTCCCACCTAACGAGATAGGAAATTGAGGAAGAACCCCCAAATATTCACTAGGACGTCTGTTAAAAGCCAACAACTCATGTGAAGCAGACACAAGATTGGGAGAACCTAAGACTTTCCAAACCGAGGAGGATAAAATACTTGCAGAGGCTCCTTCATCCACAATACATCGAGAAATGTGTGTTGAATTAACTTCAACCCTTATTTGAAAGGGTGCGGAGGAAGGAAGATGAGGCTCAAAAAGTTCATTCCAATCAAAGGAAACTATCTTAGGGCTTGGAAGGGGTGTGCTCGGAGCGAGCGGAATGCCCCCTTGTTTTGAAAATACTGAACTAGAAATGCTAAAAACATAGTCGGTAGATATGTCACTCCCCAAAAGAAGAGTGGGATCATTCGATGACTGCATCAGCATGACCACTTTTGCAGCCAATGGTTGAATAAGCTACAAGACTACATGATCTAAAGGGACCTCACCCCCCAAAAGAGGAGTGGGATCAACCGATCACTGCATCGGCATGACCACTTTCGCAACCAATGGCTAAAAAGGTTGCGATACTACATGGTCTAAAGGCACCTCGCCCCCCAAAAGAGGAGTGGGATCAGCCAATGACTGCAGCGGCATGACCACTTTCACAACCAATGGCTGAATAGGCTGGGAGGAAATCTCAAAAGACTCAAAATCAGAAGATCCTGCAGATAGGGACTACAATCTTTGTACCTCTAGAATGCCAGGGCACAAATGAGTAAGGTGATCTCCCTTGCAAATCTTACAAGGGAACTTAGGCTTACGTCCTATCCGTCTAGGTTTCTCAATAGAATTAATGCCCCCAGCATGAATAGCAGTGGTTGGTTTCACATCTCCAACATGACTTACAGAGGTTGGTGATGGGTCGATAACATGACTTGCAGAGGCTACAGACCTATTACCAATATGAATAGCAGTGACTGGACTCTTTGCCCCAGCATGACTTGTAGAGGGTGGGTGTGTGCCCCCAGCATAACTTGTAGAGGTTGGGTGCTGGTCTTCAACATGACTTGCAAAGGTTTTCGACCTATCTCCAACATGACTCGCAAAGGTTTTCGACCTATCTCCAACATGACTCGCAAAGGTTGGTGATTTCTTCTTCCTATTCTTCCTCTTTCTATTTCGTTTAGACTTCCAGTTACTAGTAACTGTACTTTCCCCAAAGGTGGGAGAAGGAGGAGGAGAAGAATTTGCTGGTGAAAAAATATAAGCAAGGTGCCCAGAACATAAAGTGCTTAACTGAGAAGCATCAAGAGAATTTGGGACATTTGGAATGGTACCCAACCAAACCGGTAGTCCCACATTCAACCCAGGAATGTACAAAGTGGCCATCAAAGGGAAAAGCACAAGAATCCCCTTGCGAAGGGGTTCCTTGGTTGGTATGGTTGGGAACATTAGCCATGAATATCCTATGCACAGGTTCTCCCCTTTCAGGATCGTTCAAGTCCGTAAAAGTCTCACGCACTGACTCTGGCAAACCAGTGGTATCAAAACAACGCCTATAAAGAGGCGGCTCCACGTTTCTAAGTGGAAGACCAAAACGTTCTCATGACCAGCGGCGTGGGTGGTCTACCACCCTAGGTCAGAGACCCAAATCCATGAATGAATAACTCACTATGGAAAAATAGGGAGCATAGAGCACACAATAAAAGTTCCTAAAGGCAAATCAAGCAAATGACTAACTAGTTGGAAGAACAGTTACACCAACCAACACTAGAGAAACTTACCAGTGCAGGTGAAACTTGAAAACGAAATACCCCTCTAGGTATACTCTGCAAAGAGTGGCCCGATGTCTATCCTAAGTACCATGGTATACCCCCACAGTCACCTATGTTTTTCACTAGAAAGATAGGAAATTAGGCTGCCAGCACGCGAACAGTCACTAGGTAGGTACAATCGACAGTCGGGTAGACCACAATGAGCAGGGTATCAAGCCTGAAACCTGCCAAGGGTATCGAAAGAAAGTGGTCCAGAAGACAACTGAGGACCTCGAATGGATTTGAGACCCACGAAGCTCCATGGGAAATGCAATCAACGGAATCCCAAGGCAGGCCCTCTATATGTGTTCTCCACTACGATTGGTCTGGCTTTGGAGGGGTTATCTCCACTACCTTTTTGCACACAACCTCATGTTTATCCCCTGTGTTAGAGGGGGGTTCTCGGATAAATTTCATGATACTGGACTTCTACACTCCTTAGCACAGACTTGTATGTTTGTTTTATAGCCTTGAACAGTTTCCTCTCCAACCTAAATCAAGGCTCTAGCCTAATCTAGTTGATGGACCCTACAAACATAAAGTCTAGTAATTTTTAATTAGCGTTCTTTTTATGGATTTATTTACTCAATAGGGGTATGGTAGTGCAACTGATGTTGTTAAGACTCTTTGTGAAAAATGATGAAACTTACATGAAAACTAGCAAAGAATGATTATATATATATATATTGAAATGCTTTTAAAATTAGAAGAAAACGCAATGCTATGCTAATTTCTTTTTCTTTTTCAAATAACAAATGAAAAGAAAATGCCAGGAAAGAAAGATATCTAACAACCTAAGTTTTTTTTTTATATTTTCTTCCAATCAAAGAAGAAATAACAAATGATCCTAAAAGAAACTGATGAATGCACGATTCATGGTTCCCCCCGACCATGAGGGGGAATTTTTTTTTTAAATGCAACTCATTTTTCTTAAAATTTCAAGCTAAAAATAAGTTAAAAATTCTAGGAAACACAAAAAATCTTTTTAAATGAAAAAGAAAGCTATGTTGGAATACAACCTAGGCTAAAACTGCTTATGAAAGAGACTAGAAAGAAACAAGAAAAACCTGGGAAGTAAAAACTTGACAGGAAAGAGGACGGTTGCCTCCTCAAAATTTTCTAGACAGACATGCGACTATCACTTCGACAGCCAGCATATGCACATGGGCTAACCAAAGACATGATGCATATGCATGTGTGTAGGCCCACTATAGGTCGTGTGTGCCTCTGTTTCTCCTCAAAAGAAGCAAGACAAGTAGCTAAGCTCAAGTAGGGAGTACTGGTATTGAGAACCAGAATCCCTTGAAGACATAGAAACTTACTTTGACAGAAAAAGATGCAAGGAAAAAGTTGATCTAAGGTTTTTAAATGACTATGGACTATTTAATCAGAGACCTAGAAGGACCCAGAAGATCCCTGAGAAGGATCACTTCTGTAGGGGAGAGAATGACTACCTCTTCCTGAGAAGGATTACCTGGGTTCTCAGACATGTAGCTAGCACTTCATCAGCAGGCGTATGCACGTGGGTTGTGTGGAGGTAGGGTGCATGTACATTCATGCATGACTTATACAGGTTGCATGTACCTCTATGACTCTTGAAAAGAAAATGAAGCCAAGCAAAGAAAGCAGGGAGTACTGGTATGGAAGACCAGAATCCCTACTAGCTTAGACTCTTACAAAAACTCAGAAAAAAGGTGATGAAACTAATTTAAAACTACCAAAAAGTATCCCCAGAAAACCCAAGAGATCCCCAATATGGTCACCAATTCTGTTGTGAGTGGGAAATACCCCTACAGACTAGCACTTAGGTTTTTAATCATGCATGTAGAAAAGACCTAAAGATTCCTACTTTTTACCATCATCCCAGACCTAATCCCCATTATTCTTAAGAAAATACATAGTTAAGAAGATCAAGTGAACATACCTTATTTCCAGCATTTTGATGGTGATCCCTTTTATTTCACTCGTTCTTTGATTGCAAGCCTCCTCCCAAAGCTGGCCTACATTCACACATGAACAAACAAAAAGTTGTGAGCATGCATTTCATATACTAATTGTTGGGTTAGTTGTGACAATATCATAAAATAAATATTCAACTTGAACACATGATATGGCGGGACAGGAAAAGTATTCCTTTTTGTATTAATCTTCACAAGAGTAAACTTTATAATATGTGGTCGGCATTGCTCCTCGAACCTGGTCCTGGGCTCCTCTTCACAATGCACCAACTACTCAACCTCACAATGCAATTGTAGGAAATTGGAGCAAAGGAGGGATCAATTTGGGCAAAGTTTCTATACTCTTCTTCCTCCCTTCAAATAGGACCCCTACCCTTCTTTTATAGGCTAGAAGGAGCTAGGTATTTGGTCAAATGACCAGCCATGCATGGCTAAAAGGTTTAGTTAACTTGCCCAAAGTTGTGTGTTTCGTTAGAAACTTTAATTTTTTCGTGCTTTTGAAGGTCCACGTGGGCTGTAGTGGGTCAGCTAGCATGGACATTGTAGATACATGCGGGTTGTATTGGAGCAGAGTGCGTGGGCCTTTAAAAATGCATTTTTTTAGAAGAGTTGTTCAGTAGTGGCTTGGAAAATAAGGAATGTGAGATAGCTTGATGCTAGGTAAGCATGTTTGGTGCAAATTAGGGTTATAACACCATCTAGAAAGAAAAAATGGTGCAAGTTATCTAGACAGTGGGGCCATGTGCCAGCCCACTGCCCAACTTTGCAGAAGTATCAAACAACAAACCACACTTTGTTCTACGAATTCTGTAAAACCATTGCGCATGATGTCAATAGTTGTCGCTCACTCCATTTGATGGAAGATAATACCCATGATGCATTCTAGGTACAAGAAGAGTAGAAGGGTGGTGATCGTGGTGGTTCTAAAAGAGAAATATACCAAAGAGGTCCCATAGGTTGATATGGGCACAATCGTGGATGCATATATGGAGGAGGCAGAGGTAGGCCCCCCACATGTTTCAATTGTGGGGGGAAAAATAGCGATAATACCTGACATCGTTTCAAGTAATCACTTTCAAAGGTGCACAAATTAAATATGAAATGATAAAATGATGGAGAAATCAAGCCTTCTGAAATATTTGCCTCTAAATATGATAAACGACCATGCAACAATGCAGTCCCAATGAAATGGACATGATAAATATCAAAATAAAGAGACATATTTAACAAGTCTAGTAACTTCATTCAATAAAATCGCCCTTCGAAGAAATGGATTTACCACTCCACCTATGGTATACTGTTTGTAAAATGAGGTTGCTTCATAAAATGTATTTGCATTCTTGAAATGGGTGAGGTTTTGGGTTTAGTTCTGCGAAACTCCCACTGAAGTAATCTTCCTTGAATAAAAATAACAACTTCATGCACTACATAGTTCACCACTCATGTGATGATATAATAGTACCCTTCTTTCTTTTTTGAATACAGGGAATTATTTCATTGTAAATAAGAGACTTGTTATTGCTCTACTCATGTGGAATCATAAAAACAAATACCTTTCTTTCCATGCATTGAATACTTCTCTTGGGATTTTGTATTTCAAGCATTGAATCATTCACATGAGATGGGCACATGGGCTTCCAAATCAATTGCCTTGAGATACAAAGGATTGTTGCCATGATTATTTTGGGCAAGGATATGACACAAACTCTTGTGGATTGAGCTGCTCATGTGTGGAGAAGATCACTAGTATGAATCGCTAGATCCTAGGCGATTAAATAGATCGTTGGGCGATGAAGTAGATCATCGAATCATTGGGTCGCTAGCATGTCTCTCACCACTCAAAACCTACCAGTTACCCATGCACCTAAAAATTATTGAATCTGGTGCTTAACGAAGCCAATGGATCACTGATTTAAAAGGAGTCGATGGAAACCGATTGAAGATTATTCAATGGCATGATCTTTAGATCTGAACTGTGTCTGTTTCAGCTACACGTGGGGCATACTTAGCTGAATGTGGGCACCTAAAAAATGAGCTATTGGGTTGTCTTCTCTCACATCCAATGAAATATCAAATGCTCGTATCACACTAGATATTCTTGGACATGGTCAGAGTAGCCATCATCCATCAATTTAGATTGAAAAATGTCTATGGAAAACTATCGTGGTGCTACCAAGCCCTTAAGACCAAAGGAGCTCTGATACCAATTGAAGAAATTGAACTTACAATATCAAGGAAAGAACTTTGGCTGAAAATGCCTCAAAACATAATTCAACATTATATTCATTGTAATGATACAATATATAATACAATAATGAAACCACCTCAATTGTTCTCACCTCATCAGAAGATAAGGTATAAGGAGGCAAAATAGGAATCTAGAAACACACACAGGACAAAAACTATATTTATAAATATAAAATACATTAGGTGGTTCTGGGACTTAATGATTGTATACGAGTAAGAGGATAACACCCCCATTGCACATTTTTAATCATGAAGAAAGAACAACACATAGTGAAGCGAATGGAGTAGGAGAGAGAGAAGGATATAGAACAGAAGAGAGTAGTGAAGAACAAGGCGAAGTAAGTGCACCTTCACCTAGATAAGTGTTGGTGTTGAGAAATAAAATCCCTAGTAGTCAGATAGGAGGAATTAGTTCATGCTCAAATATGGAGAATCAAGATAGTACCCTGAGGTTATATTGTTTCACAGAATGAATAGAGATGATGCAGAACAACATTCGATCACATGCAAAGCAATTTTCTCTTTGAAGAGGATCACAAACGAAGAAACAAATATCGCATAATTGGAAATCATGTTTAGGGACAAAGCCTTGACATCATACATGAAATACAAGGCCATTGCACCAACAGGACAAGAAAGGTCCCTGACAGAGATTAAGCAAGATTTTCTTAGGGAATTTTAGAAGCCTAAGTCAAAATCTCAATGTATCATTGAGATAAAGGAGATAATGTTCTAAATTCAAGATGTTCAACATAGAGAATGGTTTATTGTGGGGTTTATCCCCCACATCCAAGTCTTTCTCACCCAGTAGAAGGTGACGAATTAGGTAGAGGAAGTCAAAATTGAAATGCGTCTAGAAGCTACACCAAGAGGCGCAGATACATCGGTCAATTTGGTGTAGGTACAGTCGCAACTAGCCAATACAACAATGCGGCTGCAAGATATGGTGAATACTAAAGTCATGTGTGAGCATGTATAATGTACCACATGTCTCTCTAAGGGGAATCGCAGGGGCAAGCGCCCTTTACTTCCAAATTCTGTGGTGACAAGCATGCAAAGTACATTTCCATCTAGATAGAAAAAATGGTGCGAGTTATGAAGACAGTGGGGCCATGTGCCACCCCACTGCCCAACTTTGTAGAAGTATAAAACAACAAACCACACTTTGTATAGTGAATTATGTAAATCCATTAGGCACGATGTCAATAGTTGTCTCTCACTCTAGTTGATACAAGATAATACCCATGATGGATTCTAGGTACAAGATGAGTTGAAGAGTGGTGATCGTGGTGGTGTTGAACGAGAAATATACCAAAGAGGTCCCATAGGTGGATATGGGCATAGTCATGGACGAAGATATGGAGGAGGCAGAGGCAGCCCCCCAAATGTTTCTATTGTGGAGAAACTGGTCATGTATCAATGTTTTGTACCAAACTGTGTGTTGTTTGTGCATATTGCTACATTCTCGAGCATGTCATTGAAGATTGTCCCAATTTGCTGAAAAAGTGGGAGGACAAGAAATCCAATTGTAGCATTGTGCATGTAGAGATTCACAAGAATAAGAAGAAGAATAAGAAATTTGATGTCTAGGTAGTAACTCGAAGAGGAGAAAAGACAAGAGCATGCTTTGAGAATGGTGAGGGATCAGGTTAGAAGGAGGGAAAGATAAGGAAGGCATCCCAACCCCCTCCAAAGTTTGATGCTTCTTAGAAAAAGTAGCTTATGTGTGATGTGGAGAGAGCCATGGAGGAATGAAGAGAACTCAATGATTTGCAGTGTGTGACTCAAAGGTCACTTGAGGAGGATCAAATCCTAGAAGAAGTGCAGAGGGTGACACAAAGGTTGTTGGAAGAAGGTCGGTGTTGAAATTTAACAAGGGATGTACTCATTCATGTTTTTGTGTTTTGTCATGGCGAGGACATAAAGTCATGTTTACTAGACATGTTTTAATTATAAAGTAACTTTTTAAATAAAGTGATTTTATAAAGTGAATGTACTTTATAACTTAAATACAGTTTAAGTTGTGGGACCCAAAATTATTTAATGTGCATTTATTACTTACTTTGTAATTAATGAAGAGCATTAAATGTGAACCCTTAGATTAGAATTATTATACCCATTAGATTGAGTTGGTTATGTAAGTTAGGGTTTCTTGGGAAAAGAGAGAGTACATATAGATGTTTGGGAAATAAGAAAAATACATAGAGAACACACAAGAGAAATGGAAGAGAGAGAGATCATATTTCTAGAGAGTTTAGAGTAAAGTTTCCAAATTAAATTAGAGTGCACAATTGCCAAGATAGTGACATCATAACAATTTGTACATCATGAGAAAGAACAATCCATACAGAGAAAGGATATTCCGTACAGTAAGAGGGATGCATAGTTTTCAAGGAAGAAATATGTACAGTTCGTACTGTATCTTCTGGAATGATTCCCGAGGTAGATTATTGTGTATTTGTTGTTATTGTTTGACATCTAAACAATGACACGATTTCCCAAGAAGAAATCGAGCTGCAGATTTTGGCATGTGTGGGAAGTTTAGATTCTTGTTTCATGTCTGAGATAAGTGATTTGCATTTCTGACTTTGTTGAGTTGGAATTATTAAATTTCTGGGTTGTAAAGAAATTTCATATTTTCTCTTGAATAATAGAAATAATATCTCTAGGTTTTTCCCCATAATGGGGTTTTTGTCTTGGTCATTGGACCAAAATCACTTGTCTACTTGATGAATTATCAGAGTATGGATCAATGATTTGCTTGACTTAATTATTTTATCTTTCTGTTTCTTTATGTTTTAAAGGTATTTATTAAAGACTAAAATCTCAGGTTAGTCAAGTGTTTGAAAAAATGTGTGAATGAGATATTTTTATTTTGTCATTAAAAATCTTCATGGTATTAGAATTAGGACTCTGTAAGAAGTGTATTGTGTAGAATTTGATTTCAGATTGGGGCAAAGAAAAAGAGGAATAGTTGTTTGAATATGGTTTCTTCGATCATACTTGAGACCAGTTAGATGGCAGTTCTAACTATTTGCAATGGAAGGTTAGAATGACAACTACTTTTAAAGAAAATAAATTGCGGGCTCTTGTCACTACTGTGGTGGTGCCTCCCTCCAACGATCCTATTTCCTTGGATATACATGAATTAAAATAGGCCCAAGCCTAGAGAATCATTTTTGATGGAGTAAAGTATCCACTCATCCCACACTTGGTTGAAAAGAAGACAACCAAAGACATGTGGGAGGCACTGAAAAATCTATACGAGGATAAGAATGAAAACCATAAGATGGAACTCAAAGATAAACTACATTCAATAAAGATGACCAAGGGTGAGAGTGTGGTTCCATATCTTACTTGGTTGGCACAAGTTAAGGATGAAATGGCAGTTGTGGGGGAAGTCGTCTCAGATTCGAAGCTTGTCAGGATAGCCTTGAAAGGTTTTACAAAGGATTGGGAAGTCTTTGCGAAAGGCATTGTGGGACATGAAAAACTTCCAGATTGGAGAAGACTTTGGGATTATTTCACTCAGGAGGAGATAAGGATGAATGCAGAGAAGGGAGGAGAGGGAGCTATTGAGGAGAATGTTTCTCTTCTATTAAAGGGAAAGGGAAAAAGTAAGAAGGGTTCCAAGATTGACATCAACAATGTTCATTTCTTTGCATGCAATGAATATGGCCACTATGCAGCACAGTGTCCCAACAAGATGGGGACAAAGGAGAAGGAGAAGGAGAAACAGGGAGCAACCTCTGCATAGGTAAATGACTTAGTGAGAGCTTTGAGAAATATTTTTCTCTTGTCTCCATTGTTTCTACTGGTAAAAACAACAACTTTGAGTTTGATAGGACTTGGATGGTGGACAGTGGGGCCACTAGTCATATGACAAGAATGTTGGACTCATTTATGTTCATACTTGAGATTGGTCCTGATTATGTCATGAATGGGACTCACCAGGTTAGAGGAGCTGGAAGTGGAAAGTTTATGTTGGACTTCAGAGAGACCATGGAAGTAGAAGGGGCAATGTTTGTACTAGGGATGCGAGTTAATCTCCTCTCAGTATCATCTCTAGAGGATATTGGATATGTAATCACTTTCGAACGTGTTTATGTTCATATTCATATAGTAGATGAGGTTCCCATCATGACAGTTCTCATTAGAGAATGGAGAGGCAGAGTATACATAGTGCTTGGCTAGCCTATGGTATGCCAGTTAGGTTGGATATCTGACTCAGAGGGGGAGAAAAAAGCTCAAAGGAATGAAGGTGCACCTGAAAGTCAGTCCTCAGTTCATGGATCTAGTACTAGCATAAAGATAAACAGGTATGATTTAACCTAATCAGAAAATGCTCAGAGACAAGACAAAATTTCTCGATGCATTAGTAGAAGGCATAGATCCACCAGACCAGTTCATAGTAAACATTCATGTTCAGAGGGAGAAATCATTGCAGATATATTGGAGTCTAGGAATGGTCATGGAAGTGGAAATGTCAGGAGGACCTCCCTCGTTAAGAGGGAGTGTTGAAATTTAACAGGGGATGTCCTCATTCATGTTTTTGTGTTTTGACATGGGGGGGACATAAAGTCATGTTTCCTAGACATGTTTTAATTATAAAGTGACTTTTTAAATAAATTGATTTTATAAAGTGAATGTACTTTATAAATTAAATATATTTTAAGTTATGGAACCCAAAAGTATTTAATGTGCATTTATTACTTACTTTGTAATTAATTAGGAGAATTAAATGTGAGCCCTCATATTAGACTTATGATAGCCATTAGATTGAGTTGGTTATGTAAGTTAGGGTTTCTTGGGAAAAGAGAGAGTACATATACATGCTTGGGAAATAAGAAAAATACACAGAGAACACAAAAGAGAAAAGGAAGAGAGAGAGATCAAATTTCTAGAGAATTTGGAGCAAAGTTTTCAAAGTAAATTAGAGTGCATGATTCCCAAGATAGTGACATCATAACAATGCATATAGTAGGAGAAAGAACATTCCGTAAAGAGAAAGGATAGTTTGTACAATAAGAGGGAGGCATAATTTTCAAGGAAGAAATTTGTACAAGTTGTACTATACCTGTTGGCACGATTCTTGAGCTAGATTACTATGTATTTATTGTTGTTGTTTGACATTTGAATAGTGACATGATTTCGAAGGAAGAAATAGGGATGCAGATTATGGCACATGTGGGTTGTTTAGAATCTTATTTCATGGTTGAGATAAGTGATTTTCATTTCTGATTTTTTTCAGTTGGAATCATTAAATTTCTGGGTTGTAAAGAAATTTCAGATTTTCTCTTGAATAATAGAAATAATATCTCTAGGGTTTTCCCCACAGTGGGGTTTTTTCCCTGGTCATTGGACCAAAATCACTTGTCTACTTGTTTCATTATCAAAGTATGGATCAATGATTTTATTGACTTAAGTAATTTAGATTTCAGATGCTTTATGTTTTAAAGGAATTTATTAAAGACTAAAATCTCAAGTTAGTCAAGTGTTTGACAAAATGTGTGAATGAGATATTTCTTATTTTTTCATTAAAAAAATTC
The DNA here is from genome assembly GCA_009831015.1 of Picea engelmannii. Taxonomy (NCBI): domain Eukaryota; kingdom Viridiplantae; phylum Streptophyta; class Pinopsida; order Pinales; family Pinaceae; genus Picea; species Picea engelmannii. The sequence continues at coordinate 671,657 of ML782555.1, read as the reverse complement.
ACTCGGATCCGTGAATAAGTACAAAAGGTGGCTCAAATATTGTTGGAGGAGGATCGCACTAGGGAGGAACTCCTCCATGTGACACAATGATCATTGGAATAAGCTCATGTGTGCAATTAAATATAACATACAACGCAAATGTCGATCAAAGGACAACGTCGATAGGACAATCTACAAAGTGTTGAGAAAAAACCGATGGAAGAGAAATTCCTAGAGGAATTGCAATCTGTAGCGCATGCAAAATCCTTTCTTGACATAGGTCATGAGGTAGAAACCAAATATCAAGTAAGTAATTTCTTATTTTTTTGTCTGCAATTGATTAAAGATCCAAATGCCACAAGTAAGTTGACATAGATATTAGCTACTTGCATGAGGGAAAAAGGAGTGGAGAAAATCATCTCATCCCCTATGATAGAAAGATATGTATGTCAAGTCAGCAAGAATAAGTGCACTAGGAAAGAATTCAAGATGACAAATGAGCTTGGATGCTATGACATGGATAGATTCATGTTAGATCTAGGTCCCAATGTGAATATTTTATCGAAGAAATATTGGGAAGTGATGGGTAAACCAAAATTAGTCTTTTCATCCATCTAGATGTTGTTGGTCAATCAATACAAGATATACCCTATAGGATAACTAGAGTAAGTCGAGGTGAATATAGAAGGGGTCAAAACAAAGTCTGACTTTGAGGTCATAGATATTACGGATGAATCTGATCCATATATTACATTGCTTGGCATTGATCAGGCCTTTGACAATAATGCAGTGCTAAACTTGAAGAAGAGGAAAATGTCATTTGAGACAGACACCCTGCATGCGGTCACACCTCTAAATCCTTATGAAGGGGATCAATACAATGAGTTGGTGGAAGAGGATGCACAAAGCTTTATAATTGAGAATATATATAATATCACTAGGCATAGGGAAGATTTCATTAATCCCACCACAGATGGCGGACTAAGTTGGTGAAGTGTCAAGTCTTATGAAACAGATTCTGATGATTCCATAGATAGATGGAAAAACAAGATGTATGAAGTATCCACTCGCATATAAGCAAGGATAACAAAAGCATTATATTGGATCGGATATGAGCTATGTGATTTCCCACAATTTGATGGTATAGGACTGGTAGAAGCATTCCCCATACGGATGACAAAGGTCATCCCTATAGAACATAGGGTCCAGGCCATGGATGTAATAGTTTGTGGGACATATGTGTGGTGGTGAGTGATTCATTACTCGAAGATTAATAGTAGAGAACATGTGTCTGAGTGCATAAAGGTATGGTTCCAGTCGTTCTCCGATTTTGAGCTAGCCAACCATTACAAAGGCACGTACTCAACGCCTTGAAAAAGAGATAATTTCAGATAATAATCCTCCTCAAGGGGGAAACCTCCTTTTACCCCACTTAAATGTTCAAGTACAAGATGATTCAAAATGAAAATGTCTGCTTGGTATATATAGGAGACTAGAAGGTATAATTACAACTAATGGCCTAAAGCCGACATAGATAAAATAACATTACTAATACAATATGCCCCAATTAAGGGGTAATGAGCCAATATTAGGGCTTAACATGCCCCTTCCCTTGAGACAAGTGTTGTCTGCAACGCTTGAGTAACTCTGGATTCTTATGTATAAAATAATCATCTTCCAAAGTGGAATGTTCAGCCGGTAGTTTCCTCCATTTAATGAGATACTCTGAAATGGATATATTCCTCAGCTGGCGAATTCTTGTGTCAATGATGGCTTCAGGCTCCAATATGATTTTTCCTTCCTTGTCAAGTTATAGCAATATAGTTTGAACTTGGATCTTGTCACCTATAACCTTCTTTAAGCATGAAACATGGAAAACTGGGTGTACTCATGAAGATGCAAGCAACTCCAATTTATATGCCATAGTAACAATATTTTGCAACACCTTATAAGGGCCATAGTACTTTGGTGATAATTTATTATCCTTCTTGGCTTGCTTGAGGGACATCTGTTTGTATGGTTGTAGTCTTAAAAACACCCAATCCCCTACTTCAAAACTTCTTTCACTACAATGTTGATCTGCTTGTTGTTTCATACGATTATGTGCCATGGTCAGGTTGTCCTTTAAGATTTGGAGAACTTGTTGTTGATTCTTGATGTGATATTCCACTAATTGAACCTTAGATTTTTATTTTAGATAAGAAGTGATGGAAATAGGGTCGTATCCATAAAGTGCCATAAATGGTGTCATTTTTGTTGCAGTATGAAAGGAAGTGTTATACCACCATTCTGCCAAGGGTAACAATTTGAACCATTTTGTTTGTTTATCAAAGACAAAGCAACGAAGGTAGCCTTCTAGACATTTGTTCACTATCTCGATTTGTCCATCAGATTGAGGATGATAGGATGAGCTATGAGCCAATTGAGTACCCAAACAAGAAAATAATTATGTCCAAAAATGACCAGTGAAGATGGGATCTCTGTCAATTACAATAATCTTTTGGCTGCCATGTAGCTTTTGAACTGTCTCCATGAATGTGATGGCAATTGTACTAGCTTTGAAGGGATGAGATAGTGCACAAAAGTGTGCATACTTGGTCAGTCTATCAATAATCACCATGATGACACTATTTCCTTCAGAGTTTGGTAACCCTGTGATGAAATACATGGAAACCTCCTAGCGTTGACTTGGGATTTACACCTTATTTTGTTGGCAAACCAAACATTCTTCCACAAACCTTTGAACATCAATTTTAAGGCCATCCCCAAAAAAATCCTTCTTGACTCTATGGTATGTTTTCAAAAATACCAAGTGCCCTCCTACTGGAGAGGTGTGCAGTTCCAATAGTACCTTTTGTTTGAGTTGGGATTTCTTACATAAATATAAGAAATATTTGTACCATAGTGAATAATTTTTCCATTTAAATGTATATGTTGCACTGGAATACTGTTGCAACCTTTGAATGAGAGTCCACACTTTTTCGTCATTCTTCCATTTATCCCCTGCTTCTATTATCCAATTGGGTTGGATGATCGAGATAGCATAGAGAAAGGCCTCAACATCTTCATCCTTTCTTGAGAGTGCATCTGCCACAACATTTTGCTTCCCCTTTTTATAGACAATTTCAAAATCATAACCCAATATCT
>ML782555.1:618631-665179 GCA_009831015.1 Picea engelmannii | reverse complement strand
AATGAAAATGTCTCCTTGGTATATATAGGAGACTAGGAGGTATAATTACAACTAATGGCCTAAAGCTGACATAAATAAAATAAAATTACTAATATAATATGCCCCAATTAAGGGGTAATGAGCCAATATTAGGGCTTAACAACATTTCTTTCTATGAATGATGATGGACTTCAAAGAATATCCCATATGCCCAATGGATCCATCATTTTGTGCCTAATATGTGCATGGTTCCATGGATATGGTATATTCAGGAGGATATCAATGTAATATGTGGTGAATACTTTCACATAATATCTGGCTAGCAAAAGAACATACACAACTTGCAATGGTGAGAAGAGGAGAGAAAAAATGGAGTGAAAGAATGGGAAATTGTATTAACCAAATGAAAGAATGATAAAATACACATGATATAATATGAATATCTCAACTAATGGGAAATAGAGAAGAAAACAATGCATTGTAGTGGTGGTATCAAGAGATCTAGACATACACAGGAAGTTACTGGAGTTAACTGACACCTAGTCCTAATCAACTAGTCATGCAATCCTCAGTTAATTGGACATACCAGAGTGAAATGAGGAGGAGATCAATCTTGCACAAGGAATGCACCTTATTAGTGATGATCCCAAGGTAAGTTTTGATTCATGGTGATTATCCCGAGGTTATTAGGTGATAAAACCAAAGCTACCCTGAATGACTCCACTCCACTAGTCAATTGAAGAAAATATTCTCCTAGAATGTATGAGAGGTTCCTAAAAAATAGGAGTCCCTCAATAATGACTAATAAACATAGGAAAATAAGGAAACATGTCATGGGTGTGTGTGTAATATCTCCAACACACCCCCTAAACACTATTATGGGGTAATGAATAAGAAGTTTCGGCAACAAAGTCCATGTTAGGTACCCAAAAACAATGTAACTAATGAACACTGAAATAAAGAGAGGAAAGAACGAAAACCTCATGGGAAAAAACTCTCACTCAAGGTTGCTAAGAGAAAGAAGAAAATAAAGTTGCTAAGCACATGTTCCCTTCACTCCAATATGATCACACATAGAGTGAAACTTCTTCTCAGTTGAAGTATTGGTGACGATGTCAACAATTTGTTCAGGGGCAGGACAAAATTGTAGATTGGTGATCCTCTCATAGACTAGATCTCTGATGTAGTGCATATGGATATCAATATGTTTTTTCCACTACCACTACATTGGGTCTCTACAACACTTGAGAGTACTCTGGTTTTCACACCAAATGACAATTGGTCTGTGGAAATTGATGCCCAACTATGTAAGGAATTTATGTAGCCACAATTCCTGAATGGTAATGTTAATTACTCCTCTCTATTCAATCTCTACTAAATATAGAACAATATAATATTACTTCTTGCTTGACCAACAGATAGGCCCCAAACCCAAACTGAGATTGTATCTAGACGCGAACTTGTGATCAGTGTTTTCTCTTGCCCAACCAAAATTTTTGAAGCCTATGAGATCTAATAAAGAGCCTGAAGCATAATGAATCCCATAGTTGATGGTTCCTTGAATGTACTAAAGGATACGATTTGCATCTTTCCAGTGTAACTCATGTTGCTCCTACATGTACTTGTATAATTCTCCCACTACATATGATAGGTATGGTCAGGAGTGGGAAAGATACAACAAAATCCCCATGAGATGTTTGTACAGAGTGTTCTCAACCAGTAAAGTGTCCCCGTCATCCTCAAGTCTTACCCCAGATAGGAAGGGTGCAGGGACATACTTGCAGTTTGTCATGTTGAATATCTCCATGAGATCCCAAGCATACTTGGCTTGAGATATCTTGATGGTTGAATCATTCTGACTAATCTTGAGACCAAGGAAGTAATGGAGTGGACCCATGTCCATCATCAAAAACCTGTCATGCAGAATCCGCTTCACCACAACAATCAATGAAGTCAAGCAACCAATGATCAAAAGATCATCAACATAAAGAACTAAAATCAGAAGTGACTCAATAGTCCTAAGCATGTAGACATTTGGATCATATTTTCATCTAACAATATTATGCGATAGCAGGAAGGAGTCCATCTTCGCAAACCATTCTCTTGATGATTTCTTGAGTCCATAGAGAGACTTATTGATCTTACAAACCCAAGATTAATCATGTATGAATCTAGGTGGCTACTCCATGTAAATCTCCTTTGAGATATCTTCGTGAAGAAATGTGTTATTCATATCCATCTCATGGATTTCCCATCTTGTGGTTGTTGCAATAGCAAGGGACAAACAAATGGAATCCATATTTGCTATTGTAGTGAATGTTTCATCGTAATCTATGCCATGGATCTGCTGAAATCCTTTGGAAACTAGTCTTGCCTAGTAATTGCTAATTTGTCCATCCATTGTGTTCTTGGTCTCGTAGACCCATCTTCATCTGACAAGATTCGTTCTTGAAGGAAGCGAAACCACATCCCAAGTTTGGTTCTCAAGGAGGGGTTTTTACTCATCCTGCATGGTTGATTCCCAAAAGGGATTCCTTGTAGCCTCTCCATAGGTCTACGAGTATGAATATTGACTGAATATTGATCCACATAATAATGCATAGGAAACATGGGCTCAATGGCTGCGACTACACAAGGAGGCTCCTCAATCTAAGATTGATTCCTCCTAGGATATTTTATATCCTCAACAAGATCTCCTGCATCCTGAAGAGTGGTTTATGCCCATTTGGGCCTCTGCTTTGGCTCCTCATATGCTTATACTGACTATGCATCTCAGGGATGATTTTAAGGATGGAAATTTTTTTAAAAATGTAGAAACCTTGTCGAGTCTTACTAATCCTTCATATGCCAACTATAAATGATTAGCGATATTTTTGTAAAAATATTCAAATTTCTAAGGAATTTATATAGTTTTTATAAAATTTGGGCAATTTTTAAGGTAAAATAATTTTATCCTATAGAATTTGGGCGAATCATTTTTAAAATAGAGAATCTCGTTTTTGGAAAGACCATGGAAAATTAACCCATGATCGAAATTTATCCCCTAAAATCATCCCTACATCTGCATTTTCTGATTCCTTCGACTCTATATCATAACTCATATATGAAGTGTATTATGAATGTGTAGACTCATCATCTCGAACTAGTGGAAGGAAAAAAGTATCTGCATGTGGCTTCCATGGAGCATGTGAGAGACTTTCCTAGAATTGAACACTACACTCAATGATGATCTCATCTTTCTCAGTGATGAGTTGGTCTTGATATAGGATTAGTTGGTATAACTGCAATCGATGGATTTTAATAGGTACAATTATGCCCTTTCTTGAATTTTCCACCTTTGGATCTAGAGGAATCATTGAAGGGTTTGGGGTACCCTTCCTTCTACACCTTTCCTTTTCATTTCTGTTTGGATTTAGGATATTGAGTGTTTCTTCCATCATGCACATCAAGTGCATGTTCCTTGGAGTTCTTGAGTACACCCATTTTGATGGGTTTACCTTGCTCGTTCGTCCATAGGGCATAGTCCAGGATGATCCAAAAGCGATCCTTTGAGACTGGAATGTGGAGAAAAAGACTAAGTATTTTGGACCAAGATTTGACAAAATGGTTAGAACCATTCATGTTTCCTCCTTTGATTTGATGACCTTGCAAGTATTGAGTTGCAACAACAAATCCTTGTACTTTATGAAGAAATCCTGGATGTTTTCAAATATTTTTGGATCCAAAGAAAGTAGTTAAATCTCGAGCATATGACCTCTCATCTCATATTGTTTTCCAAAGATTCCTTCCATAGTGGTCCAAATCTCATTTGGAGTTTTGCAATATGATACATGAAACAACAACTCAAGGGACATTTGTTCGACAACACAGGTATTCCAACAGAGGACGAACGCCTTCAGTAACCACTCACATAACTAGATCAAAGATCAACACACCAATGTTTTCACGTGGTAAAACCCCTACGGGAAAACATCCATAGTCCCAACCAAAGTGACCACTTGGAACAGTTTATTAATGCAAAAGGAAAACATTACAAAGATATTTTACAAGAGATTTTCTCACAATCGATCATCGGAAAATTACCCTCCATGATCTTTAAATAGAGATCATTGACCAATCGGGTGTTAATCCATGGATCAATGGCCGTTAAGATCGAGGAGAGTATGAATCGTCAGATCACTCTATGTCGAGAACATATCATGACTGTCGAATTTCCTAACTACAAATGCATACTAATGCATACTAAAGAAACACACTAAGAAACACACTTTAACCTAACAACACATTAGACCAAGTATATCTTAACTAACTCCTAAGTGTATAAATATCCTAACATCCCCCCTTAAGAACAACTTGGGATAATATTGAAGGATTTACAATGTTGACATAATAGGAGAAGGAAGGAGGCATTAGAGACTATCCCCCCTTAATGAAAACTTCATGAACTCCTAACATAGATCGAAGTTTGGAAAACTTCACTTCTGTAAGAGACTTTGTGAAAATGTCTACAACTTGATCATTTGTAGGGAAAAAGAGCACTTCAATAACTTGATCATGAATGAGTTTTCTGATGAAGTGCATGTGTAGCTCGTTCTTCTTTCTACTCTGATGTTGAATTGGGTCTTTGGTGAGCTTGATAGCACTCTGATTGTCACACCAAAGGTTGGTCGGATGCTTCTGCTCGAATCCAAACTCTGAAAGGATCTGTCGAAGCCACAAGGCTTCCTGACTTGCATTTGCCTCTACTCGGTACTCTACTTCCGCTGAAGAAAGTGCAATAGTCTGTTGTTTCTTACAAGCCCAAGTGGCAGGTCCTGAACCAAGGCTAAAAACATAACCTGCAGTAGACTTCCAATCATCAGGTTCGTCGGCCCAATCTGAATTAGTGAAACCAACCAATAAAGGAGTCCCCCTCGAACTGTAATGTATTTTGAACTAAATTGTACCACGGACATAGCAAAGTATCTTTTTAGTTTCTTTCCAATGGATTTCATGGGGTGTTTTCATATACCGGGCAACAAGACCAACAACAAAGGAAAGATCAGGACATGTATGAGTCAAGTATAAGAGGCTACCAACTAACTGAAGGTACATTGTGGCATGAAATTTAGGAGAAGTATAGGTGGCAGTAATATTTACTCCCTACTGGAAGGGAGAAGGGGTTGTGTTGTGAGTGGGAAATCCCCTTACAGACTAGCAAATAGGGTTATATTATGCTTGGATATATGACCAAAAGAAACCTACTTTCTACCTTCATCCCCAGACCTAATCCCCATTTTGTTTCATCAAATACATGGTTACACCAACATACCTTGTTCCAGGCGTTCGATGTCAATCCTTCTTCACGCTTGATCACTTGTTAGCAGCTCTCCTCCCAAGGCTGACCTACATACAAAACAAGCAACAAACTACACATGCATTTTACCTACAAAATAATGGGTTAGAGATTCAAACATATATTTAATAAACTATGAAGAACTCATAAAGTGGGACAGGAAAAGAATTTCTTTATTCCTTTTTAATGAATCAACTTACAATGTCGAGATCGGCCACCGCTCCGCGAACCTGATCTTGGGCTCCTCTTCAAATGTCCTCCCAACTTCTTTGCAGGGTTGGGACAATGGGAATGTGCAATTGGGCAAAGTTTCTTTACTATTATTCTCCTCCTCCAAATGGTATCCCTACCCCTTCTTTTATAGGCTAGAATGAGCTAGGTAGTTTTTCAAACCCTCAGCCATGCATGGCCAGGAGTTTTAGTTAACTCACCCAAATCTTTGTGTTTCGTCGGAAACTTTCCTTTTTTCATGCTTTTGTAGGTACACGTAGGCTGTTTTAGGTCAGCTAGCATGTACATGCATGCAGTAATGGAGTAGGGTACATGGGCCTTTATAAAAGAGGTTTTTTAAAGAGTTGTTGAGCAGTGTTTTGGCAAAGAAGGAATCTGAGATGGCCTACTTCCAGGTAAGCATGTCTGGTGCAAATTAGGGTTCTAACAGATGCCCCCTAATGTGTGAGGTCAGAAGAGAATCTGATGGTCGAAATACATTAACAATATTCACTAATGTGCCGAACAAGTGAGCCCATGGATCAGGAACCGGGAGGCGCTGTCTACAAAATAACAATTGTCTCACCGAGGTGGGCATACCTATGCTCGGGATAAAATAGAATCATGGCTACCAATGAAATACACTGTAGATCCATGTCATATAACTATATAAAGAGTATCCACGAACAATACACAACGGAGCTACATATCGAAATAAAAAATATATACATATATAGTATCTATCTTCTATAAGCTGATACGGCTTGATGGTTGGAGATGAGGTCTTCATAGCTTGAGAAACAACTTCAAAATCTTCAAAACTTGGGTAGGAGTGTAATATGAGTGTACGACTATACTACCCAGAGGTCTTCGACGGCTCGTTGGTCATGGACTAGATAATCTTGGTGATCAGACTGAAGGCTTCATTGATTTTGAACAAGGACTTGATTGGACATCCAAGGTGGTCGGGTATGAGGGAAAAAGACAAACTGTAGAGGGGCCAACTCAGGCTTGGTGACAAACTTCCCTTGGACAACAACATGAAAAATGATGAGACTCAGGCAGCATGGCATTAACATAACTTTACGAGGTAGGAGGCAATGCAAACTCTCCATATGTTTGGAAGAATAACCAAACGGAGGAGGAAACAGCTCTATGTAGCGAGAAAATCTTCCTAAGGTCATTTTAAATACCGGGGTTTGATGAACAAACAGACAGATGTGCTTTATCCAAGGGAAACTCATTATGTTGCCAATAAAGAAAATACTTTTCCCTTCCTCTTTTTGGGGTATATTTGATTTTTTTTGTCTTTTTCAGTAATTTTGGAAAAAGAATAAAATAATGTTATGTTACAAAGGAGAATCGAGTGTCACAAACATACTAGTTCCAAGCGCACGGAACATAGGGATGTTCAGGGAAAAGAGACATATGCAAGAAAAGGACACTCAAGAAAAATCCTCCCGGGGCCAAAGGTGTCAAGACGCAGAGGAAAAATGTTACAGGGCTTCCGTATAAGGCATGCTTCAAATGGTTCAACTGAGAGCAACATGGAGCCGACAGTTGGGCCAAAGATGCGGGTATGAAAATGAGATTAACAAAACACACAATGGTAACGTCCTTCGATGTAAGTTTAACAAGCCCAGAGAAGGTAAGCTCGGTGGTTTTTCATATTTAGAGAGTCTAAAAAAACGTAAAAGGAGACTCCATTCGGGTACCTTTTTCGAAGGTAGTCTAGTCGGTTCGAAAAAGGGGTAAATTAGCACTGAAAAGACGTCTATTCAAAACCATTTTAACGAGTGTGATAAAGACAAGATCACTCGGCCATTTTTTCATTTTTAAGGAGTCTGAAAAAAGATTAACTATGGACTCCATCGGGAATGTTCTTCTGGACCAGTTTAATGAGTGTGAAAGAATAAGGTCACTCGGTGATCTTTTTAATTTTAGGGAGTCTGAAAAGATATTAACTATGGACTCCGTGGGGGTTCCTTTTTCATAAATTTAGTCCCTCGGGCCCGAAAAAGGGGTAAAATTATACCTGAGGGAACTCTTCTAGAGAACTGAAGTTCCATAGAGTATACCTTTATTCGTATAGTTGACCGTCCAGACTGAAAAAGGGGTAAACTATCGCCGAACAGATATGAATTCAAATTTCAGTTTAATGAGCCTGAAAGGCCACAAGATCACTCGCCAATATTTTCATGTTTAGAGGGTTTGAAAAGGGCTTAAAAGAATACCCATAGAGGTTACTTTTCTCAGTTAATCTGGACGAGATAAAAAAGCATAAATTCAGTATCGCCGAATGTTTCTTTCGGATCTCAAAGAGATCTTGAAAATCAGCAAAGTTAGCTCATGATCGACACTTTGTGGGTCGATGCTGGGTATCTCCTCGGGGGAGTAGTATGCTCCAACGAAAACATTGTCTACGATGCTAGGGGTTTTGGAGAGATTTATAGGTATCATTTCAGCGATAGTTTTCATATTACTCTCAGCATAAACCTCGTGTGTAGATAAGGGATTAATCAGACAAGACCTATCTCCCATCATAGTCAAGGTGAATTCTCGGGCTGCAATTCTTCTTAACTCTGGGAGGAAGTATGATCTATGATGAAGATCTTCCCAGGGTTTGTTCAGACTAGTCATTGCTTCAATTACAACTTCATCAGAGGGAAAGACTAAGTCTAATGAATCGATGTCAGCGAGAGAACCCTGAGCCACAATAGGCTCTAGAAGTGGATCGAACTCTTGTGCAGGAGTTGGATCAATGTTAGCTGAAGCTTGCTGGGCTAAAGAGTATGCTACTTTAGATATGGATAAGGACATGGACATGCCTAGGTGCCCTGTCCCATCCATTATGGCCGATGGGGAAGGAAGTATCCACGGATCGTCAAATTAAGTCATGCGAAATGATGAAACTTGAAAAATCTCAACCTTATGGTGATTGGATATAAACTTGATATCGCCTTGAGGGGGCAGGTAATTGAAGGTACCCATCAAATATGGGCACAAACCAACCCCTACGTTGACCACACCTGGTTGAGGATTATCAATCATCGGGACCATGGATGCCCCCAATGAAGGATTAGGTCTAGAGAAAGACAATTGATCGATGGTCACAATCCGTCCCTCGTCTGGAAACAATAAGACCTGAAAAACTGTAGCAACCACAGCTTGCATGGCATAAGTCCAACTCCTCCCTAACAAGAGGTTATAGTTTAGGAGCGCATCGACTACCTCTACCTCGACACACACGGTCTTCCCTCCTAATTGCACTAGGAAAGAGGGAATGATACCATGTGGTCGAAACGAACGACCATCCAAAGTAGTAAGAAGAGTAGGTAACGTAGACAAAATGGGTTGGCCAACGAACTTCTAACATGCCAATGACATAACGCATGTCGAGGCGCCCTCATCAACCACCATGTGGAAGATATTCTGAGTAAAATTTTTCATGGGATAAGCCACTACTATCTGAAATGCTAAATGGTAAGGAAGACGAGGTTTTATGTCAATTGTATCGAGCATGATTGTACCCAGATTACAAGTCTCGGTATATTCTAAAGAGGTTAACAAGGCTTTCCTCTGGGAAGGGCAGCTTTGGAGGACCTCCAAAGCAAACATCGCACAAGGGGTTTGTGATAAATCTTCCACCATAGAATAGTTCTAGGTGGCCCTTGCATTTGGGTTGTGAGAATATTTTTTGAACGTGTGTTTTGGGATGCATGTCATTGTTTCACCCAACATCTTCTCAATCTGTAGAGGAAGAGATGGGATTTCGGCTTCTTTTCCCTTCTCAGAAGTACTTGGTTTACTATAGTCATGCGCTCTAGTAGATATGAAAGCATCACTCTTCACCATATATACATTTGCAGACGCGGGGTTGTTTGAGGATGGAGGGGGTCCTTGGCTGCCCCCTTCCATGCTTACAGAGGCCTAGGTTAGTTTTTTCCCATGTTGAAAAGGATTGGTTAACACAGCAGGTTGTTGCTGCGTCACAAACTTTTGAGCTTCGGCAAGCCAGGGACATTGGTGGGTCGGGTGGTCTTCCATGCACAGGTTGCATGGATACCTCGCCTTATGTTTCTCAGTGTTTCCCCTACCAACATTATCGGTGGGTTTCTTATCCCCCTTACCCTTCTTTCATTGTTTTTTCTTTCCTTCAGGCTGTTGGGTGGCCTTTGGATTAGCCGATTGCAATATGTGTACATCCGATGTTTTGGTAGGGGGAGAAACCAAAGCAGTGGTTTGGTTAGCCTTTGTTTGTTGTATAGAAAACTATTGCAATTGATTCATCAGTTGCTCAGCGGGCTTTGTTTGTGTTGAACCAAAATACCATCGGCATGTGGTCCAACTCTCTATCTGGTTTTATCAAGTATATAGCATGGTGCATCTGGCAAGATCACGTATAATAAACCGGACTGAGAATAGATTAGCTCAAGTTATTGAGCTCTCATGATGGCGTCTTCCTTGGAAAATACTCTCGATGTCGTGACATCTTTGGATAAATGTGGGACCAAAGAATTAAGGAACCACTCCAGCAGGAATGCTGGTGGGACTGGTACCTTAATTAAACTCTTTCGACGTCTATATTCTCTGATGTGATCATAGATATGGTCTGCTTTTGTCTATGAAAAATTGGCCAGTAATTTCATGCCAGCATCGTATCTCACAGGTAACTGGAAATGGTTTAGGAAAGCCATTGCCAATTCACTGAAGGAAGAGTATCTTGAGCAATCGAGCTCAATGTACCATTTCACAGCACTCCCAATGAGATTACGTTGAAACAATCACAACTGTATGGAGTAGTCTTTCAACGAGTTAGATGAGCACCAAAGATGGAAGGTAGTCACATGATCTCCTGGATCTTCGTTAGGCTTGGCTTCGAACTTTGGGATGTCCGAAGGCAACTTCGTCGGAATAGGAGGCCAACGCGAATCATGACAGATAGGTTCACTCAACAACCTTGTTAAGTCTGGAAAATGAAAGGTTTTCAGGAAGGGTAGTTTGGGTTGTTGGTGATAACCAGGGAAAAAGGGGCCTGGAGTTTGACTGGTACCAGGTTGCCAGGAAAAGTTCGGTTGTTGGCCTGGGTTCTAGTAAAAACCATGACCATGGCCAGCATATAGATTTTGCATGTGAGGAGACATCATTGGATGATTTCCAAAATAGGACATAGATGGTTGGGCATGCATTACATTCGAAGGAATTTGGGAAGGGTTGCCCCATGTCGGTCTCGTGGGGATAGGCATAGTACTTTGTCTGGGGTTCCATTGATTGTGGAAAGAATTACCCCAGATCGACATTATGGATGAGGGAATAGATCCCTACCAAGAATTCCAAGGCTCTGATGCGGAAGAAGTTCCTAGGTGTGCCCCTTGTGCAGAAATAGTACCTTGCATAGGAATAGATTGTCCGTGACAGGGGTTGCCCCCAGTCGGGAAAGAAGCTGACGAGAAGGCATTGTTACCAAATGCATCGAACAAAGAAAATGGTGTCAAACCTACTGGCATATTATGCGAAGGTGGTCCTTGACTCCCTGCTCCAAATAAACTATGGTGTGTAGGCGGCCCAGCGGATGGTTGGTGTGTGCCACCGAGTGAAGGGGATCAAGGAGGTATATGACCTCCTCCATAAGGGAAAGCATTAAAGGGAGTGGAAGTGCCTCCCAGGTGGCCTTTCATAGGAGCGTTAGAGCTCCCTACCCCCAGACCTGAAGTCTTTGAAGTGGAGTAGGAAAGTATAGGACTTGTACCTGAACTAGGCATCCCGTGTGAGAACGGAGGGCCTGTCGCACTTGGTGTGAAAGGGTTTGTGGCCACTAACAAAGACAAGATCAGACCACTATGCAAGGTAGAGGCAGTCGATACCATGGTGGCTCAAACCGGTGACGGTGGGTTAGGAGGTGAAAGCTCTCCTGTGGTGACAACCGTAGTGGGAATTGAAGAATTCCCAGAAGAATTAACAACATTTGTTTCCATTGCTGCGTGTGACACTATCTGACACTCATAAAGGTGAAGTGGTACACTTTTGGGTGCTGAGAGATTAGTGGTTGGGGTTTCAACCAGGCCAAGAGCTTTCGCTCCAAGGTCCCAAATGGTCGATTCCTCCGGATGTTGGTCAAGCACAATTTCTTGTGACCCGGTCACTGCAAAAGACCCTTGTTGGTCTAGATTTTGCCTTAGTGGTGGCGGGGGCGGCTCCAGTGTAACCGACAACAGGCCCAGAAGCCTTCATGACTGATGGAGCTCGTGATCCTCCACTGTGTGAGAAGATCAAAAGACACCCTAGGGCATTCTATTCATTCAAAAAATAATACACACTAAAAATGTCCCTATAAGATAAGACATGCAAACACTAAACTAATTGGAAGAACAATTACAACAACCAACACTAGAGAAACTTACCGGTGCAAGTGCAACTCGAATACGGAACCACCCTCTGGGTATACTCTGCAAAGCATGGCCCGATGTCTGTCCTAGGTACCGTGGTATACCCCCGCAGTCACCTGTGTATGTCCCTATAAAAGATAGGCAACTAGGTTGCCAACGCGCGAATAGTCACCAGGCGGGTACAGTCGAAAGTCGGGTAGACCACAATGAGTAGGGTATCAAGCCCGAAACCTATCAAGGGTATCGACAAAAAGTGGTCCAAAAGAAAACTAAGGACCTCGAATGGATTTCAGACCCATGAAGCTCCTTGTCAAATGAAATCAACGGAATCCCAAGACAAGCCCTCTATATGTGTTCTCCACTACGATTGGTCCAGCTTTGTAGGGGTTATCTCCGCTACCTTTCTGCACACGACCTCGTGTTTATCCCCTGTGTTAGAGGGGGGTCCCATATAAATTTCATGATACTAGACTTGGACACTCCCTGACTCATACTCCAATGTTTGATTTTAATGGCCTTGAAGAGTTTCCTCTCCAACCTAATTCAAGGCCCTAATCTTGAACTAGTTAGTTGACCCTACAAACATAAAAGTCTAATGATTTTTATATTTAGCATTAATTTTATGGCTTTTCTTAGGTCAAAGGTTATGAAAGTGAAACTAGTGATGTTTGAAAGATGAAAGTAAAAATGAAAAGAAAGCTGGAAACACAAACCTTTACTTAATTCAAATTTTAAACAACTTTTCAAATTTAAAATTTTTTCTAAGATCTTTGAACAACAAACTCAAAATAGAATTTCACTCGACTACGAGCTACTTATGATCTAAGTAAACTGTAAATAAATTATGAAAGAAAAGACTTTTCCCTGGTTACTTAATGCAAAACAACACTTTTCAACCAAACAAAGAAATAAAGGATTTTTGTTTTTTATCTGAATGCTTATAAAGAAAAAAGGAAAAATATCAACAAGTCAAAACCAAAAAAAAAAACTTCTGGCCTAAACACAGATCACAAAGAATCACTTCAAAAAATAAAAAACTAGCAACTTAACAAAGGACTCTCAAATTTGTCTAAAAACCTTACAAAAGAAAATTTTCATGAAAACTTCTAAATAAAAAAGAAATCTATGGTGAGATCAAACCTAAGCTACTGACTACTATGATAGAGATTCAAGATCCTGAGAGGTATAACTCTTGTCAAGGGAAATGATGGCGGCCTCTCCTTCAACAAAAACTATCCTTCACAAGCACACTATTGACAACTCAACAACAAGCGTGTGCACGTGAGTTGTGTAGAGTTAGAGGGTGTGTACACACATGTTGGCCATATACAGGCCACGTGTATTTCTAAAACTCTGAAACAAATAAAAACAGGCAATCCAAACCAGACAGAGACCACTGATACTGAGAACCAGGATCTCTTGAAGGCTCAGACACTTTCTTTAACAGAAAAAGAAAACAATGCAAGTAAAAATTTGTAAAAAAAAACAATCTGAGGTGATACCTAAGCTAAAAACTGCAAACAACCAAGACTAGAAAGAGTTCCAGAAAACCCCTGAGAATGACAAATTCTGACAGGGAAGAGGATGACTCCCTCAAAAATTTTCTATAATCTTACACGCTAATGTTACTTCTTCAGCTAGCATGTACACGTGGGCTTTAAGAATGTAGGGTGCGGGTACACACATGCAGACCTTATACAGGCTGCGTGTACTTTTGTGGATCTCGAGAAAAAAAAATTACAGTCCAGCAAAGAAACAGAGATAACTGGTATAGAAGACCAGAATCTTTGTTAGATTAGACTTTGCAGAAACTTCAAAAAATAGGAAAGAAAACCAGTTCTTTCAAAAATACCCAAAAATAAAAATTTCCAGGAACCCTAGAGACTTCCCCAGTATGGTCGCCAATTCTGTTGTGAGTGGGAAATCCCCTTACAGACTAGAAAATAGGGTTATATTATGCATGTAGATATGACCAAAAGAAACCTACTTTCTACCTTCGTCCCCGGACCTAATCCCCATTTATTTTCAGAAAATACATGGTTAGACCAACATACCTTGTTCTGGGCATTCGATGTCGATCCTTCTTCACGCTTGATCACTTGTTAGTAGCTCTCCTCCCAAGGTTGACCTGCATACAAAACAAGAAACAAACTACACATGCATTTTACCTACAAACTAATGGGTTAGAGATTCAAACATATATTTAATAAACTATGAAGAACTCATAAAGTGGGATGGGAAAAGAATTTCTTTATTACTTTTTAATGAATCAACTTACAATGTCGAGACTAGACACTACTCCCCGAACCTGATCCTAGGCTCCTTTTCAAATGTCCTCCAACTTCTTTTCTTTGTATCTCTCCTTGCACAAGGATGGCTAAAGGGTTGGGACAATGGGAATGTGCAATTGGGTAGAGTTTCTTTACTATTATTCTCCTCCTCCAAATGGGATCCCTATCCCTTCTTTTATAGGCTAGAAGGAGATAGGTATTTGGTCGAACCCTTGGCCATGCATGGTCGAGAGTTTCAGTTAACTCACCCAAAGTTGTGTGTTCCATCGACAACTTTCCCTTTTTCGTGCATTTGTAGGTACACGTGGGTTGTTTTAGGTCAGCTAGTGTGTACATGTGTGCAGTAATGGAGTAGGGTAGGTGGGCCTTTATAAAAGAGGTTTTTTAAAGAGTTGTTCAGTAGTGTTTTGGCAAAGTAGGAATCTGAGATGGCCTTATGCCAGGTAAGCATGTCTGGTGCAAATTAGGGTTATAACAGGTTGGTTTACAAGCATCCATGTGAAAGCGACGAAGAAGGTCACAAACATACTTAGACTGGGAAAAAAAAATTCCTTCATTGGTTTGCAAAACTTGGAGGCCAAGGAAATAGTGCAAAAAACCTAAGTCTATCATTTCAAATTTATTCTTAAGGTTGGTTTTCACATGGTTTAAAAGTTTAGAGTCACTACCAGTAAAGATAAGTTCATCAACATAAAGGACAAGGATTATGAGATGGCTTCCTACTTTCTTGGTATATAGACATTAGGATCAAAATGGCATCTAGAGAATCTGGTGTCAATAAGAAGGTTGTCCATTTTGGCATACCAAGCTCGGGGAGCTTTCTTAAGACCATAAAGATATTTCTTAAGGCGACAAACAAGGCTAGAGTCATTCTGGACATAGCCAGGAGGTTGTTCCATGTAGATGTTTTCTTTCAAATTTCCATGTAAGAAGTTGGATTTAACATCCATCTGATGGACCTCCCATTTCTGTGAGGTAGAAAGGGAAAGAACAAGGAGGATGGAATTCATTTTGGCTACAGGGGAAAAGGTTTCATTATAGTCAATTCCTTCAACTTGGGAAAATCCTTTGGCAACTAACTGAGCCTTGTGTCTTTCAACAGTTCCATTTGATGCATACTTAGTTCTATAGACCCATTTACATATGACAAGTTTTCTTCCTTTTGGAAGAGGTACAAGATCCCAAGTATAGTTGGCCATTAAGGAATGATACTCTTCATTCATTGTTGTATCCCAATCTGGATGACTTGAAGCTTCTACAAATGTCTCTGGATCAAGAATCGATGAAACCTGAGACAAAAGAGAAGAGGCTCGTTCGAAATGTGAACATGTTTGACACTAATCTGAAGGATCATTTACATGACCACCATTTTCTTCTCGTGTTGAACAGACCCATCTAGGAAGCGGTGGAACCGGTGTTGGTTCAGGTTCAAAGGACTCATCTAGAGGAAGGTGAGCATGCAGAGGTGGATTTTCATCCTCACTATCATCATCTGAATAAGAAACCAAAATAGGAACATAAGAATGCACAAACGTCGAAGATGGTTTGCAGGCCGAAGAAGGCACAACAGTCGAATTAGGCTCACAGGCCAAGAGATTTTCATCAAATTTAACATCTTTTCTAATAATAATTTCATTACAATGTGGTTGAAGAAGTCTATAACCTTTGACATCTTCAGAATAACCAACAATAACCAACAAATTCTTTCCTTTTATCATCAGGAATGTGAGCCCATGCTCTACTTCCAAATACACAGAAGTGACTTACATCTAGTTTAATTTTAGTTCAAGCTTCTTCCGATGTTATATTTTTAAGAGCCTTGTGGGAGTGTGATTGACTATGTAATTTGCACAGTTGATTTCTTCCACCCAATACTTTAGATTTAATACCTTAGATTGGATCATACAATTAGCCATTTGTTTTAATGTTCGGTTCTTTCTCTCAGCAACACCATTTTGTTGTGGTGTATATGGAACAATGTGTTTCATTTGGATGCCCTGTGTAGTGCAGTAACTTGTAAAATTATTGTTCACATATTTGCCTCCATTATTTGTTTTTAACTTTTGAATTTGATGTCTAGATTGCTTTTCTACAAGGGCCTTGTAGGCCAAAAACTTGTCAAAAACTTTTCTCTTAAGTTGTAATAAGTAAACCTAAGTACATATGGAAAAATCATCAATGAAAGTTAAGAAATAATTGCACCGAGAAAAAGAAGGGGAAGAAAATGGACCACTGATCCAGATTATTTTCGGCAAGAAATAAGATCAGAGATATAATAAAGAAGTGCACAGAGATATCATAGATATTCAATAATATAACAAAAATATATCAGAGATGCAACCATAAACACATATATACAACAATTGTAAAATACAAAGTGAAAGACTCGATAGAATGGTGGCAGCTTATCTCTGAGAAGAGATGTGACGGCTACTCGCATTTGTAAGAAGATTATTACAATGAGGCTCTGAAGGAATTTTTACAATAAAAAAGAATTCCAAAACCCTATACATCCAAAAACCTAACTCTAGGAGATGAAGCGCCAAAAGTCATGTGGGCCCTGTTTGGGTAAGTTAGTACATCAACTTCCTGGGGTCGTAACTTTTGCATACGATCTCTGTTTTAGGCGTGTGATAGCCCGTTGGAAAGGTATCATCGAGGAGATTCATTTTGGGGGATAAATAATACTTCTAGATATAATTAAGGAACTCAATCCTGAAAAACCTTCATTTAGGCCCTCAAAATGGCCCTGAAAGTTAAAAGCTGCTAAAAATAGTAAATTGCCAAAATTGCCAGAAAACTGTTTTGAGCCAGTCGGAAAAGGTCGGTGGCCACCGATATCCACCTGGATCAATCCTCCCTCCTTAGGAATAAATGGTCTCCATTGCATTGAGTTCCTAGGGGAGAGGGAAAAGTGTTCGTTGGATCCGCATCTTGGCAAACTGCTTGTATTGTTGGAGACATCGCACTGCTCAATTTGTGGAAGTATGTCAAGAACCTGTTGAGGCTGAGGTTGTTCAACAAGTCAAGATATATGAGAGGATGATGTGCAGAAGGAATATTTTCACTTTTTGGCAGCCTTGTTGACTTGCTTCTGTTGGATAAAGGGTTCTTGGGGTGAGGTTGTAGTGGTTACAGTGTCCTTCTGTTCTCCTTTTGAACAGATTGTGAAGAAGCTAAATTTTGTAGTATGAGATACTACCTTGCAACACTTT
The DNA here is from genome assembly GCA_009831015.1 of Picea engelmannii. Taxonomy (NCBI): domain Eukaryota; kingdom Viridiplantae; phylum Streptophyta; class Pinopsida; order Pinales; family Pinaceae; genus Picea; species Picea engelmannii. Next base: position 647,763 of record ML782555.1, on the reverse strand, counting down.
TTAGGTGGAACAATAGTTGGAACTACCTCTGGTATTCTATAGAGATGACCCCCCAAAGTAACAATGATGCTACGGGGTCAAGACTCATAAACAACATGGTGTCTCCACATATATGGTTGGCCCAAGAGAACATCACAGACATCTAGTGGGGAAACATCACATAATACCTCATCCTTGAAGGGTTGGATTTCATATGACAATTGACATTGTTGGTTGACATGGAGATCTCATCCTTGTCGAAGCCACCCGATGTTGTATGGTTGTGGGTGTGGTGTTGTCGACAATCCTAACTGTTTGATGACCTCTGTTGAGATGAGATTTTTTTGGCTTCCTCTATCAACAATAAAATGCAGCGAGGTCCCCTTCACCCACATATGTGAATGAAAAATGCGCTCCCCCTCTTCAAGATCTGTTTGTTCTTCTAGTTGAATTGTTGTGGTCACGAAAATAGCAGTGGGGTCTGCATCAATGATTTGTCCTTTACCAGTATTTTTAGAATCAAATTCTAAATCAAGGTTCGACTCCTCGTCTTTGATCTTGGCCACCAATGACTATTTTGAGCAACATTCATCGGTTTTGTGCAAGGGGATTTTGTGGAAATCACACCATTTTTCGGTGTCCTTCTTTGTCTTCCCGTGACCCTTATTTTCCTGTGTCTTGGACTAGTTTTTGGGAGACTATTTGTTAGGGTTGTCTTTTTCATACTTTGGTTGTTGCAGATCTGCAGACCTGAATTCCCATTTGTTCTGGTGATTAAATTTATGCTCAATTTTAACAACATAACGATAAGCAACACCGAGTGATGAGATGTCCAGAAAATCCATTTCAGTCTAGATGTATCTGTGTAGATCCCCATGGTATTTCAGAACCAAATGTCACTCGGAGTCTTTGATACCTAGTTTGGTGTGCAAGTTATGGAAGGTATTGGTGAACTCTGAAACTTCTTGGCCCCTCTCTTGCCACAGTGTGGTCCATCTCATGTACTGGTCCTCATAGTTGCCAACATGGTAATATTGTTCCTTTACCCCATCCACAAAAAAATCCCAAGTGGGATTGGCCCCATATATTCCAGACTCCTCTATGGAAATTTTCTCCCAGTAAGTTTCCCACCAATTTTTGACATGAGGGAGAGCTTTAAGGAGTGCGAAGGTGATATTTTCTTTGTCGGAAATATTGTGAATAGAGAAATAACCTTCTAGCAGAGTTAACCATTTTTCTAGGGCTTCTTCATCTATTTTTCCTTCAAATATAGGAATATCAAAATTAACTTGTACCTTGAAAGGTGAGGTGGATCCAAAGTGGTCGCTTGATGAATATGCACATGTTTCTATCGGCAGGCATTGAAGGATGTGGGAAAAATTCTCCATCATTTCGTCCCTCTGTCACGTGAGAGCTTGCTCAAGCAACAGATTGATAGGATCGTCTGCTCTGTCATTTTTATTTTCTTCCACCATTGAGGGTTTATTGGGTGTGTGAGAGAAATTCTCTTCAAGAGAGACAAGCTCGAGGCCCAACTTGTTATACTCAGACCTCGTCGGGGACATGCACTGAAAAAAAGATCAAGAGCAACATGCTCTGATACCACTGATCCGGATTATTTTCGGCACGAAATGAGATCAGAGATATAATAAAGAAGTGCACAGATATATCACAGATATTCAATAAAATAACAAAAATATATCAGAGATGCAACCATAAACACATATAAACAGTAATACATGATTTCTATTAATGAAATAAATGTACAGAGACTGTAAAATACAAAGTGAAAGACTCGATAGAATGTTGGAATCTTATCTCTGAGAAAAGATGTAACGGCTACTCACATTCACAAGAAGATGATTACAATGAGGCTCTGAAGGCATTTTTACAATAAACAAGAATTCCAAAACCCTAGACATCCAAAAACCTAACCCTAGGAGATGAAGCACCAAAAGTCATGTGGGCCCCGTTTGGGTAAGTTAGTACATCAACTCCCCGGGGTCGTAACTTTTGCATACAATCTTCATTTTAGGTGTTTGATAGCCCATTGGAAAGGTATCATTGAGGATATTCATTTTGGGGGCTCAATTATTCCTTTGACTATCACTGAGGAACTCAATCCCGAAAAACCTTCATTTAGGCCCTCAAAATGGCCCCAAAAGTTAAAGGCTGCTAAAAATAGTAAATTGTCAAAATTGCTAGAAAGTTGTTTTGAGCCAGTCGAAAAAGGTGGGTGGCCACTGATATCCACCTAGATCAACCACACAAATCACTATGAACAAGATACAAAGGGCCTGAAGGGTTCCAGGAGGCACGTTTGTCAAAATTGTCCCAATGATGTTTGTCGAGAACAGAACAGGCACAAACACCATCTCTGCATGAAACAAGAGGAAGACCAGTCACCATCTATTGATTACATAGTTGTTGCAATGAGTGATAGTTTAGATAACCGAACCGCTAATGCCAAATTTTTCTCAAGTCATTGCTATGAGCAACAAAAACTGATGAAAAATATGATGACCCAAAGTTTTCAAAATTGTACAACCTGGTAATATCATCAACAACTCCAGTTGCAAGAACATGCTTCAAATATTTTAGATCCTCGATTACAACTTGGTGAGGTGAAAATTCTATGGTTTTACCTTCACCTGAATGAGTGATTTGATAGACTGATAGAAGGTCACAAGAAATACTTGGAACACATAATACATCATTGAAATGACTATTATCTACTTGAACTGTTCCAGATCCTACAACACTAAGAGATCTATCATCACCAAAAAATATTTTCTTGGTATTACATTCATTTAGAGTAGAAAATATGGCTTTATCCTTAGCCATATGATAAGATTCTCCTGAATCAATAAGCCACCCATCAGAAGAAGAAGTAGAAATTGTGTTGAAGGAGAAACCAAAAGAGGAAAGTGCATGTCCACGAGAAGAAGAAGAAGAAGTAGAATCAATATTGATGTTGTTCTTCTTCATCGTTGCTTCTAAAGCTTCCATGTTGTTGAAACATTTAGACTCATCATGACCATCTTTATTACAAAATTTGCAATGTATGTCAGTCTTCTTATTTTTATATTTTGCTCCTTTGTCACCATTAGGAGCTGAAGTTGTCTGAGTGGGTTTGGGACCCTTATGTTGCTTGTTGTTGTAGCAAGGATGTTGCTTCTTGGGGTACTTGTGTTTATCTTTCTGTTGGGCAATTAAGGCTTTGTTGGAGGTAGCTGCAGTGTTCATCACTCCAAGTTGTACAAGCTTATCTTCCTCTCTAATCAAAGCAACACAAAAGGACTCAAGAGTGGGTTTTTCATAATATTTCCCTAGAGCCTCTCTCATGGCATAAAAGGTAGATACAAACACAAACTATGTACTACCTAGCTTAGAAAGAATAAGATATATGCAATGCTCTTCCTCCATTTTTATCTTACATTATTCACATAAAATTCTTAGTGTTTTAAACTTAGATAGATAGTCTCCAAGGCAATAAAGATCACTTGGACTCAAGGTCTGTACTTGATTTTCTAAATTTTGTGCTCGAATAATATTGAGTTTACCAAACACAGATTCAATCTTTTCCCAAGCTTCTTCGAGGTCATCAATTTCTTGAAGGTGTTACCTTAAATCAGGAGAGATGGAAATTCTGATTAGTCCACGTACTTCGTCACTCCTATTAGCCCATTTTACTTTCTTATCATCATCAATGGGTTCTTTTTACTTTCCCAAGGTAATCTAGTACAAGCCTTTACTTTTTAATAAATATTCCATATGAGATTTCCATTGGAAGTAGTTGGTGCTGGTAAGAAAGAGATTACTTGTAGAATCCATATTAAATATGTAGATAATATGGATTTAAAAACTGAAACCAATGATATGGATTGAAATAGCTCAAAAAGTTATGCGGTTTAAAAAAAAACGGCACTGAAAATGGACTTCAGATGTGAGAGTTATGCCCTTTTAAAAAAAGGCATAAACGGTAACCAAATGACCATGTGATAGTGTAAGTTGCTTTATGAAGTGACCCACTTTTATAAAGAGAAGTGGGGATCACTTTTAAAATGAAGTTACTTTATAACAGAAAAGCTGCATGCAAAATAAATAACTCTAAAATAAAATATTAAAGCTACTTATAGTGATTCACTTTTATACTTTAAGTGAAATACACTTTACAATTTTAGCATGAACTTTTTCAAAAAAAGTAACAAAAGAGAGACTTGAACTCAAGACCTCTTACTTAACAAGGCAACTTTTAACCAAATGATCTAGCAAAACATATTGTAATGTCAAAAGGAGGATTGGGGGTGTTGCTTTTGTTGTTGTTGTGTAAGACGACCTTGGAGAGAATGCTAAAAAAAACTCTTTTCACACAAGAAAAAGATTTTGCTTCTCGATGACAACAATGGTTAGATCTTGGTTAGCTTACCCAGAAGATGCACCTTTTCCTATTTGTTTCTAATTTTATGATATTGCACAGGGTGTGGGGCAAAGAGAATATGCAAATCTAAAAGAGTAGAAATCTGGAAATAAATAATACAAAACCAAAATAAAACCAAAATACTACTCTACAAAAAAATTAAAAAAAATGTATTCAAGCTTTATACCTCCGGATCTGACTGTAATGGTTGTATTTTGGGAAAACGGAAACCTTTTCGAGTGAAACAAAAGTGTTCATGAATGAAATGAGTGATCTAGATGCAATTGAATGATCCTCTCAGCCCATAAATGTACGAAAATGACATAAAATGGGTATGAGGCAACTCGGCTTCACGATATCGATCTACAACAGGAGTTGGTCTTCAAACAAGCTCTGATACCATGTTCGACAACACAGGTATTCCAATAGAGGATGAAAACCTTCAGTAACCACTCACATAACCAGATCAAATATCAACACACTGATGTTTTCACGTGGTAAAACCCCTACGGGGAATCATCCACGGCTCCAACCAACGCGACCACTTGGAGAAGTTTATTAATGCAAAATAAAAAGATTACAGAGAGATTTTATAGGAGAGTTTCTCACAATTTATCATCGGCAAATGTCCCTCCATGCTCTTTAAATAGATATCATGGACCAATCGGGTGTTAAGCCACACATCAATAGTCATTAATATCGAGAAGAGTATGAACTGTCAGATCACTCTATGTTGGGAACATATCATGACTGTCGGATTTACAAAGTACAAATGCATACTAATGCATACTAAAGAAACAAACTAAGAAACACACTTTTACCTAATGACACATTAGACCAAGTAGATCTTAACTAACTCCTAAGTTTGTAAATATCCAAACAACATTTGCATGCAAAGGACTTCGTAAGCCTCATCCATTCTATTGAGGTATTTGGATTTTTCAATGGCCAATGTGGGTTCTATTTCCGTATCCATGGTCAACCTGTACAATCCTCCACCTATGAGAAAAATCTTTATCTTTTTCTTCCATTCAAAGTAATTGTATGGTGTTATAATAACAGACGGTGGAAATTCCATTCTTCTTGTGTTCTTCAATATCCAGTACCTGCAAATAAAGTGTTGGTTCTCCTTATTTCTAGCAACATGTGGGCTCTGATACCATGTAATATGTGGTGAGTACCTATACAGAATATCTAGTTAGAAAAATAATAGCATACACAACTTGTAAAGGTGAGAAGAAGAGAGAAAAGTTGGAGTGAAAGAATAAGAAATTGTATTAACCAAATGAAAGAATGATAAAATATAGATGATATACTCTGTAAGGCTCAACTAATTCACAATGGAGGAGAAGATAATGCACCATAGTGGAATTCTTGAGATATCTAGACACACACGGGAAATTACTGGAGTTAACTGCCATGTAGTCCTAGTCAATTAGTCATGCAGTCCTCAATTAACTGGACATACTAGAGTGAAATGAGAAGGAGATCAAGCATGCACAAGGAATGTGTCTTCATGGTGATGATCCCAAGATAAGTGCACATTCATGTTGATTATATCGAGGTTATGTGGTGATAAAACAAAATTTACCTTGAATGACTCCACTTTGTTATTCAACTGAAGAGAATATTCTCCTAGAATGTAGGAGAGGTTCCTAAAAAATAATAAACCCTCAATAATGAATAATAAACATAGGAAAATATGGAAAAATATCCTAGGTGTGTGTAATATCTCCAACACTCAAGAGGAAAACGGTCGAATGGACCCATATGATCTCCCAGTTTTTCTTGACATTCAACTTCACGACACAAGATCCAATTCAAAAAGAGGCTCTCATGCGAACTAAATATTTTAACTTTCATCGATAGCTAAAGGAAGCCACACCCACATTGGTTTGCCCATATCACTAGTGAGTTGAAAAACTGAAATAGGTCCTCCATTGTTGGAAGATTGATGTTGATAATATTTATAATGAGGATCCCTGAGAAATACACATCAAAGAATCTGAACATGAGCATGAATTAAAGGGAAAGGTGGCAAAGATGGCCACACTAGACTATCATGGACCAATAAAAACCAAGAAACACAATATTTTCATCGAATAAGAACCCAACATGGCCATCATTGGAGATTATTGGGATAACGAGATAATCATTGAGTTTGTTGATCTCCTTAAGGAATATGAGGAATTGTTTCCTTGAAGATTTTCTAAAATGAAAGGCATTGCAGGATCATTGGGGGAGATGAATATTAAAATCAAGTCAGATGCCAAATTGGCCAAGAGAAGGCTTTATCAATTAAATCCCAAATATGAGGAAAAGGTTCACAAAGAATTGGATCAAATGTTGGATGATGGGATCATTGTCCTGTAGAGGAGTCTGATTGGATTATCCATAAGGTGGTGCAGCCAAACAAGACTAGTGATATATGAATCTATGTAGATATGAGAAGTATCAATGCATCTTGCATCCACAACCCTTTCGTGACACCCTTCACAAATGAGGTTCTAAAAAATGTTGGTGTTCGAGAAGCCTACTCTTTCAGAGATGTCTTTTCAAGATATCATCAGTTTCATATCACAAAGGAGGATCAGGATAAAACCACTTTTGCAAAAGAATGGGGGTCCTTTGCAGACATGGTAATTCCCTTTCGATTGAATAATTCCCCTGAAGTTGTTTCTCGGATAGTGGTGGAAACCTTCAAGGAATTCATCTACAAGTTCCTCAAAGTTTACTTGGATGATTGGACTGTGTTCAATTTGTTGAAAGAATACATGCAAGTCCTTTGGTTGATGTTGGATCACTGCTGCCAACTACAGATTTCATTAATTTTGAAGAATGTATCTTTTCTACACATTTCAACATATTGTCGAGCCATGTCATTTACAAGGATGGATTTCTAGTGGACCCGACCAATATTTACTCCATCCTAGATATGGTGGCCCCAACCATAGTTTGGGAGATGCGCGCCACATTGAGATATAAAGGATACTACCAATGGTTCATTCATAATTATTCCCATATTGTTTCACCATTAGAAAAGTTGTTGTGAAAAAATACTAAGTATGAGTGGACACCAGACTACCACCAAGCCTTGGATAACCTCAAAGAAAAACTGGTTACTTAACTCATTCCTTTAATATTGTAAGGATGTGCAAGAATGGGGATTTGAGTTTCACTACTCGTGGTTACTCATCCTCATTGCACTTATGGGGTGGAATGAACCTACATACATGATGTTCCTGCCAAGGACAGGAAAATGTGGTGCAACGCGCTACACGTTGTTGTGAAGCACAACATATCCCAAGTTAAATAAATTTAACAATGACATGTTTTCTTAGTACTTAACAGAGGACCAGAACAACTTGGTGGATACATGGAGGATCTCACCAGAAACTGTCCAAGAGTATGGACAAATAGCAAATTTCTAGGTGTTGCATCACAGCATGTGGCTATAGGAAAAGAAGGACCTAACCAAGGAATGGTTGCAGATGAAGTATTGGGTGATGATGCAGGACAACCACATGGAGGTACAAGAGTTGCCTGAGGAGTGGAAAATTCCATAGATTCCAAGAGAAACACCAACATTACAAGTATAGATGCAAGGTAGAACAGTCCTCTCATAACAAATAGATAGGAATGGCGCTAGCCAGCAAAATAAAACAACAATAGGTATAGTGGGGCAAGCAACTCAATTCGAAAGAAAACTAGAACACAAAATAAGTCGCAGCATGATCCTACAAAGGATTCATAGGATACAGAGTAGGCATTGGGAGGACCGACAGGACAAGTGAGTGCATAGGAAGTGAAGACGGAGGCACAAGATGTAACCATGGATGAGGAAGTTGAGAAATATACCGACATGGATACACGGATGCCAGAAGCATCTAAACATATAGAGGCCCAAAGGAAGAGAACAAAAGAGCAAGAAAGTGGCACCAGGAAGAAAGAAAAGGACCACGGGAAACAAATAGAAACATCACTAACAACAGATGATGTAGAGATGATAGCCACAACAATAGAAGATCGACTATCAGAAGTATGGGAAAAAGCAGAAAACCATCGAGATTTAATTTTGGAACAGGTACAGGACGTAAAATATGTGCTAGAAAAATTGAGGATCAAGGCGAAACAACAACAAAAAGAGAAATCGATGCCACCAATAGAAGGAGCACCTGTCATAGAGACAGTACAAATTACAATGCGGGGAAGTGATAACTTTTTCATAACACTAGATATGATGTTCATCGATGAGGAAACATCACAGAAGCTCATGAAGGATATCAAAAGTTTGGACTTGACGTTTCCCAAGATATGAACAAAGGCATTGTATAAGTTACAGGTTAGCGTCACGCAGGAGATTCAGTCCAGATCTGGGTCTGATGCGACGAATCTATAAATAGTGCAGGAAGAAAATATGGTATTGAAGGAATCCATCATCCATGAAGGGAAGAAGAGAGAGATAGCGAACAAAAAGTGGACGAGATGGACACCCAGATAAATGCATCCTTTCAAGCCATCTTAGAGTAAACAACATCAGAGGATGCATCTTTAGAGGAGAAGATAACAAAGATAGTATAGAATCTGCTCCAATGTAAAGAGAATATCAAGGAATCAGAGGAGCATGCAGTAGCTATGACTCCCCTAGCATTCTAAGCGCAAAGAGAGAAAGACACGACAACAGCTACAAGAAACATCGTGCAGAACATACATAGAGTGGTAGAATTGCTAGAAAAGAGTGGCCAGCTATGGACCCAAATACTAGAGGATGGCAGCCTACAAGAGTTGCAAGGAAAGGAACATAAATTTCACATAGCAATGGCAGATGTCAAGCAGTGATAAAGGACAATAATACTACTAGAGAAGATCAAGACAACTGCAGAAATGAAGAACCTCCGGGAAGAATAAAAAGTGGTGCAGGCACAGAAGATCGCATGGTAGGCTCATTTGGAGCCCCTACAGGAAAAGGCAAAACAATTGGTCATCGAAATCAATGCAGCGGAAGCATGCCTTGAAAAAATAGGATTGGACAGGGGAGAAATCTTACTACCACCAATCACTACGTAGGGGGTCGAATCCATGTCAGCAAAGAGAAGCCAGGCTCAGGAGTAGTGCCAATGGATAGTCGATGTGTACAAAGTGTTGGCACAAGAAATGGAAGACATTGGAGTTAGGCAGTGAATTGGGATGAGGCACAATGCCAGTGTTGGGGGTCTGTTGGGCGCATGCTATTTTTCAGGGAAAAGTGTGACGTGGGAGGTGGATGTGCATGTAGAAGAAGAAACATGTGTAAGGCAGATGCACATGTAGGAAAAGAAGCATGTGAAAAACAGACACGCATGTAGAACAGGAAGGCTTGCAAGGCACACATGCAAGAAAACCTAGCCAAGATAGGTTTATCTTTCTGGTAAGAAAATTTAATGGTTGGTAAACCGAACATATGTATAAGTAGGTACCTAGTAGGTCTAGGTTGGGGGGTATATTTCTTTGGAGGTGGGGTTTTTGGAAGTGCATTGTTGTTCTTGTTGGGTTGGTCAGTGTTACTGTGATGTAAAAAGACAGAATGACTGTAAATATGATATATCTTATAATTTGTTGAGATAAGGAGAGGGAATAAGGGAGATATTGAGGGTTAGATCACAGGCTAAGGATTCTAGTGTGATCTATTTTGCCTCATTGTATATCTTGACAGGTTTGGATGGAGCATTGTAACGTGTGAGGCGAGGTATTTTTGGAAGCATAATAATAAAAGAGAATAGAAGCCAAATCGTTTTGGATGTAGCTCAGGAGGGGTGAACCACAGAAGATCATGTGTTATGTGATTGAATGTTATGTATCTATTGTGTTGTTGATGATCATATGTTAAACAAATGTGTGAATGACTAGATAGATATACTACTTTACATGCATGAGAAATAATGACAAGGTATTCCATATAATTTGAATGTTAAAGTAATGAATGAAGACTAAAGAGCTTAATCGCAGATCCCCACTCATTTCCTAGGTTGCAAGCACCAAAGCGTTTAAACCACCTATAATAACTATCTTGGGTGAGACTGTGGAGTGCATCCTATGTGTTGTGTTTCCTTCTAGTTTATCAGGAGGGATGATAGTTTTAGGGGGATTTTGTTGGAAACCAAATGGACCTGAAACTGGGTCAGCCCAAGAATGGGAACAAGAGTTAAGTCTAACCAACAACACTTTTTGAACAATTATAGATTCATTAACTTCTTCTCCCAATCCTATGATTCCATTCACTTTTTCATCAACTCATAAAAAGTGGGATACAATATTTTCATCTTCTTTCATCTTCAACTATTCAAATTGACCTCTGTAAGTTTGAAGCTTTGTTTCCTTGAATTTTTTGTCTTCTTCATAGACATTCTAAATTTTTTCCCAAATCTCCTTTACTGATCTATAATGCATAACTTTGACATATATTGAATCAACCAGACCATTCAGGAGTGCATTTTTGGCCTTTGAATTATTTAGATTGAGTTTCATTTTGTTTTCATTTGTTGGAGGAATGGTTGGTTCTTTATATCAATCTACAATATATTGCCAAACCTCAAAACCATTTCCTTGTACATATGTTATCATCCTTCTTCTCCATAATGCATAGTTATGTCCATCACATTGTGGTATTCCATTTTTATACATATTATTTCTCTCCATGATCTACCTTTTAGTGGTTAAACAGATTTATGAAGGAACCTTCTCTGATTCCAATTATTGGATTACGGGGGGGGGGGTGATTCAGTAATAGATATTTTTAATCCTTTTAACCAAAATATATAAGTGTTGTTTATAATTATGATCAATATACCATTATCATTCAACAAGTGAAGAGTAAATAAAACATGAACAATGAACAATCATACACATAGATAGTACACCAATATTTTTATGTGGAAACCCAATGTGGGAGAAAACCACAAAATTCTTTTTCTTATATGCCTTTAAGAATTACATTCATTGGAAGCACCAACTTCCTTTGTTTTCTAGCTGAAACTAGAAGGAGGCTCTGACCCCCTATATTTTCAGGCTACAACCTAAGGGAAGCTCCAACTCCCTGATTCTCTGGCTACGACGAGGAGGCTACAACCCCCTATGTTCTCCAGATACAACCAAAAGGTAGCTACAACCACTTATCCTTTCCTCATCCAACTGCCTTGAAATATAACTGAAATGATGAAACCACTGCCACACTGTCACTGTTAGATATACAATTCTAAAACTGTACCAATCTATGCCAAAAACATGTAACCAACCTATAACAATAACCTATAATCAATCTTGTACCAAAATTTAGCATGTACCAACAAATACAAACATGTACGCGACCTGTATATGTTGCAGATTGTGTATGTATGTGCCCTGTCTATAATTCATCTTGCGTATGTACACAGCCTATCTATACTGTATCCTGTGTATACCTTCATAAATATAGGGTTTTCAAATTTTCTAAAACTTAGACACTTTTTTTCCTCTGTCAAATCAACCTACAACCCCTCACTATGTCCAATTTGTAGTTGTCTCCAATGCATACATCACCATACATACGCCTTAACCAAGTGCATCTATATCTCTCTAGTCATGTGAAATACATGTGTAAACAATCATGAACAATTGTAATGACCCTCACATGGACTAGAAATCAAACCCTTACTGATATGTAGCCTCAAACTTCAAAAAAAACTTCACAACTGCTTCACAACCAAAATCCCTCAACCATGTACCAAGAAATACTAGCTATGTCTCAACACTTGAACCAACAAGATGTACCAATGAATAATACCAACATACTAGTGTTGTATTTCTATAGATATATATCATACCACAAATGTAAAACAACCAACAACCTCTCTAACGAAAATACTCAAACCCCCATAACCATATCTCATTTAGACAACAATATCCAACTAAACATTGAAATAAGACACACCTTTTGAACCTGTAGATAGATATGTTATACCTAATCATTGTAGACCTTCTTGAGATATTTCTTTCATACTCTGAGAACCTGACACCCTCAGAAACTCAAGATTTCTTGGTTTTTCAAACTGTACGTGCCTTTTTATACTGCCACCCCGTGCATGTATGCAACCTCTTCCACTGCAACCTATGTACACCTAAAAAAATAGGGTTTTTTCAGTATTTTTGCAACTTTGAAATTTTCCTTGTCAACCCTTCATGCTACCTCATACTTGCGTAACTTCATATGTATCAATGAGTACCTGCAATAAACCTTACACAGTAATAGATATTCAATGTGCTCAATAGGTGCTAATAGGAGACCCTTGCTCTCTTATTTATACTCTCCAAGTAGCTTCCTCTAGGAGTTACCTTCTAACTAACTTAACCCAACTTCCTTATTTTATAGCTAACCCACTTCTAACCACTTTTCCACTTATAACCACTTTATCCACAAATACTAAACTCACCACTTCTAGTTGCAACTAATTTATTTTTAAATATTTTCTTATTGCAACAACTTAACCCATGATTAACTCCTAGTTTCACCCACTTTGAATAGTCAACTTCTTCTAGGAGTTTCTAGATTATTTTGACTTCTTTGACCTTCTAGGGGATTCTATATAACTCATGAGGGTTCTCCAACTTGTCAAGACCATAAATCTCTAATGGTGAGGACTTATTTGATGTTCCACATATCACTGGAAATGGCATGACATGTACTATCCATCTAGAATAGTATTATCTGCAAATACATTGATATTCATACCTGTATACATCAAACAAACTTGATTCCAATAACCATACTATTGGGGATAATGAAAGTTTCTACTGGAAGTGCTTCAAGGGTTAACATCAATGACAAACAACCCAATTAATCAACAATAATGTCATTAATGTGAATATAAAGGAAAAGTAAGACTCCATAGTCTTGAAGGTAGAAATGTGTAAGTAGTTGTAAGCTTGATGTGAAAGAGAACAAGCACCTTAAGAGGTGATGTGTGGATTATCTCTATGTGCCAAGAACATGACTTCCTGATAAGCTTTTGTTAGATATGACTTCCTATTAAGAAAGATACAATGCAAAGAAATTGGAGATAGAATAATGAATGCTAGTTCACTTGAAAAGTGCCACTAAATGAAAATAGAATTCCATTGAGAATGGATTGAGTGGAAAAAGTATGGCTTCATAAGAAATTTTTAAATGCAATATAATTGTCCCAAAAATTGGGAAATCCAATGGACAGCTAGAAGTAATTTTAAGTATGTGGAATTACTATGGTTAAGATGATTCAATGTTGTTTTGGTAGTAGAGTGGTGGAATGTTTTGAGCTACCTCATTCCAAGGTTCTGGAATGTTTCATAAAGGTAATGTTTGTATATGTATACCTAAGAGAAGCTATTGCAAATAGGACACATTGGTTGGATTGTTGAATGACCAAGTGGAACTTGGCCGGAAAATGTTCAGACTGGAGAAAAGTAGTGCAAATGAGTAGAATGGGAGCACACAAGGAAGCAAGGATATGAATAAATTCAAGGAAAACCAACTACAACATAAATAAATAAGTGAATTGTACTAGAAATGCATTAGAGTTCATGATGCATACAATGAAGTTATAATGCATATGCATCAGTAGGCATGCTGTCATTGAATGCTTGGTTCATATGGGTGTGCACTTGTGCATATGCACATTCTTGGATATGCATATGACATGTTTATGGGATTAAAATAGTTGTTATATACATGCACTTATGATGTTATGGAAATTGAGTATGACTAATTATGGATTATGTATTCAGGAAAAATGATATAGCATGGTTAAAGATGTGGATGATATTGTTTCTTATGACTTCAATCTATGTGAATACCCATGAGGGTGGCAGGAATGGTGATCGAAAGGATGGAGGCAGAAGATTGTGTTGTTATACAAATACCAACTGATCGGGTAGCATCAAGAAGGATGGTAACTGTTTATTTTTCAATAATCTAGGCTTAAGCATGAATTTCATTCCATTTTATCATTTTACTTAAACCATAAACAATTTGTTGCAGCAACCAAGATCACAAGAAGAAACACCATGCACAAGTACACAAGAAGTATCCTAGGAAACCCTTATCAACAAGGGAAGAAAACCCAACCAATCCTTTGCTATATTCTTCAAGAGAAATACCTTCACTACCAAGAAAACCTAGCACATAAAAGGGTGCTCACAAACCCTAGAATACTAGCACCCAAGAGAGGTGCACACTTTTCCCAAGTAGATGTACTTGCTGAAATTTTCAAACTCACACAAAAGATGTGATTCCTCAATGGATAATTTACCTTTACTTATATTAGACTTGACTTGTCAACATAAGTGTCTATTGGCATAATAGGGCCGACCTCTCTATCTCATAATATAATTAATATTAACCATATTAATTATATTTTATATTAATTATAAATTACATTAAGGTCTGGCCCACCTGTACCCTTTACATTACAATTAGGGTTATAGGCAGGTCTGACTCTTGAACAATATAGAAAGGCATATCATACACCCACTAGTGCTCAGCCACTAGGGGCACATCCATAGGGATGTCAATATATTTTGCTCACTGCATTACATAGAAGAACCACTTCTCACTAGTGCTCAGCCACTAGGGGAACATCCATAGGGATTTACATATATCCATCTCACTGCATTACACAGAAGAACCACTTCTCACTAGTGCTCAACCACTAGGATCATGTTCACCTATGCTCGTCCATAGGAACGTCCACTCAACGGGTCTTCTTTCCCACTGCATTACACAGGAGAGTAATATGGATTTTCTCATCAACACTCTTCTCAGAGGAGGCTAATACATCATCTTCATTTTTGTCTCATGACGATGCACCCAACACTTTGGGATTTCACACGTTCACCTTGTGCTCAGCCATAGGCACATCCAACTTTGCAGATCTCCTTTCTCATTACATTACACAAGAGAACCATATGGAGTTCTTGTCAACTCTCTCTAAAGAGGAGGCCATGTCTACGTTCCAACTCTGTATCAGATAGGAACTACACACCCCTCTCAGCGGCTCTCTGTCAGGTTTGTTTCCTAGAGAATGTCTCACATAGTTGAAATCATCAACACTCCCTCTCAGCTAGGGAAGCATTCTTCATCATGCCAAGTCTCACACATATGTATTTTGAACTTGGTTCTTGGCTATAGTTATCAACATTACCTCTCAACTAGGGAGGTATCCTTCACCAAGATAATTTGGTGAATATGTCTGCAATATGCTCATGTGTAGGAAGGTACTACAAGTGTACTATTTTCCTCTGCATAATGTCTCTGATATAATGATATTTTATCTCAACGTATTTAGATCTTATCATGAAACACTAGGTTCTGAAAGAACTTTACATACAGGAACAGTTATCATCATAGGATCTATCTCACGATCAAGTAAATTTGTCAAAATCTTATGAAGTCATATTGCTTTGCACACTAGATGTTACATAATATGATTTTGTGGTACTCAAGGGAATAGGGATTTGTTTCCTTCTACACCAAGAAACCATGGAAAAATTCATGGTAAAACAACAACTGGATGTGTTCCTCCAATCCACTGTACTTTCTGTCCATTCTGCATATCCATGCAAACTCAAGTCTACACTGGAGAGATATCATAGTCCATATCTAGCTCAGCCTCATAGATATCTCAATACATGTTTTTCTTCTTTCCAGTGAGTCAGTTTCATCTAACTCGTGGAATGACCAAGTACATTCACTACATAGCATGAAACAAGTTTGAAAATGGTCGAATGGACCCATATGATCTCCCGGTTTTTCTTGACATTCAACTTCACGACACAAGATCCAATTCAAAAAGAGGCTCTCATGCGAACTAAATATTTTAACTTTCATCGATAGCTAAAGGAAGCCACACCCAAATTGGTTTGCTCATATCACTAGTGAGTTGAAAAACTGAAATAGGTAGTCCATTGTTGGAAGATTGATGTTGATAATATTTATAATGAGGATCCCTGAGAAATACACATCAAAGAATCTGAACATGAGCATGAATTAAAGGGAAAGGTGGCAGAGATGGCCACACTAGACTATCATGGACCAATCAAAACCAAGAAACACAATATTTTCATCGAATAAGAACCCAACATGGCCATCATTGGAGATTATTGGGATAACGAGATAATCATTGAGTTTGTTGATCTCCTTAAGGAATATGAGGAATTGTTTCCTTGAAGATTTTCTGAAATGAAAGGAATTGCAGGATCATTGGGGGACATGAATATTCAAATCAAGTCAGATGCCAAACTAGCCAAGAGAAGGATTTATCAATTAAATCCCAAATATGAGGAAAAGGTTCACAAAGAATTGGATCGAATGTTGGATGATGGGATCATTGTCCCTGTAGAGAAGTCTGATTGGATAATCCATAAGGTGGTGCAACCCAACAAGACTAGTGATATCTGAATCTATGTAGATATGAGAAGTATCAATGCATCTTGCGTCCACAACCCTTTCGTGACACCCTTCACAAATGAGGTTCTAAAAAATGTTGGTGTTCGAGAAGCCTACTCTTTCAGAGATGTCTTTTCAAGATATCATCAATTTCATATCACAAAGGAGGATTAGAATAAAACCACTTTTGCAAAAGAATGGGGGTCCTTTGCAGACATGGTAATGCCCTTTCGATTGAATAATTCCCTTGAAGTTGTTTCCCGGATAGTGGTGGAAACCTTCAAGGAATTCATCTACAAGTTCCTCAAAGTTTACTTGGATGATTGGATTGTGTTCAATTTGTTGAAAGAATACATGCAAGTCCTTTGGTTGATGTTGGATCACTGCTGCCAACTACAGATTTCATTAATTTTGAAGAAATGTATCTTTTCTACACACTTCAACATATTGTCGAGCCATGTCATTTACAAGGATGGATTTCTAGTGGACCCGACCAATATTTACTCCATCCTAGATATGGTGGCCCCAACCATAGTTTCGTAGATGCGTGCCACATTGAGATATAAAGGATACTACCGATGGTTCATTCATAATTATTCCCATATTGTTTCACCATTAGAAAATTTGTTGTGAAAAAATACTAAGTATGAGTGGACACCAGACTACCACCAAGCCTTGGATAACCTCAAAGAAAAGCTGGTTACTTAACTCATTCCTTTAATATTGTAAGGATGTGAAAGAATGGCGATTTGAGTTTCACTACTCGTGGTTACTCATCCTCATTGCACTTATGGGGTGGAATGAACCTACATACATGATGTTCCTACCAAGGACAGGAAAATGTGGTGCAACGCACTACACGTTGTTGTGAAGCACAACAGATCCCAAGTTAAATAAATTTAACAATGACATGTTTTCTTAGTACTTAACAGAGGACCAGAACAACTTGGTGGATACATGGAGGATCTCACTAGAAACTGTCCAAGAGTATGGACAAATAGCGAATTTCTAGGTGTTGCATCACAGCATGTGGCTACAGGAAAAGAAGGACCTAACCAAGGAATGGTTGCAGATGAAGTATTAGGTGATGATGCAGGACATCCACATGGAGGTACAAGATTTTCCTGAGGAGTGGAAAATTCCATAGATTCCAAGAGAAACACCAACATTACAAGTCTATATGCAAGGTGGAACAGTCCTCTCACAACAAATAGATAGGAATGGCGCTAGCCAGCAAAATAAAACAACAATAGGTATAGTGGGGCAAGCAACTCAATTCGAAAGAAAACTAGAACACAAAATAAGTCACAGCGTGGTCCTACAAAGGATTCATAGGATACAAAGTAGGCATCGGGAGGACCGACAGGACAAGTGAGTGCATAGGAAGTGAAGATGGAGGCACAAGATGTAACCATGGATGAGGAAGTTGAGAAATATACCGACATGGATACACGGATGCCAGAAGCATCTAAACATATAGAGGCCCAAAGGAAGAGAACAAAAGAGAAAGAAAGTGGCACCGGGAAGAAAGAAAAGGACCACGGGAAACAAATAGAAACATCACTAACAACAGATGATGTAGAGATGATAGCCACAACAATAGAAGATCGACTATCAGAAGTATGGGAAAAAGCAGAAAACCATCGAGATTTAATTTTGGAATAGGTACAGGACGTAAAATATGTGCTAGAAAATTTGAGGATCAAAGCGAAACAACAACAAAAAGAGAAATCGATGCCACTAATAGAAGGATCACCTGTCAGAGAGACAGTACAAATCACAATGCGGGGAAGTGATAACTTTTTCATAACACTAGATATGATGTTCATCGATGAGGAAACATCACAGAAGCTCATGAAGGATATCAAAAGTTTGGACTTGACATTTCCCAAGATACCAACAAAGGCATTGTATAAGTTACAGGTTAGCGTCACGCAGGAGATTCAGTCCAGATCCGGGTTTGATGCGACGAATCTATAAATAGTGCAGGAAGAAAATATGGTATTGAAGGAATCCATCATCCATGAAGGGAAGAAGAGAGAGATAGCGAACAAAAAGTGGACGAGATGGACACCCAGATAAATGCATCCTTTCAAGCCATCTTAGAGTAAACAACATCAGAGGATGCATCTTTAGAGGAGAAGATAACAAAGATAGTATAGAATCTGCTCCAATGTAAAGAGAATATCAAGGAATCAGAGGAGCATGCAGTAGCTATGACTCCCCTAGCATTCTAAGCGCAAAGAGAGAAAGACACGACAACAGCTACAAGAAACATCGTGCAGAACATACATAGAGTGGTAGAATTGCTAGAAAAGAGTGGCCAGCTATGGACCCAAATACTAGAGGATGGCAGCCTACAAGAGTTGCAAGGAAAGGAACATAAATTTCACATAGCAATGGCAGATGTCAAGCAGTGATAAAGGACAATAATACTACTAGAGAAGATCAAGACAACTGCAGAAATGAAGAACCTCCGGGAAGAATAAAAAGTGGTGCAGGCACAGAAGATCGCATGGTAGGCTCATTTGGAGCCCCTACAGGAAAAGGCAAAACAATTGGTCATCGAAATCAATGCAGCGGAAGCATGCCTTGAAAAAATAGGATTGGACAGGGGAGAAATCTTACTACCACCAATCACTACGTAGGGGGTCGAATCCATGTCAGCAAAGAGAAGCCAGGCTCAGGAGTAGTGCCAATGGATAGTCGATGTGTACAAAGTGTTGGCACAAGAAATGGAAGACATTGGAGTTAGGCAGTGAATTGGGATGAGGCACAATGCCAGTGTTGGGGGTCTGTTGGGCGCATGCTATTTTTCAGGGAAAAGTGTGACGTGGGAGGTGGATGTGCATGTAGAAGAAGAAACATGTGTAAGGCAGATGCACATGTAGGAAAAGAAGCATGTGAAAAACAGACACGCATGTAGAACAGGAAGGCTTGCAAGGCACACATGCAAGAAAACCTAGCCAAGATAGGTTTATCTTTCTGGTAAGAAAATTTAATGGTTGGTAAACCGAACATATGTATAAGTAGGTACCTAGTAGGTCTAGGTTGGGGGGTATATTTCTTTGGAGGTGGGGTTTTTGGAAGTGCATTGTTGTTCTTGTTGGGTTGGTCAGTGTTACTGTGATGTAAAAAGACAGAATGACTGTAAATATGATATATCTTATAATTTGTTGAGATAAGGAGAGGGAATAAGGGAGATATTGAGGGTTAGATCACAGGCTAAGGATTCTAGTGTGATCTATTTTGCCTCATTGTATATCTTGACAGGTTTGGATGGAGCATTGTAACGTGTGAGGCGAGGTATTTTTGGAAGCATAATAATAAAAGAGAATAGAAGCCAAATCGTTTTGGATGTAGCTCAGGAGGGGTGAACCACAGAAGATCATGTGTTATGTGATTGAATGTTATGTATCTATTGTGTTGTTGATGATCATATGTTAAACAAATGTGTGAATGACTAGATAGATATACTACTTTACATGCATGAGAAATAATGACAAGGTATTCCATATAATTTGAATGTTAAAGTAATGAATGAAGACTAAAGAGCTTAATCGCAGATCCCCACTCATTTCCTAGGTTGCAAGCACCAAAGCGTTTAAACCACCTATAATAACTATCTTGGGTGAGACTGTGGAGTGCATCCTATGTGTTGTGTTTCCTTCTAGTTTATCAGGAGGGATGATAGTTTTAGGGGGATTTTGTTGGAAACCAAATGGACCTGAAACTGGGTCAGCCCAAGAATGGGAACAAGAGTTAAGTCTAACCAACAACACTTTTTGAACAATTATAGATTCATTAACTTCTTCTCCCAATCCTATGATTCCATTCACTTTTTCATCAACTCATAAAAAGTGGGATACAATATTTTCATCTTCTTTCATCTTCAACTATTCAAATTGACCTCTGTAAGTTTGAAGCTTTGTTTCCTTGAATTTTTTGTCTTCTTCATAGACATTCTAAATTTTTTCCCAAATCTCCTTTACTGATCTATAATGCATAACTTTGACATATATTGAATCAACCAGACCATTCAGGAGTGCATTTTTGGCCTTTGAATTATTTAGATTGAGTTTCATTTTGTTTTCATTTGTTGGAGGAATGGTTGGTTCTTTATATCAATCTACAATATATTGCCAAACCTCAAAACCATTTCCTTGTACATATGTTATCATCCTTCTTCTCCATAATGCATAGTTATGTCCATCACATTGTGGTATTCCATTTTTATACATATTATTTCTCTCCATGATCTACCTTTTAGTGGTTAAACAGATTTATGAAGGAACCTTCTCTGATTCCAATTATTGGATTACGGGGGGGGGGGTGATTCAGTAATAGATATTTTTAATCCTTTTAACCAAAATATATAAGTGTTGTTTATAATTATGATCAATATACCATTATCATTCAACAAGTGAAGAGTAAATAAAACATGAACAATGAACAATCATACACATAGATAGTACACCAATATTTTTATGTGGAAACCCAATGTGGGAGAAAACCACAAAATTCTTTTTCTTATATGCCTTTAAGAATTACATTCATTGGAAGCACCAACTTCCTTTGTTTTCTAGCTGAAACTAGAAGGAGGCTCTGACCCCCTATATTTTCAGGCTACAACCTAAGGGAAGCTCCAACTCCCTGATTCTCTGGCTACGACGAGGAGGCTACAACCCCCTATGTTCTCCAGATACAACCAAAAGGTAGCTACAACCACTTATCCTTTCCTCATCCAACTGCCTTGAAATATAACTGAAATGATGAAACCACTGCCACACTGTCACTGTTAGATATACAATTCTAAAACTGTACCAATCTATGCCAAAAACATGTAACCAACCTATAACAATAACCTATAATCAATCTTGTACCAAAATTTAGCATGTACCAACAAATACAAACATGTACGCGACCTGTATATGTTGCAGATTGTGTATGTATGTGCCCTGTCTATAATTCATCTTGCGTATGTACACAGCCTATCTATACTGTATCCTGTGTATACCTTCATAAATATAGGGTTTTCAAATTTTCTAAAACTTAGACACTTTTTTTCCTCTGTCAAATCAACCTACAACCCCTCACTATGTCCAATTTGTAGTTGTCTCCAATGCATACATCACCATACATACGCCTTAACCAAGTGCATCTATATCTCTCTAGTCATGTGAAATACATGTGTAAACAATCATGAACAATTGTAATGACCCTCACATGGACTAGAAATCAAACCCTTACTGATATGTAGCCTCAAACTTCAAAAAAAACTTCACAACTGCTTCACAACCAAAATCCCTCAACCATGTACCAAGAAATACTAGCTATGTCTCAACACTTGAACCAACAAGATGTACCAATGAATAATACCAACATACTAGTGTTGTATTTCTATAGATATATATCATACCACAAATGTAAAACAACCAACAACCTCTCTAACGAAAATACTCAAACCCCCATAACCATATCTCATTTAGACAACAATATCCAACTAAACATTGAAATAAGACACACCTTTTGAACCTGTAGATAGATATGTTATACCTAATCATTGTAGACCTTCTTGAGATATTTCTTTCATACTCTGAGAACCTGACACCCTCAGAAACTCAAGATTTCTTGGTTTTTCAAACTGTACGTGCCTTTTTATACTGCCACCCCGTGCATGTATGCAACCTCTTCCACTGCAACCTATGTACACCTAAAAAAATAGGGTTTTTTCAGTATTTTTGCAACTTTGAAATTTTCCTTGTCAACCCTTCATGCTACCTCATACTTGCGTAACTTCATATGTATCAATGAGTACCTGCAATAAACCTTACACAGTAATAGATATTCAATGTGCTCAATAGGTGCTAATAGGAGACCCTTGCTCTCTTATTTATACTCTCCAAGTAGCTTCCTCTAGGAGTTACCTTCTAACTAACTTAACCCAACTTCCTTATTTTATAGCTAACCCACTTCTAACCACTTTTCCACTTATAACCACTTTATCCACAAATACTAAACTCACCACTTCTAGTTGCAACTAATTTATTTTTAAATATTTTCTTATTGCAACAACTTAACCCATGATTAACTCCTAGTTTCACCCACTTTGAATAGTCAACTTCTTCTAGGAGTTTCTAGATTATTTTGACTTCTTTGACCTTCTAGGGGATTCTATATAACTCATGAGGGTTCTCCAACTTGTCAAGACCATAAATCTCTAATGGTGAGGACTTATTTGATGTTCCACATATCACTGGAAATGGCATGACATGTACTATCCATCTAGAATAGTATTATCTGCAAATACATTGATATTCATACCTGTATACATCAAACAAACTTGATTCCAATAACCATACTATTGGGGATAATGAAAGTTTCTACTGGAAGTGCTTCAAGGGTTAACATCAATGACAAACAACCCAATTAATCAACAATAATGTCATTAATGTGAATATAAAGGAAAAGTAAGACTCCATAGTCTTGAAGGTAGAAATGTGTAAGTAGTTGTAAGCTTGATGTGAAAGAGAACAAGCACCTTAAGAGGTGATGTGTGGATTATCTCTATGTGCCAAGAACATGACTTCCTGATAAGCTTTTGTTAGATATGACTTCCTATTAAGAAAGATACAATGCAAAGAAATTGGAGATAGAATAATGAATGCTAGTTCACTTGAAAAGTGCCACTAAATGAAAATAGAATTCCATTGAGAATGGATTGAGTGGAAAAAGTATGGCTTCATAAGAAATTTTTAAATGCAATATAATTGTCCCAAAAATTGGGAAATCCAATGGACAGCTAGAAGTAATTTTAAGTATGTGGAATTACTATGGTTAAGATGATTCAATGTTGTTTTGGTAGTAGAGTGGTGGAATGTTTTGAGCTACCTCATTCCAAGGTTCTGGAATGTTTCATAAAGGTAATGTTTGTATATGTATACCTAAGAGAAGCTATTGCAAATAGGACACATTGGTTGGATTGTTGAATGACCAAGTGGAACTTGGCCGGAAAATGTTCAGACTGGAGAAAAGTAGTGCAAATGAGTAGAATGGGAGCACACAAGGAAGCAAGGATATGAATAAATTCAAGGAAAACCAACTACAACATAAATAAATAAGTGAATTGTACTAGAAATGCATTAGAGTTCATGATGCATACAATGAAGTTATAATGCATATGCATCAGTAGGCATGCTGTCATTGAATGCTTGGTTCATATGGGTGTGCACTTGTGCATATGCACATTCTTGGATATGCATATGACATGTTTATGGGATTAAAATAGTTGTTATATACATGCACTTATGATGTTATGGAAATTGAGTATGACTAATTATGGATTATGTATTCAGGAAAAATGATATAGCATGGTTAAAGATGTGGATGATATTGTTTCTTATGACTTCAATCTATGTGAATACCCATGAGGGTGGCAGGAATGGTGATCGAAAGGATGGAGGCAGAAGATTGTGTTGTTATACAAATACCAACTGATCGGGTAGCATCAAGAAGGATGGTAACTGTTTATTTTTCAATAATCTAGGCTTAAGCATGAATTTCATTCCATTTTATCATTTTACTTAAACCATAAACAATTTGTTGCAGCAACCAAGATCACAAGAAGAAACACCATGCACAAGTACACAAGAAGTATCCTAGGAAACCCTTATCAACAAGGGAAGAAAACCCAACCAATCCTTTGCTATATTCTTCAAGAGAAATACCTTCACTACCAAGAAAACCTAGCACATAAAAGGGTGCTCACAAACCCTAGAATACTAGCACCCAAGAGAGGTGCACACTTTTCCCAAGTAGATGTACTTGCTGAAATTTTCAAACTCACACAAAAGATGTGATTTCTCAATGGATAATTTACCTTTACTTATATTAGACTTGACTTGTCAACATAACTATCTATTGGCACAATAGGGTCGACCTCTCTATCTCATAATATAATTAATATTAACCATATTAATTATATTTTATATTAATTATAAATTACATTAAGGTTTGGCCGACCTGTACCCTTTACATTACAATTAGGGTTACAGGCAGGTCTGACTCTTGAACAATATAGAAAGGCATATCATACACCCACTAGTGCTTAGCCACTAGGGACACATCCATAGGGATGTCAATATATTTGGCTCACTGCATTACATAGAAGAACCACTTCTCACTAGTGCTCAGCCACTAGGGGAACATCCATAGGGATTTCCATATATCCATCTCATTGCATTACACAGAAGAACCACTTCTCACTAGTGCTCAACCACTAGGATCATGTTCACCTATGCTCGTCCATAGGAACGTCCATTCAATAGGTCTTCTTTCCCACTGCATTACACAGGAGAGTCATATGGATTTTCTCATCAACTCTCTTCTCAGAGGAGGCTAATACATCATCTTCATTTTTGTCTCATGACGATGCACCCAACACTTTGGGATTTCACGCGTTCACCTTATGCTCAACCATAGGCACGTCCAACTTTGCAGATCTCCTTTCTCATTACATTACACAAGAGAACCATATGGAGTTCTTGTCAACTCTCTCTAAAGAGGAGGCCATGTCTACATTCTAGCTCTGTCTCAGATAGGAACCGTACACCCCTCTTAGCGGCTCTCTCTCAGGCTTGTTTCCTAGAGAATGTCTCACATAGTTGAAATCATCAACACTCCCTCTCAGCTAGGGAAGCATTCTTCATCATGCCAAGTCTCACACATATGTATTTTGAACTTGGTTCTTGGCTATAGTTATCAACATTCCCTCTCAACTAGGGAGGTATCCTTTACCAAGATAATTTGGTGAATATGTCTGCAATATGCTCATGTGTAGGAAGGTACTGCAAGTGTACTATTTTCCTCTGCATAATGTCTCTGATATAATGATATTTTATCTCAACGTATTTAGATCTTATCATGAAACACTAGGTTCTGAAAGAACTTTACATACAGGAACAGTTATCATCATAGGATCTATCTCACGATCAAGTAAATTTGTCAAAATCTTATGAAGTCATATTGCTTTGCACACTAGATGTTACATAATATGATTTTGTGGTACTCAAGGGCATAGGGCTTTGTTTCCTGCTACACCAAGAAACCATGGAAAAATTCATGGTAAAACAACAACTGGATGTGTTCCTCCAATCCACTGTACTTTCTGTCCATTCTGCATATCCATGCAAACTCAAGTCTACACTGGAGACATATCATAGTCCATATCTAGCTCAGCCTCATAGATATCTCAATACATGTTTTTCTTCTTTCCAGTGAGTCAGTTTCATCTAACTCGTGGAATGACTAAGTACATTCACTACATAGCATGAAACAAGTTTGATGTTAACCAAATACATCAGTGATCCAATCAGTTGTGGATCAATATAGTCTAAATCATCATCATTCATTTTCTTCGAATCCATCACCGTGGATTTTGATTTTGTCATACTGGAATTATTTAATATTCCCACTGTATATTTTCCTTGAATCAGGAAAATATCATCAGTCCTTTGTCATACTTCTTGTCCCAAAAAATAGTGCATCATACTCATATCCTTCATCTTGAAATCAAAATTTGAAGCTTACTTGTATCCAACAATAAGGCTTTCTGAAAAAGTTATCAAAATCAGGCTCTCATCACCAACATTGTAATAATATAGGTTTGGATTAGCAATACTCTTGTTGAAACCCAAACTCATCAAGAATCTATCCATCTGATATACTTTCCAACTCATGGATGGTATTATGGATGGAAGTGTATTGGGCTTACTGGATCAAGTGTCTCATCATAGACAACTCCCTTTGTTTGTGATAATCCTTTGGCTATAGATATCGCTTTGTATTTCTTGACACTTCCATCAGCTGGATGTTTGATCTTATATATCTACTTGGAAGTTACCAAAGACTTCCCTTCTGGTCTCTGAACAATATCTTGAACATCATTCTTTTAATATATATCGTTATTCTTTTGTTATGGCATCTTACCATACCTGTTCTCTTGTTTCTTCTCCAAGACAAGGAGGCTCAAAATCAATGAAGTGGCTCATGAATGAAGGATAGCTCAAAAATATCTTTTTCTTTCTTAGGATGTGCCTTTAGGGGCTTGTATGTTCCTCTGCTTCCTGCAGAGTGAGCCTAGGTAGGCCTTTTATGCCCTACTGCAATATCTCTAGACATATCAAATGGAGAAACTGGATCAGCTGGAATAATGTTTGTCTTCCTCTGAAATGTTGAAGGGGGAGAGGGTATTATATCACTGTCAATATCCATATGAGATTCTTTGGATATTTGAAAGGCTATTTCTTCTTCAAGGACAACATCTCTGCTTGTCTCAATATTTCTCTGACCATGGATGTAGATCTAGAATGTCTTCGAAGATTCATTGCTTATCCCATAAATGTATCATTTATCCCTAAAGGGTATAGTTTGGACTTCTTCTCTTTGGGTACATGAAAATACAATGGGTACCCAAATATCCTGAAGTGTTCAATCTCAGGCTTCACTCCGATGAAGGTTTCTTATGGACTTATGTTTTTCAAAGTCTGGTGAAGACTCTTGTTCTGAACATATATTGTTTCATGCATGCTTCTTCCCATGAAATTATAAGGTAGCTAGAGAGGTAGTGGGGTGGTCCAGAGGGCCCATAGTGATAATAGTGGAGGTCATTCAATGTAAGGTGGACTAGGTCCGCTATATTATTAGATAAGGCCCACTATGGTAGTTAGATATAATAAATGGGTAATTAGATATAATAAATGTAAGAGGACTTCTTAGAAGGTTCTACTTCTAGAAGATTCCTCCTCTAGAATGTTTGTTAGGTGATGGTAGCACTATATAAAGGGGTTCAAGCAATGTAATGGGGGATGAAGAGAAGTATTGTATTTGGAGCGGTATCTCATTAGGAGGTTTCCCCCTCTAAGAGGCAAATGAACAGGAGAGGATCCCTTCCATAATAGGATCCATTGTATGGTGTTGCCCTACCTCAAGGGTTTTGATATAATAAAGTTGTGATTTTCTATATGGTTTCATATATCTTGTGAGGTGATTGTATTCATATATATTTGGATCTATTGTTATATTTTTATTCGGTTCTTTGGATCTTAACAAGTGGTATCAGAGCACTTTCTAGGACCGGACTTGTGGGCAACTATTTTTTATCTTTGCAGATTTTTTTTTTTTTTCGGAGAAGAAAAAACAGGGCCGCGACATTCCAGACATTTTCAGTATATTTCTGTGAATAATTTGCATAATGGGGTTGTATATCTGAGTTCCTCTCAGAAAAACACCCAAGTTAAAAAAAAAAAATCGTCCGAAACGGAGTCTGGAAGGTCAAGATATTGAGGTTTTAAAATATGCAATTTTCAGGGTTTTTTCTGCGGACGGTGGCGCAATTTGTTTTTATTTATATAGAATTTGGAGGCTTAATTTGCCTAGATAAATTACATATCTGAGTTATTCTCACAATTTCACCCAATTTAAAAAAAAAAATCATCTGAAACGGAGTCCAGGAAGTGAAGTTATGTGCATTTTAAGTTCAGCAGTTTTTTAGGGTTTTTCCAGAAAAACCGCGATTTTCTGCCGAAACTTCTTGGGTTTATTTTTTGAGTTTTTTCGTGATGACTGGAGGACCGAAGAGTTCATAGGGTGCTCAGATGGATATTTCTTCTTAAACCTTGAAATAAATTCTTGAATCATTCTAAGCCCAATTGGATGACAGATTCGATGCATTTGCACATGGCCTCACAAACAACCTCACACATAGCCTCACAGTCAGCCTCACATATGGCCTCAATGATAGTTTTTATAGTATTCAAGATTCATTGAATGACATGCAGGAGAGATTTCTTATGCAGGGCCTCATGAATGAATATAATCAAGAAAGATATGCTTGGTATGATTTTGAGGACGATTGTGATGATTGGTATATGGATAGTTGTCATTTCTGGGATGACAACCACTTCCATATTTTATTTGATGACTCTACTCCACCTTTTGTACAGAACATCAATGTCCCAGATCAGGAGCTAGTTACCAGCGTTCAGTCTGCATATTCTACAGTGGTATTATTCCTTCCAGATTCTGTTATGACCCTTTTCCACTATGTGGATGGATCTTCTTCTTTGGATCCACATGATAGGTGTCAGTCTTTGGAGCATCATTTGGAGTTGGTTATTGGGTTTCAAAATATTCTACGAGGATTTCACATGAGCACTTGGACATGGGACCCGAGCTTACAATGGTGGTTAGACTACTTCAGCATGGTGGATTTCCTTTCTACATGGGACTTTGGTTCTTCAG